>VZRI01010161.1:33594-102756 GCA_013397515.1 Upupa epops | reverse complement strand
GGAGATCTTACAGTGACATTCCAGTGCCTGAAGGGGGCTATAGGAAAGCTGGAGAGGGGCTGTTTCTAAGGGCTTGGAGTGGTAGGACCAAGAGGAATGGTTCCAAGCTGGAAGAGGGGAGATTTAGACTGGAAGTCAGGAGGAAATTCTTCACAGTGAGGGTGCTGAGACACCAGACCAGGTTGCCCAGGGAGGTTGTGGTTGCATATGAACAAGATTTCGTGCCTGGTTTGCAGTATCTAAATTCAAAGTACTGAAACACAGCGAATGGGTCAAGTGTATTATCTGGTCCAGCGGTAAAATACAGTTAATAAATATGAAAAATGTTTCTCTGTTTTGCAGTGCTCAGCCCAGCAAATCCTAGGGCGCATATGGACGTATCATTCCGATAATGAAAAAAGCCCAGGGGAGCAAACATTTTCACTTAGTTTTGTTACAGATCAACAAATCAGCCTTCATTATAACATTGCATTGGAATGGGGAAGAAAAAGGAAAAATACTCCAATATTTGAAGAACACGTTCTACAGGACTACTGGATGTCTGCAATAAATTACTGGAGATTTTAGAAGCTACAGATTGAAACTTTTTTTTTTAAAATAGAAGCAGTAATTGAACACTCAGGAAACTTCAGTTTCACCTTAGCATAACACACAAAGATGAACCAATAACCACATTTCAAATGAGAAGATGTGCATGACCAGTGACCACAGTCAATCATTAAGCACTGAGTAAGTACATAAATCTGAAATGTTCACATTGACATTTGATGGTTAGAGAGAGTTCTTGTACCAAACTGAGTTTTTATAGGGAAAATGGAGGATTTCTTTAAAAGGTTTGTTAGGAAATAAAAACAATCTTTGAATGAAGAACCTGTTTAGACTTACTAAAGACAGCTGCTACAAGGGGCAATTAGAAAAAGGGCATGCAACAAATGTAAAACATGATGAAAGACAAGTGACAATGAGTAAAAATGAGAAAAAAGAAAACGTGGAAGATGCCCTTTAAAGATATGTGAGAAAACCACCACTGAAGATGAGGGTGGGTTTATTTCAGAAGAAATTCTAACAGTAATAATAATATCATCAGTATCTACATAAAGGAGAGTGAAATAGTTCTGAATTATGTACCTATGACAGAAGCATCCCGTATTTCTTCCACACTAAGAAGGAAGCAAGATAATGCTTTCCAATGAAATGAAAATGTTTTCTGAGTCCCTCAGTAATTGTATGGTACCAGCTGAAAAGTCTTACTTTTTGACTCAATAAGCAAAGCTGGACAATGCAGTTGTGAGTTCCAAAAGAGCTGGAAGGGTATTTGGTCTCAGTATTAATTTCTAATTGAATCTGGGAACATTTGGCAGCTTACAGAAACAGAGTTACCACTGTTGCATCCGCACTGAAGACCCAAAACAGAGCAATTTGGAAAAAATAATGGAAAAGCACCAATAAAAAAAACCCAACTGATAAGCAACTGATTCATATGGTTTTGCTGCAAATCAGATCTTGGCAAAGAAATCTCATTTCACTTCTTGATGAGGTTACCAGTTAAGCTGACAGAGATAACAGTTTAAGAACAGTTTAAAAGCAAATGTTAAACAACTTAGAATTACAAACAAGTTTCTCAGAGATTTATGTTTCAGTAAGTGTGCCTGCCAGGGGGCCTTTCTAGCCATCGCTATGCCAAGTCTCATATAGCTGAAAACTTAACTGGACTTTATAAAAAAAATGATTACTGGTGATCATATTTGCTGATTAAATCAGGATTGAAAGAGACAAAGACAGTTAATAAAAAGCAGCATGACATGTTTTGTAAAGTCTGTTAATTCTAGAAGATATCATAATACAAGCCAACATAAAGTTAAACATCAAGTAAGTTATTCTGTTTGCAGTGAAATACAGGGAAACAACACACTAGAATATAGTGACACATTTTTAATGGATAAGCAGTTTGAGCTTTTACCATACTACTGTGCTTGTATTACAAAAGGGATATGACAAATTAGATTAAAGAGCAAATTTTGTTTTCACAGGTCAGTGGTTATACTGGCAGTGGAATATGTGGTATTGTATAGCATATCATGGTTGAAGTATGTCATACCCGTTTTCCTTTCTTCAGGCTTTTAAAACCATTTTTCCTTGCTGTAATGTAATTTTGATGGGGTTTTTTGGTTATTTGCAACTACATGTGTCTTAAAGTCTCAGCCACTCATTCAACTATCTTCAAATTTGTGAGACAAGAAATTAACTGACATTTAAAACCATAAATCATTGCCACAGCCTTCACTGTTTGGATCACCTCTACAATGTATTTGTGATTTCATGTTGGAACATGTGGTCCAAGTTAGGGGCTGAACTTTGTTTCCTGTTCTATGTTGCATTAAGATCCTTAAATCTTGACTAGCTTCACTTTCTGAACCTCTGTAGGAATGACGGCATGTCCTAACATAAAGACTAATAAAACATTATGTATCAGTACACACCTTTGTGATACTATTTCTGTTAGGGAAACAAGTGTCAGTTTTCTACACGTTGATGAAAACCACATCATTTCCATCTTATTTTCAAAACTTCAGGCAGTCAACGGCTAATCGTCATGGAGGAAGGTCAAGGAGACGTGCTTCAGCTGGTATCTCAGGGCTAGCTTACTGTAACACTTCATGCCAACTTTACACTGTCTCAGGGATCACGGATGGGTAGAAATGTTCTGTAGCATCACAGCACTCAGAAGATGCACTGAGGCACAGCAAGCAAAGCAGCATCCTTTAAGTATGGAGGTTCTGAGGGACAGAGAGTCCCTGGTTGCAGGAATGCTCTTTCTAAAGGCTAAGGATCTGGGCTGTCCTTATTAATTATGGTCGCTTATTCATTATTGTTGTTAATAACAATTTTATTCTTTGACTTTTTATCTCTATTTCCTACCCTTTTGTCTACCTCTTACCACCTTAACTGTGAGCCTCAGAAAACGATGTTTTACATTTATCTTGTGCGCAGCACAGTGGTGCTCCAGCATAGCTCCAGTCTCAAAGCGCTGCTGTATTAATAGCAACGACGTTGGAGAGATACAAGGGAACAAAAATCAGAGCTGACAGATATTTCTGGATGATGTATTCACATTAATCCTTCGTATTCCAGCTACAAGAAGGGGAGTATTAAAACAGTGACTACAAAAATGTAACAGTTCCAGATTTCTTTCATCTGATCATTCTGATCATGCTTTTTAAAGCATCAGCCAAGGAACAACCTGACCCTCTCCAGCACATCTGCGAACAACACCGGATGTGAGGAAGACAAAGAGCTACTTGGTCAGTGTTTAAGATGATGACTCAATCAAAACTATAATGAATTAACAAACAGAAGAGTTGTGCCTCCATGCAGGCAGGCATGCCAACAGGCACACTTACTGGGCAGTGCTGTTGCAGAGGCCATTGCTGAAATACTACTAGTAAGTGTAGCAGCTAAAATTTAGAAGAGGGATTACATGAAAGAGTCAGGCAAGAGCAAGGAAGGTTATTCCAGGTCTGGCAAGCAATCATTATAGGTGGCACAATTCCTGAATTAGCTAATTTGGGAACTGTCTTGAAGAACCTATGTCAAGTAAGTATTTGTGGTATGAGATTACAAGGTAACAGCCAAAAGCACAGAGTTAACTGGAAGTTTCTGAGGAAAATAAACCACAACACACAGGATTCATGATGAATTCTATTTGCATTTTTGAGACAAATGTATCTGTGTGTTGTTCTAGTATTTCTTTCTAAAACATGTGGGTGATATTCTACGGCTGTACAAACAGCTGAATGGAAGACAGAATCTGAAAAATAATTTACGAACAACTTCTTCTTTAAGATAACCAGACCTGCTGAATATTTTACATAATTCTAAATAAATTTATTATCTATTAATAGAATAGGAGCAAACATCTCTTTCTGTAACAGCTGCCAGCTCTCTATAACCTGTGATAAATATCAGGCTTTTTCTATTCTTTAACATGTCATGTAATCTAAGGCACTTAAACACTAACTTTTGAAAGACAGCTTCACTGATCCCTAGCTCAGACTGTTAGTGATGTGTTACGTGAGGATTATAGTATCTTTAACTACTATAGGCCTCATTTTTCCCCACTGGTAAAGAAACCCCACAGTATTACCTCTCAGCAGAGCTGCAAGCATTGGGTAATTCACAAGTAGATCTACTGACATAAGTATGGCCAAAGGATTAACAGAGCACTATGACAGTTTTAAACAGCTAAATCTACCTTGATAATGATTAGTAAATGTACGGAATGTTGCTAATAAAGGGAAAAGGAATTGGTGGAAATGCTCGTTTTTTTTGTTCCCTTCCAGCTTTCACTGACTGACAGAATGCCATCTGTTGCCAGAACGGAAGATATTGTTTATAGATTCAGTTACTATGCTGAAATGTGGA
The DNA here is from genome assembly GCA_013397515.1 of Upupa epops. Classification (NCBI taxonomy): domain Eukaryota; kingdom Metazoa; phylum Chordata; class Aves; order Bucerotiformes; family Upupidae; genus Upupa; species Upupa epops. The sequence continues at coordinate 98,334 of VZRI01010161.1, read as the reverse complement.
TATGTAAGTTGCTCTCTGTAACACTACCATGAGAAACAGGATTCTAGTTAATAGTGTTAATTTAACAACCTAAAGTCTTTTCTAACCTCAAAAAACCCCATATCTCCTCTCATCTAAAATCTCGACATCCAAAGAATAGGTCAGTAGTATTTAATGTAGTCAATAACATTTAAAGAAGTAAATGAAACCTTAACTAGGCCTTAGACAGAACAGCCTCTAGTTCATCTGTGTGTGTGTCACCCAAACATCCAGATTTTCTGTTTTCCAAATTATACATCAGCATTGTCCATGATTCTTATGAAGATGGTAGGCTCAGTTTTTTTAGAAAGACTGGATTTTGACTGAGTTTGTTCCAGTGCTGGGTAAATTCTACAGCTTGGCAGAAGGTGCTCTTTGAAATCATACCAACTTGTGCATGTTTCAGGCAGAAAAGATCAGCTAATACTGTAAAGCTTTACTTCTTTTGTCTCATGAGTGAATGGTCTGCATTACCTTATTTAACTGCTTTAAGGCAGTTGTGTCCAAAACCCCTACCTAAAATCATGACCTTCTTATGCTAGATATTAAGTACAAAAGTGAAGGAAGGTTCTTTACACAGCATGTGGACAAAAATTACGAAAAAAGGAAGTCTTACTATCTCATGTGTACAGATGCAGAACTGAGGCTGAAGAGAGTAAAGCATCAACAGTAGCCTCTGCAGAACCAGGAACTCAGCCCAGGTCTTGAGTCACCAACCTAGTGACCTAATCACAAAGTGACTTTTCTGTAGGTAACTAAAGACAAAGCACTTTCTTAAGGGATAAAATAGTGACCCACTTCTGCTCTCATTTACATTTTTGCAACTCTGCCGCTATCATCACTGTCACAGGAGGATGGGCCTGGCAGTCTGAAAGCCTGTATGTGTATATATATCACAGTACATGATGTAAGACGCCCCCAAAATAGTGATTTTTTCAGCCAGAATTTTCTTCTGTCTTCTCATGAGGCATCAAACACTATCAAAATACAGAATGAACTCTAACAGCAGCTGCTGCTCAAGACAAATGATTACAACCAGTAAGTTTTCATGAATATCAGTTAAGCCAATATTAGGAACTCTGTAAAAATTATCCTGCTGCTTAAAGACATTGCTTTTAAGGGCTGATACTGTAACAGAAGATGGACCTTAAAGAGAGCAAACCAGGTCAATATCTCACTTGCTATATGCGTCTTAGGAAAGCAGACATTTGATGGAACAGCAGGAAAGTAAGCCAGTCCTTTTTCCTCTTTATATATATATGTATATACACTCACACACACAAACACGTATTTGAATTTAAAAAAATCTCAGGAAATGGAGAGGTTTAAATTGTCAACTTAGATAAGATTAGAATATGGATTTTTTTAATAACTGTGAAATATCCACAGAGATAGTTATTATGTTTTGAACACCAAAGTCTTCAGTAACTATTATTTTGGTACTTACCATGGTTTATCCCGTGACACTTTAGAAGGAAAGACTGTGTGCTGTTTGCTACTGGAGGTAAGTAGATTGTCTTTGGGCGTTTTGAATGGCTTTGAGTTGCTGCTGACAGGGTTATGGCCGCTGATACAAGATTTCGGTTTCATCTGTACTAGGGATGTCCTGGAATTGCAGGCTGGAGAAGCTGGAGAAGGGGAAGGTTTACACATTGAACCGTGTCTTCGTTCTGTAACAAAAACAGTAATCTTTGCATCATTTCATAGGCAAAAAAAAAATTAAAATTGAAATAGTCAGGGAAGAGGAAGTTGTTCCTCTCTGTGCTAGTTACAATGATTTCACCACTCAGAACACCAGCTCATTACTGCCATACATGCAAACAAGGAAAATCATAATTAGAAAAAATCAGTTTTGCAAAATGCTCTAAAAATCTGTAAACCATAGTAAAATAAATGCTAATAATCTGCTAGAAATTTTCACCAATAAATCTCAAACAATTTTTTAAGCAATAAGAAACCACCAGCATCTGTGTACGTAACACTAGGTTATCCCAGCTCTTTCATGCAAAGAAGAAAAAGGTGAGTATGTAACATCTCACACGACTCAGTGAAATTCTCTGTAAGACTGCTTCTACAATGGTTTATGAAGAATTCATCTGATGTGGTTATTGGACAGCTCATTTTATGACTATCTTGCTTCAAGTTTAATGGGAAGCTGTAAGGAAAACAACTGGAAGACTGAAGGTAGTGAAAGGTCTACTGCTCTCAGCCCTTCCAGAATGTCACGTTCTGCCTGGAGGTTATCTCCAAGCACCAATCAGAGAAAAAGCTTATTTTTTAATACAGAAAGCAAACTGCAAGTGCAGAAAAGCAGGAAGTTTATGAATCAGTGGTCAGAGGTCAGGCCCTTGTGTATGGTCTGCTCATGGCTCACACCAGAGAATTCTGCAAAAACAAGGCCCTGCTGACCCTGCAACGGGAGAACAGGCATCAGGACAGACCAGTAAAATTGTTTGGGTTTGCTTATTAGTATTTAAAATCTAAATGTCCAATCTCTGATGCTGTTAAATAAAAATATTGTTTTAAGAAGGTATTTGGCCATTCTTTACTAATAATGTACTCCTCCAGGGCAGAAGCGCTCGTGCTCAGCCAGCCAGCTGGATCTCAGTGTGGTGCAGACAATGAACTGGGTGCTGTTAGCTCAAGGACAACGACAAAATATTAGAAGATACACGAGTTTTGTTTTTGCTGAGAGGCACTACAAATCCTTAACAGTTGTGTCCCCTTATTTGTGGTAACACCCTTTTTCCCAGTCCCTTCACCCTGCTGTGAGCCAGCTCCGGTGCTCCTCAGCCAGAGGCAGTGGGTGGCACGGGCAGGCCCGGGGAAGAGGAATTTTCCAGTCAGCAGCAGCTGACTCTGGCCTGCCAGCGCCCCAGCACTGAAAGCCTCTGCAGTGGGATCACCCAGGTACCCCTGTTACTGACGCAAGAACTGAGCCCAGCAAGCAAGAGTAATGTAATTATAGAGCGAGAGCTCTGGAGAAGTTAGAATTTCTCCTTCATCACACAGTGATTTTTCCTTGCCCGAAGCCTTCAGCACTTGAGGATTCCAAGTGGGTGCTACTATTTGAGCTTGCACAGCAATGCTCCATCAGCCAAGAGCAGGTTAAGGAAGCAACTGTGACCTGCCGCTGCAAGGGAAGGTTTTGTATTTACATCATCAACCCTGCACTCACTAGTTTGATATTCCAAGGATAACTAAGAAACATTTTCCCACAGAGAATCAAAACATGACAATTTGTCTGGCATCCTCACAAGTAAAAACTTGCCAGTAGCAGAAGGATTCATCCATGATTAATTTGCAATCGGCAAATACCTCAAGAACAAAGAGAAATGCTTTAAAAAAAAAAGAAAGAATATTCCAAACTGCTTCTATCAAGTCTCCAATGACTAAATAAAGGCATTTTCTATTAAAGATCAAGCACTTCCATATCTTTGCATTCATAGCTTTAATTATAATTCCCTCCAGATTCTCCCTCCAGATTCTCCTGCAAAAGTCTTAATTTTTTTAATTACAAAAATGATCCCCTTCACCCCCTCCAATGCCAACTGTCATTACCAGTGCTCACTTCAGTGTGCAGCCTCTGCCTTTGACATCCTTTGCAGGGTGCATTGTCTGTAGCAACAACTGCGTGGCCTATGCATTTGCCTCTGAAATGCAGAGTTCCATTCACAGAATATTTATTTCATTAAATAACAGTTATTGTTTCAAGAATCACCAGCCTTCTCAGCGGCTGCTTAATCAATGTCAATTATCTTAACAATAAGAATGTGAAACTTTACAATTAATTACTTGATGAAAAGGAACTGCTATGTAACCAACAAACCAAGCTGTATACAAAGTGAAGTGTGGAAAAAACCCACAATTTCCACACACAATTATACAAATTCAGGGTTAATTACTCCAGTCTCCACCACAGCTACTGGTTTTCCCAAGATCAACTTCCTTCTAGTAAACTGTGCCTTCAACATAATCCCCATGGATACATTCGGAAGCTGTTGTGTGTCCAGAAAGAGGATCATTCAAGATACTGGCCGCCTAAAATTCTAAGTATCACAGGCAACTTATTCTTTAGCAGTCTCTTTACACTGGATTTTTAATGAAGCTAAACATTTGCTGCTTTTCCCTAGACAACTTTCTCAGTTTTTTAATTCCCAGGAGCAAAGCAGTACATTAACTTTGGATTTTTTATTATAACACAGGAAATGGTGGAAGAGGCACTGTTGTGATACGATAATAGAATAAAGTGCATCCCCCTATTTTAAATAAAGATTTACTTAAAAGGTAGGGAAGGAAAAGATATGAGATTACTCATTTTATCTGAACATGTCAGATTGGCGGATGTTGGTGTGATCAGAACCAACTGCCGTATTTGGCCCTTCCTTTTATCACCTCAAATCCCCCTCTTCCCCCAAAACATGGCTATAGAAAGTCCTCCATGTTTTAGACAGACTCTGATACGTATTTGAGAATTATCAGCATTACGCAGCTTCTCTTGAAACTTCCCAGAAACAAAATAGAGATGACGACTACTATGAAGTCACCTAGAAAACAGATGGTGAATAGCCAGTGTCATACCACACCACCATCGGTGTTCTCAGACGTTGCTCAGTTAAAAACTGCATTTGCTCAATAAGTGAATGCCACTTCAGTGTCAGCAGTACAAGACAATAGCAATACCTTGCACACTGGAGAGCTCGAAGAGTTAACTCCCTCCAGCTATTAGAGTTGGGCAAGAGAACACTATTAGAGCTGGGCAAGCAAAGCCAAAGGAGGTTGGACATGCAGAAGGTGTGAAACCCCACAGACAAATCTTGATGTTTGGTACATAAACCATAAAAAATACTGATATATTCCTTCTCAAGAACTATTAGGTTGTCTCTTGCTTCCTCCTTCCTTACTACACATATCAATATTGGACACCGGTAATAAGTTTTGTAGAGAAATAATGGAAATACAGAGCAAAGAAAGCTGTCAGCTGTCAAAACCAGCTGCTTAAAACCAGGGTGTTGGTCTTCTCTGTCAGAGTTTCCTAGTTACATCAGTTTTCTAAAAAGTACTACTATTTGTATTTTACATATTTACAAGGAATTACACACAATACAGAAGTCTGCTATTATAGTGTAGCTGTGAGTAAAATGTGTGCACATTTGCACATCAAATAGTTGTTACAAAATTAAGATATCCAGGAGACATCCAGCCATATCTATAACAATTTCTATGCTTTCTATCCTTGTTTGTAGTTCATCTGTAGACAGAACAGGGCAGGTGAACAGGTACACACATGGCTGTAGGCAGGGCACAGCCAAGGATGGCACAGTCAGTGGACATACACGAATCTAAAGTAGAATTAAGAAAAAAATTGTGCAAGGCAATTGGAAAACTGATTTTTACTAATAAAATTCTAACCTGAATTTGACATGTATTTCAATTTTAGCAGAGGCCTGCAATGATACCAACGTGTGTTCAAGTTTAGAATGTGAAAGAGAATTTTTCCTCTTAATTTAAATACTTCCAAATGGATGCTTATACTCCACACAAACAACACGTATTCAGTTTCTAAATACCAGTTGCAGTTAAATCCCAAGGCAGAGAGAACACAAAGTTACAATCCTCTTTACTGCATTAATCCTTCTGCAACCTCTCAGCTGTCTCAGCGCAGCCACTGCAGCCAGTGACAAGCAACATGTGATTTCTGCTGTCAAACAGTTAACGTATTAATGACATTAATCTCCGAGGAAAGTTTCACACTCTCCTATTGAATTACCTACGCTTTCTAAAGAATACATTTCAGATCAGTATCTGTTATTTTTTTCTAGTTAGTGTTAAGAATCTAAAAGCTCAACATTACACATTGCCCTTATGCTGCAAACTGCATCAGCAGCATTGCGAACAATCTTAAAACTATTCCAGGAGATTCTCCACGTCCTATGGAAACATGGATATAGTCCAGCTTTCTCAGCCAAATCTGAATTGTTTGTAGATGTGAAGTCCTTATGTTGTTGGAGACTTAACAGTCCCTGAATGTCCAGAGCTTGCCTCCCATGCCCTTACACTCCATTTCTAATCCTCCTTCCTGGCCCTTGCACAATGCAAGCCCCTACCTTTCCCCAAAACCTCTGCTGCAGCTGCCAAAGTCCTCTAGGTCTGCCTTTGAATCTGCAATTCCACTGGATCCTCTCTGAGAGGTCACCAGGGAATACTAGCAGCTGTTTTGCAGGAAACGCCACATCTCCTAATCATAAGCAGAAAAGCAAAGCAATAGAGAGGCAACATGAGCTCCAGAGCCACAAGCACAGCATGTGGGAAAAAGAGGCAAAACCACATTCTGAGTAGAAAGTCTCTTGAATTTTTGCCCTTACTCTCTCACACAAGATCAAGAGCTCACTTAGCTCACAGCAAACCTTACAGACAAAACAACAATTACATATGTTGCTGCTAAAATACACCAACCAAATGCTCCCAGGTGAACTGCAGTAGTTTTGTGCCCTGAAACTGCAGAAATCTCTGATTTGGACCACAAACAAAAAACATTTTCAGTATATTCCACCTACATCCATTCTTACCCAACATGCACTACTCAAAACTGACCAAATCAAGTGAACAATTTTCTCCATCGGTGACACAGAAGAGTGCAAAGGAAAGATGTCACGATGCAGCTTGAGCGTAGAGAAATATATGCCTGTGGTCTTTCAGTCTGGTAGTTGAAAAAGATCAGCAAAAAAAAAAAATCCCTCTAACATTATCAGAAGAGAGACGCTAGAACTTTGTCAGCACCAGTCATTTTGAAACATTACTCTTGTTTAGCACGATCCAACTTCCTGCAACAAGAGGCCTCAAGCAAAAAAATCAATTTTAGGTTGACCCACAAATAACTCAGAGAGCCAGTGTTACGGGTTATAACTTGATATTGCACTTGGTAAAAACAAACAAACCGTCATTGTTAGAAATGGAAAAGTAAGAAAGTTATTTTCTGTTAGTAAACATTCACAGAATAACAAAACTCTTGCTTGTACTCATCACAGCCCTTGAGTTCTGAGCCTTTTTACTTCAAACTGCATAAACTAGTTTATCTGACTGCCCCAACACAAGTACAGTTTATTATTCCCCATTTACAATACTTCTGCAATATTCCTAATGGAATTTAGTATCTCATCCACACAGTGATTCTGTTCCAGGAACATATCGCGGACTGTTTATTAAGTTGTTACTTACGGTAACTCCACACACCACCTATGCACAAATTACAGTTTTTCTATTTACAGTATATTCTGAGGTGTTTTCTTGCACAGCCCTTCACTGTGCAAAGTTGAGCAATGTATGCTTACAATTTCAGCAAATAGTAAGTGAAACCTGCCACCTTGTACTGATCCCAGGGCAAAGTTTGCAAATGTACTTGGCATTAATCCTAATAAAGCTAAACCAGAAACACCCCCCACATGCACCGAAAAGCGACAGCCAGCAACGAGAAAAGTGAACAACGAGACTGCTTGCAGAAATGTGTCATCCTGCAGTAACTGGCAGCTCGTTCATAACAAGAGTTCATAAACACCTTGTAAGCACTTTCATTTTGCAGCCACGGTCTAAAAAAACCCGGTACGTGAGGTTAAGCAAAAATACACTTGAACTTGATACTAGCAAACTACAGCATAATGTTGCAAGACTGAAAGATAACTTTACCAGCTTTTTTGACAAAACACTATTCCGAGTCCAGCTGAAAAAGTTTGGAAATAACATCCGCAAACCGTTCCACCCTTCTTGCACTGCGCACTGGAAAGGAAACGGCACAGTCGGTTTCATTTTGATACTTCTTGTAAACTGACAAAGGAAATAAAACTGCCAGCTCAAACCCCCGGACTGATCTGCTGCATAAAACGCAGCTCGACAATCGCAAGCTTCATTCCAGGTCAAATGACATAATTGGGAAATTATCAAGTGCTAAAATAACCACCGTTCCGCTGGCGTTTATTTACAATAAACACAAGCTTCGCTTTCTGACATAAACCCACCAAAACGATTCTCCATTTCACAAAGTCTACGACTGAGTAGGATCAGCAAAATTATGCAAAACATCCTGCTAGAAGAAGAAATGTAAACTGAGCCACTTACAGAGAGGAGCAGGCTGCCAACTTAATCTGATTCTACGACGACTGTAAACATGTACTTTTGGAACGTGAAACGATTCACATTGCCACAGATGCCGTCAGAGAAACACAGCAACGTGATTAGGTATTCTGCACACGGTAAAAAATCAGGCAGATGACCTGCCGCAGCAAATACCAGATCAGTGCACACACACACCAACTGTTTTGACTACAGGCACTTGTTAAGCACCAAGTTTCAGGTCCTACAAGTTGGACACCAGAACTGATCCGGTGCCAAGAACAACAAGCGCTGAAAACGGCTGCAGGGTGGTGGTTTTTTTTTTTTTATAATTGTTGATACAACCCAAGTAACTGCAGAAATGAACCAAAGTGCAAAGCTAAAAGCAGCACAACACCTAAGTGAATATTTAGAGGAGGGCATGGCATGTTTTCTTTCTCGATTCATGAAGTAAGGAGGGTGTTTGTGTTTAACGCAGTAGGATGAACCTGCTGTTTTCCTGAAAAATCTTGTATTTATGAGATAATTTGGTGTTTGCCAGGGTAATTATAAGAGACAGGAGGAATTACCTCTAGAATACCACTAAGTTACACCTAAGCAGACTAATCTCTTAAAAATTGCCAAATACTATAAAAACCCACACACTCAGCATTTCCCAGAACGTGTTCATTATTCTTTGGTAGAAAGCATTAAAAAAAAAAAGGTCAAAGAAGACTCCAGCACAGCAAAAAAAAAAAAGCTTCAAATAGTGTGATTAATTACACTGAATGTAAAATGGAGCTGCTGGGTACTTGTCTGCTTCTTTTGCAGAGATTCTGAGATCTAAAGACAAAGCTCCAAGGTATCACTAACGTATGAGAAATACAGAAAAATGATGGAAGATCGAACACCTTGCCCCGGTGACAATGTCAGTCTTTACATCACTGAGCTGGAAGACCTAGTTTAAGCTCTGCTGTCAAGGTCTGCTTCTTCAGTTATAAAATGGGATATTAATGATTTAGGGTATTAGCTGGATTAAAAAAAGAACTTGAGATTTCAGTAGGAATCCATAATTTCCTGCAATGACACAATTCCACGCGTGTAATCAGCATTTGCCACCTGACACACTGCTACTGCAGAAAACCCAACAGTTTTCAACTATTAGTCATACATGCTTCTCAGCTTAGCAAAGCTAAAAATCCACAGGCAAAAAAGAAATAACAGAGCAACTGATACCTGGGTGCACACTTTCTTAGTGATACTCTGTCACAGAAGAGCAAGGAAAGCTTACACACAGAAATTTCAAATTCTGTTGGCGATGATGTTCTGGCAGTTTATCTTGAATCTAATGAGACGTCACGATGACTGTGGGAGTGTTTGAAGAAAATACCACCCCACACCTCATGTTCCAGGCTCATACCACAAGGGTTCCTCCACACTGACATCTTATTAACCACTGACCAGTAGCAATGGTGCTACCACCATTTTTTCCCTCAGAGCATGGAAATGTAAACTCATGGCAGACACATCAGGTGAAAAAGCTGCAGTAATTGTAGCAATCAAGCAATGCTAGTTTTCTTCAAGCAAAGGTGAGCTTTAGGAAGCCTTCCTCATAGAAAGGCTGATCAGACTGGAATGGACTGCCCAGGGAGGTGGTGGAGTCCCCACCCCTGAAGACATTTAAGAAAAGACTGGACACGGCACTTAGTGCCATGGTCTAGGTTGTGGTGATGTTAGGTCTCATAGGCTGGGCTTGATGATCTTTTCCAGCCTCAATAATTGTGTGATTCTGTAAGCACTGCCAAGAAATCAAAATTGTCTGAATTACTTTGTATGTAAAGAAAATAATTTTATTTCCCCCTTGCTGGATATAAAAAGTAACTATCTTTACATTTAAAACTGAAATATAACCAGAGGAACAGCACTGTGTTTAACCACATGAATTTAAAAGCAACTCCTGTATTCGTTCCTCCAAATGCCCAGCTTAAATAATTTTTTTGCAGCAGACACTGCTGCAAACAGAAGAGAAGCCAGTATTGCCATCCTCTCACTTTTTGTATTGTGTAATAGATCTGTTTCCTCAGGCAGATCTTTCACATCCAAGGTAATTTGATTACATGTGTTTTTATGTACTTACTTATCATCTCTCTCTCTCTCCATATCTAATGGTATTTACAAAACAATAACAAAATATTAGCTGTTATTATATTAAAAATATTAATTGTATGTTATTGTTTTAGGAAATCATCAGATGTTTCCTCTCATCCATCATAAGACTATTACAGAAAACTGGCATTTCTTTAATGCTTTGCTTAATCCAGACATAACAACATTTCTTCTCACAGATAAGAAAATAAAAACTGTAGAAGAGTGAGACAGGACTATTGAGGTGGTTTGGCAAAAAAACCCAATGCTTCAAGTAAACAAGCTGTTGTTTCTACGAGATAATGTTCTTGGATCTGTTTTTGTGTAGAGTATCATGTCAGATTTTATTCAGTGTCAAGATAACACACCACCAGCTCATCATACTGTTCCTTAGGAGAAACTTCTGTAAAATGGTAACTTCCCTGAAACTAGCCCAGAATAACAGCTTTTCAGGACTTTTATCCGGTGTTTAAACCTTAGGGCTTTTTAGTTCTGTTATTTGGGATCCAAACCCAGTGTCTGGTGAAACAATTTCTTTTTTTACAAATCGTTTTATAAGCAGAAAATAATAAAAAACATTTCTAAAAAAATCCATGGGCTTGACACCTAAATTTGCTCCATCACTGTTACCCTGAGCTTCACCGCTCCCCAGCAGCCTCCCCATTTCATCTTATAACAACAGTTCTTTGGTCCCTGCAAAACAGCATAAGCTCTGTCTGGTCGGTAGGTACATGTGACAACTGTCAGTTCAAGAGCACTACTGACATGAGATACTGTTCTCTGAGGACACATTAAGATGTCTCTTTACAGTTGCTGATTTACATAAGATTGCTGAAATTTCACATTTTTGAATCCAATCTGACAGAGTTAAACATTTGTAGAAAAAAAATGTATAACATAAGCCTTATTATTACTACGACTGTTATTGTTGGAATAATTGCATTCTTTTTTGAAAAGTAAATTTAAATTTCATACATAAAATTTTTACTTGCTTGTCTGTATTTTCCACTCCTCATGGATATTCCCAGGTTTACGATTAATCCCTCTGGAATATTCTGACATATTTTCAAAATCCAGGTAACAAAATAGATTTGACCAACCAAGAACAGTGCTTTGTTCTCAAAATTGAATGAGCCTATATTTAAGTTCGCCTTACCAAATTCTACTACAAAAGCAGTTGTAGAGTCAGTGCAGAGTGTCTGTTCATTTCAAGCATTTTAGATAAATCAACTAACTCATCTTTTGGGCACATTATTTGCCAGATAATAAAATACTGCAGGAATACCCACAAGTGATAACACTCAATATACAACTTCCATAATGAATGTGCAAAATAGTTTCTGAAGAGATCACAGAATCACAGAATTACTGAGGATAGAAAAGGCATCTGAGATCATCAAGTCAGCCTATGACCTAAAATCACCACAATAAGCTAGACCATGGCACTAAGTGCCACGTACAGTCTGTCTTTAAACACCTCCAGGGATGGGGACTCCACCACCTCCCTGGATAGTCCATTCCAATGTCTAACCACCCTTTCTGTGAGGAAGGACTTCCTAACATCCAGCCTAACCCTTCCCTGGCACAGCTTCATGCCCCGCCCTCTCATCTCTTCTCCCAGTTGCCTGTGAGAAGAGCCTGACCCCCACCTGTCTACAACTTCCCTTCAGGTAGTTACAGACAGTGAGAAGGTTCCCCCCTGAATTTTCTCTTCTCCAGGCTAAACAACCCCAGGTCCCCCAGCCTCTCCTCATAAGAATTTTCTTCTAGTCCTTTCACCAGCTTCACTGCCCTCCACTGGGCCTGCTCCAGCACCTGAACACCTTTCTTGAATCAAGGGGCCCAGAACTGCCCCCAGTACTCGAAGTTAGGCCTCACCAGCGCTGAGTTCAGTAGAATTTCTCCCTAGTCCTGCTGGCCACACTATTCCTGATCCAAGCCAGGATGCCACTGGCCTTTTGTGTCACCTGGGCACACTGCTGGTTCAGCCAGTTGTCAACCAGTACTGCTAGATCCTTCTCTGCCAGGTTGCTCTGCAGCCACTCATCCCCCAGTCTGTAGCTCTGCTGGGGGTTACTGTGGCCAAAATGTAGGACCCTGCACTTGGCCTTGTTAAACCTTCTGGTTTCCCTCACCATATACTATGTACAATAGCTCTTACAAATGAAAAACGTAACTCTCAAACTTCTACAGAACAAACCAAATTACAGACCCAAATACAGAAGTAGTTTTTTTTACCTGTTCCTCTACCTTAAAAATCCCTTCAGTTCTGCAGTTACATGCAACTTAAATCTAGAAACATGGTTTTTCCTTTACCTTGCTTCATTTATGATTTCTAACTGAGCAAACTAAAGAAACTCTGACCTAACTGCACATGAATCAAACAGATGCAAATCAACCTCTGAGAGTCCAAGTGATGACTACTTTGAATTCTGCTTCTGAATGCATCTCTTAACCTATCTCCATTGCAACGAACTTCACGTACTACAAAATTACTTGTTTTGGATAAACTATGCACTTCATAATCATTGCCTTGAATGGGAAAATGTGTTTTATGCCTACAGTTTTAAACGTCTGCTCTGCTTATAAAATAAGATTTCTTTCAGATGAGTCTTGACTCAGCCTTCTCAATAACAAATCGAGACTTCAAAGTTCATTTAAGCATCATGTTTCAGATGCTGTGTGAAGAAAGGTATTTCCCAAGGCTACACAGCAGGTAGGGCATGTTCCTTAATTTAGGGCATTCCAAGTTTATTCACCTATACATGTTGACTCTGTCATACACAAACCATGCAAGAATGGCACAGGGAGAAAGAGAGATGCTTTCCATTACAGCTACCTACCAAGGTGCTTGAATTCCAAAACATGGCACATCTGGGACAGAACAGCTTTCCCTACTACAACTACCCTACAAGCGCCATTTAGCTTTCCCTCCTACAACTACCAATGCCTGGAACAACATGTCATCCAGTGCAGGTGGTTCCAACTTCCTGTGAATCTTGTAAGAAGTGCACACAGGCTACACTTTCAGGAAAAAATAAATGCTGCAAACATGTTATTTTTCCCTATGAGGTGATCTAATTACTTCTTGTGATCACTTACATAAGCTCATTGGGAGAAAAAATAATTCTCTTTAAAATGTGGCATACCTCAACTCAGAGCAATTCTTGCCATTTTTAACATGGACAATAAACAAACCAAGATCATTACATGTCAAACTTGCAAACAATTCCACATGAGGAAACCATAAGATATGCAACAGGAAGCCTCTGAGAACAAGCATGTGATAACCATCTTTCCAAGGCATCAAATGTTTGACATGTATCAGTCATTTTTGATTTAAACCATCTAAGTCAACCAGAGCATTGGTAAAACACATTAGGATGACAATTTCCTACCAGGGCTTGGCTGGCTTTTTGTAGTGCTAGAACCTGACTTCATCCACAGTTGGTGTAACATGTCACTTCAGGTGGATGTCTATTTGTCAAGAAATGGGAGCAGCCTTTGGCCAGCTAAGAAATTACTAGAAGGGGTGTAAGCTTGGAAGCTAACAGGAAAAAAAGAAAACAATTTTAAGACAAGGATTTCAAAGTAGGTTATTTATAGAGTCAACACTCAATTACTCCATGGTTAGATTATCTGTACCAGAGATGCAGAAACAAATCAGCTCCATCTGGGCTCATTAGTTTAGGTGCAGCTCCGTGCAAGTGTTCCTACACTTCTAGGGATGGCGTGGGTCAAGAAATTATGCAACTTTCTCAGCATAAGACCCAAGTAATTTTCTTTTCCTTAAAGCGAGGTATTTCCTTTTTCTGTGTATGGCAATTCCAAAAACAGGTGTGGTGTATTAGGGAAAACCGCAAAGACTCCAGATGAAGCCATCATCTTTCAGTGATAACCCCTTGTGCTCTGGGTCCCAAGAAGTTTTATTAACCCAGGCACAGAATCAAGTCTGAGCTGGCTGCATGCATTCCTGCCATGCTGTGTCAGCGCTGCGTCCTCTACCTGCAGGCAGGGAGCTTGGGGCAGACAAGCACGAGTCACTTGTGACAACGCAGAAATCCAGCACCTGCCAGGCAAAGACTAATAAACCCGAAGACAACTCAGGTGGCCTCTTGCAGAGGGACTGAACAGTGAGATCACCTGAGGTTATGATTTGCAGTTAAGTCATTTAAACCAGATATTCTAAATAAGGGAAAACTTAAAACACAAGTGCTGTCCTAACCATAAGAAAAACACAGCAAACGACAATACCAATTCAGCTTGGAATTGTTTTCCTGGCTACAGTGCTAAAAGTGTAACTGAGAGTGAAATAAAAACATGGGGAGGAAAATGGAAAAAATCCAGCATTGAATTTTCTACCTGCCAATTGCTTCCTCTGTATCAGAGTATCTGTGCTGCTGCTAAAGGGCTGAAACTCTTCTCCATTTATCAGCAGACAGTAAACTCCAGAGAAGACTTTATGCTCTTCAGACTCTTGGATGGACTCTTGTTTCTTGTGTGTCCATCCTCATCAAACTGATGTTGCTATAATACAAAGAAATCCTACTGTTTAGAGATAGTACGAGACAGTTCTAATTTGGAGGACTTTGAAATTAATTTGATTTTTTTCTAGCAATGGGAGTCACTTGACCAAAGAGGCAGGGAAAGGACAACAAGCATGATACTGGCTTGAAAAGTCTCAGCTATAATCAGCTGACTCCAGCTTGATTACAGAGGAGGAACTAAACTGTATTTGGCAAATAGATCACAGAGCAAGTCTTTTCTAAAGCTTTTTGCTTAGTCTGCAGTTGGTAGCTAGACAGCACAGCAGATCTAACCAGTAATGGCTAATGAGTGGACCAAAACTAACCATGCCGGAGCTAACATGCCTGGGATTTGCCTTCTGTATCTAAACACTGATGGAAAAAGGTTTATTTACCCTGAAGAGCACAACACATAGCAAATATTCAAGTAGTTCCAAACTGCAAGAAACAAGAAACAGAGGGTCACAGAGAATAGGATGAAGTAGAAGAACCATCCTGCCTGTCTTACCAGAACATCATTGTAACACTTGACATCTGGAGGTCCTATATGTACAACCTTATTACCACTTTTTTCCTTTATCCTAGTCCCACATCTTGACTTTCCAGATTGCTCAAGGTCTAAGAAACAACTTTAAAAGTTCAAGAAAATGGTTCAAAAATCAAAATTCCCTAAAATAGATAATACTTACAGGAGAACTCTCACAGATTTAGTTGTTATTATTTATCCTTACATTTCAGATCCCTAAATGCTTACTGCCTAATGGTGATGGCCATGAAAGTTACAGCATATTTATTGTCTTTGCTGTTTTACCTTAGAAGATGAAGTTTATTCTTTGTATTAGGGACTAAGATAGTTTGGATGGTGTATCATTCAGCAAACAAAAATGGAAAACGTATTTCCTGCTGTACAGTATTTGCAGGTGTCCTGTACGTTACTTATCTTGGAATACACGCTAATGAGAACAGCAGGACAAGCACTAGAAAGGAAAGGACTCAATTACTGTAAACAACTGGGAGCACAAGGCTGTTAAACATTCAACAATTCAATTCAGCAGAAGGTTTAAAAATTTTCACTTCTTACCTAACAAGGTTTGGTCAACACTTTTCTCCTTCCCCTGAAAGTTCCATCAAACTATGACAGACCATATATGCAAAACCACTGTATTATCTTCACTGCCCTGCTGAAAGTCTCATCTGCTGTAAGGTATGAGAAAAAACATGAGGTATTTCCCCTTTCTGGGAACTACTGCCACAGCAGATTTCAGCCCTTAACTTGTAGGTAAACTGGCTGTGTACCTGTCAAGTGCATACATATGAACCACACAACACTAAATTTCTGCACCATTACTGCTCCCCCTATTCCAAGATATTAACTCTATCCAGGAACTTGGCTAACAACAGACTGTGAAACACTTTCAGAGAACTCCAGAGGTGGCACTTACTAAAGGACAGGAAAATTCTATGGCCTGAAGACCACAGAGCAAAGCACAGTGTCTGGCATCATGCCATGAACATTACAGCTCCAATTGTACAGCTCAGAGATGTAATTCCTACTTCTGCTCTTCCTTCCTTCCATTCCTGGCTCATCTCCGGCTTCAAACTTTTATTAACACAGAGCTGCATTACAGTGTAGGAATAGAGACCAGGCACCCTGCATAACATAACCTTGAGTCTTTCAGCAACTGCTTCCTAGAATAGGCTGTTCTCATCTTGCAAGTACAGTGTGTATTGCTGTCCCCAGATGCAGCCTCATAGATGCAGTATATTGAAACAGGCTTGTTGATCATCCTCTCACAAACAATCTTGATTTCTCTCTTACCAGGGACCTCTCTCTTTTAAATAATTTTATGCCAACATATTGGTCACAAGTGTTACATGCTCGCCTTCCTGGTTAACTAAAAAATCATGAAATACAGTACTGATATGGACTACTTTTGTATGACTTCTGTCTTCCTCTTCATAATTATCTGTCTAAATCTGTTACATAACAAGTTTGAAACAATTAGTCTACATTGGATTTGTACTTCAATTAAACATAAAGAAATACTGGACAGGTACTCAAAGACATTTCTAGCTTTACGGACATCAGGGCTCATTTGTCTGTCACAGCATTTCAGAGACCTCCAGCAGATAACACTGGTTTCAGGTAAACAAGCAGGTTTTCTTTTTTCCTATGAAAATGCTAATAGTGTTTTGTAGCATCACTTAGACTTTGTTGTTATAAGCATTTCAAATTAATATAATGGATATACACAACTTTTAAGTTTTTTCTCCCTATACTGCAAATGGACAGAGGCTGTAATTCATGCACACAAGTAATGCATCAGCTGTAATTCATAGTACAGCATGGCATAGGTAAAGTGGTAATGCTGACATTAAACCTGATAATACACAGCCTTTAAAGCTTGCAGGTAATCCCTCTCTTTCCAAGAACTCCACATGGAGAGAAATCATATATATTTAAAGAGTAATTCAGTATCATGAAAGTACTCACTTCCTTTGACTTCAAATTTAAACACCTAGAACCTTATCAAAGCCTCCAAAAGCAAATGCTCAGCAATTGCCGCCTTCATTATTTTAAAAATTCAATAGAATATATAAAAGTGTCTATTAAAAAGTTGATGCCTGCTAATTTGAAAGTTAGCAGTTTCCCATTATAGTGTCACACCTTTTAGACTGGTTTGGTACCTCTGTGATGCTATTAACCAAATATAAAAGCCCCAAAACTGCAATGAATTACATATTTCTAAAACACTATCTATCACCAATGTAAACAGAAACAGTTGGCACTATTGTTTTTACCACATTTTCACATGTGACATACATGTGGTGGAGAATATACAAATACATACTACGTGTAAGGGGAAAACCACAATAACTTCTTTGCTCATGTGGGTCTGGCAAAGTTTTTACTTACCTGCCTCCATTTTTCTTTAACATTTCTGAAGCAGCTGAAAATGGAGCTTAAGTGTCTGCTCACAAATTGAAATTCATTGCAGTAGTTTGTGTAGATTTGTGCATACAGAAGTGAAAAACACAGACGGTATTAGATTCCAAGACTGCAAGGAACATGAGCTATCATATTTGCACAACAGTGCTGATACAGTTGGGGAAAAAAATAAAGCACAATAGAGATAAGGAAGGGTCAAAGTTCTGGGTATGCTTGAAGTTTCAGTATTGGCACTTTCTGTTCTGAGGCCACAACACTCTTAATTAAGTATCTACTTTGTTCTTCTGTGCTAAGCCAATGAGCTATCATTCTCTCCCCACTTCACATTTTTACTTCTGATACACTCACATTTTTACAAACCATTGGGCCAGTTTTAGAAGGTCCACAGAAGGCATTTCCACCATTAGACATGCAGGCCAGAACTGCATGTGGCCTTCCTGCACTAAGCTGGGTCAGAAGAAACCTCCTGGAGTGGGTAAGAACTGTGGAGGTACCCTTGCACCCTTTAATGTCTCAGGCATCTGAAGACGGTGCGAGTTGCTGACAACCCTTCCATACACACCTCCTCCGCCTTACACACATATTCAAAACTGTGGGTGTCTCTCTTCAGCCACACTTACGTCCCCTAACCTCATGTCTCCTCAACAGGTTCTAGGGGCAAAGCCAGACACAGATTCAAGTTCACCCTCTGCTGCAAAACTACTATCAGCAGCACCTTCCCCCACTGCACTGATGGGTTCACCCACAGAGTCCACCAGGAGTGGCAGGACTTCCCCTTCCTGGGCTATTGGCAGCACTCCTTAACAGGAGAGACTGACACATTAATCTTTTTCTTCTGTTACCCTAAAGTTAAGCTTCTGAGGCTTACTGATTTTTACACAGTGATGTCCAAGTGGATCCAGAATTAAGATCATGTTTCAGAACACTGGGTTCTTTATCACCTCCTTTCCTTCTCACAAGGATTCTGTGCTCACAAGTATGCAGATAGCGGAGCTGTGGTGTCACCACCCAAAATAAAAAGCCACATCAACAAGCTGAGCTTTGCTGCAGCACAGCTGTGTGTGTCAAAGCATCCCTCAGACAGACCCTCAGCCAGCCGACTGCTGCTGGAAATGGCACACTCCCTATTAACCAGAAATACTTCCTTGGGCATAGCTTTCAGGATTTGGAGTGGAAGTACATGCAATGCTTAATCAAAGCCATTACAAGTCATTTGTTTTATCCATATTTTAAAAGGCAGATCCTAGGCTCTCACACACACGTGCAACTCCTCTTGTGGATGAGTTATCGTTGGCTTGCCCACTAAACTCAGAAGACCACTAATTTGCAGCAGACCAGCACTGAACTGCAGTTTAAAATGCAAATTTATTTTCACAGCTAAGACCAAAATAAAATCCACTGACAGATGCCAGCTTATATCATAAGGTACAAACGTTTTAGGGTTAAATTCTATGTATTTGCACATGTGCACGGAGCAGTGTTGCCCAGGAAATTAAGCTGGAAGATGTTCCCTGGAGTGCCGCATTCTCTAGCTGTGCACCCTCCCTGACTCTGAAGGAATCCCAGTGGGGCAGGAGCGGGAATGGTCCCAATTTATTCAAGTTTCTTTCTTAATCACAGAATCCTCTGCCTGAGGCCTTGGAGAAAGAGAGAAAGCGGATGGGGAGCATAAAAACATAGAACCAGCACTCTCAAAGATTAGTCATGGTAAATAAGCTCTTCAGCGGGCACTGCAGGTCTTTTTTGCAGCACTTTTAATAGGGCAGAAGACATAACTGGATTCAATACGTTCTGACCCACTGGACACAAAATGGAGCCAAGAAATTTAGCCGATACATTTTTCAAGATGCACAACACTTTGGTTTTTCATCTGGGTTCTTTTAATTTCATTTGTACATAGGGCTTGAAGTAAAAAAATAAAACAGATCGTATGTTTGCGGTATGCCACAGGTATACATGCCTCACAGGAGAGGCAACCACTGAAACCAAGGAATAATAAAACAAAATAAAATATGGACGGAGAAACAAGCAGAAGAGAAACAAATAACAGGTATAGAAACAATAGGTAAGTAATATCAACATGTAAATAATCAGACAAGTAGTTAAGGAAAAAGTTTGAAACTGACTGGAAAAAATCCAGCAAAAATATATGCTCATAAAAAGCTACAGCACAGCTGAGAAATTGAAGACCAAAAAAAAAAGGAGGTATGCTAAACAATCCCTACATCATTTTATGGCTAGGACATTAGGCACTGTTAATACTGATTTGCACGTCTCAGGTTCATGCCTGTGGAGCAGCTGTCAAACCACACTAACAGTCCTGGGGATCCATGAGACTGCGAGGCTGCTGCAGGGTGAGTGGTGAGTGCTGCCTCATATGAGCTTGTGATAAAGGTCAAACCACAGCTCTTGAATGGCCAGTTAAGTCACTGCACGGTCCTGAATGTTTAAAATATAACACGGGGCGATGCTAATGAAGCGTTGACTTTCATGTAGAAACAACACACCAGAATTTGGCGGGGGGTGGAGGGGAAAGGAACCATAGCAACCATGCAAACAACCTGGCAGAATTAAATTTAAAATTATGGTTTTGCTATCTGAAAATAAAAATCCATCTCCTGAATAGATTGCTAGAACCAAATGTTTCAGGAAGAGATAACCAATGCTTTCATTTTTGATCTAAAGAGGGAATTTATCAACAATATCAATACACTTCCTTAAATATAAAAGGACTTCAACAGTTGAGATGAAGAGCACAGACATGTCCTTTATAGATTAATTTCTTGTAAATGGTTTTCTTTATACAGTATGACAGAGACTGTTTGTGCTAAGGATGGACAAGTTCAGCACTTTATACAGAGAGCAAATGGCACAGTAAATAATTACATTTAATGCTAGAATCTTAATACAAAAGTTTTAGCTACAGAACCCACAGTTAGTAAATGTTTTGAGGAAAAAAAAGAATAGAAGTACTATTGATTGTAGGTAATATGGAAGAGAGGAAAGGATTTCTTTGGTGAAGAATCAACTTTCTGTTCTTCCCACAGGCTTTAATTAAGTGGTTAATAAATTAGGAGCAAGTAAGAACAGTGATCCCACTGCAATCAGCGTTTTTCAGGCTATAAATGTGTCTCTGGTATCAGCAGTACTACATAAAACCATCAAGATGACTGCCTGAATATAGACATTATCGTGCGTGATATCAGCATGAAGTTAGGATACTGGAGTGTTTTTAAGACACATGAAAAAGCAAACTTCTAATCTCTGCGGCTAGTTTTGGACGATGGAGCTGGGTTTGAATCTACTGGGGAAAAAAAGAAAGAAAGCAGTATGCCAGCAGCAACTGTTTTTGTGTTGTACATCAGAAGAATATTCTCACTTAATGTTCAGCAGGAGGCCCCACATTTAAATATTAAGTGCTTTTGTGATGGACATTGGCACTATCAGACAGCTTACACATTTAAGCTACTTGAAACTGGGAACACTTCTTAGTACTCAGTAGATGAATACTGCCTAGTCTGGAATGCATTCTGGGGCTGGAACTATAAAATGCAGAAACAAGAGTCCAATCTGTTGGGAGCAGACATGTTTCTTGCTAAGGCTGTGTGGGCCTAAAATAGTGCCAAAATTAATTTTGTTTCCTCATACTGCTAGGTAGGTCAACGTGCTGAGGTTTGTTTTTCTTTCCCACTTAGAAACAAGGCTATGGCTTCAGCAATTCGGCACCAGCAAAAACAACAGAACAGACTTCAGGCAAAAAATGTAACCCGACAGAGAAATGAAACACCAGCACACGTCTCTGAGTGGCTGCTGTATGAAGTGTTTTGGGCCGTTCTGTAATTGTATACTAATCTCATTCTAAGGTCCAAATCAACTCTGTTATGTTTCAGTGTTGTGGCTATTTCAGCACCAAAGGACAGAAGAAGGATGTTAGAGAAGTGCATGTCAGAGCACTGGGGAAAGTCAAAATCGTATTGATTTTGCCTGCTTGAGGTTATTTTAGAAGAATCTCTCATTTCTGTGGATAGCTGGTAAAAACTACCAGTAGGCATATTACCTAAACCATATTTAGCAGAAAACAGGAGAGGGGACGCAGATCTCCAGGAATTCCAAGTAACCTGACTCGACAACTCCAAGAGATCAAGCATCTGATCCATTTTCAGAAACATGCTCTACAAGGCTGTGTTTGTGGCCTGTAAAACACTCCAGCTACTCTTAAAACACCACAGACCTTCATAATTAAACAACTTCTGTTATACCAAAGTAAAAATTCAAAGTCCCAGCTCAGAAGTGCTGCTTAACAGACACTCAGTTATACTTATGCTACCCTACAGATCAGACTGATGTCTTTGTAGTTCTGAGTTTTCACAGCATTCCCTCCAGAAAGGCCATGGCATTCTATCTTCTTATTTAACCTCTTGGAAATGCAAGGTGATCACCTGAGATAAACCCATACCCTGAGATACTATCTTTTTTTGCTGCTTGTCTTATCCAAGTTACCAGACATTTAACCATATTTCAAGCAAGGAATAGACAGTCCAGTCCCTTTCACTTGACCACTGTCAGACCTTGAACAAGGTCTGCACCATCCAAGCCAAGAAGGTGTTGCCCATTTAGATATCGATATGCACACAAGTAACATTTTAAAATCATCTTTAAATACTGCAATAAAACAAGAGAAGAAAATCTACCATCGGCTTTCATAAGAAAAACATAATCTTTTCGGAAAGTGCTTACTTAATGTCTAGCACAGTGTCTCTCTTTCTTGGACATGATGCCTTGGGGTTCTTTACTTTCAGTAAGAGAAACTTGTCTCTAAAGTATTGTAACAAAAGAATTAACAACAACATTTTGTTTCCATTTTTGAGTTGAACACATTTTTCTTGTAGTAAAACTTGACCCTAAATTGTTTAAGCAAGTTGAAGCACCAAGAAGCAAATACACCATCTTTTCAAAACACAGCCAGAGTTAATATTGTATGAACAAAGAAATTAGTCCTTGCTGCCAATAACTTAAAAACAATAGTATCAAACGGTTGTACACATCACCAGTCCATGCTGATCAGCAGTATTACTGTGGATGCAGCATTGTGCTGATGTGCTTCTGGGATCACTGACAAAACTAACCCAACAAGGAACACAAATGACTCCTCCAATGCTGTAACATGCAATTCTTCAAGCAATGTCATGGAGAACACAGATCCTTCAGTGCTTCTCTCATACAACTTTCTCTCCCCACTGCTTTAAGGGCTCTGAAAGCTTTTCAACATCTTTCAAGAATATTTAGATGTTTAATGATGCATAAAGAGCTAATGAATACCCAAGTAAAGTATACAAAAATAGTATTTCTTATATGAGGAATGCTGCCGTACGTTGTATTGGTTTCCTACACTTACTGCTTTTGCCCTCACATTATTGCTTCTTTAAGGTGTTACACATAGATGGCCTCAGAGACATCTTTCAGCTACTCAAAGCAAACAAGAACAAGTTTGTTGCTTGATGTGTGCAGAGCCGCATAGGGCTGTACAATCACCCTGGTGATATAGCTCTTAGCTGTGAGATTCAACAATCCCATGTACTGCCTGGTATTGCTTACTGACTTAATTCAACCGACAATAAAGGTTTTATTTCAATTAGTCTTTTAGTCTTGGCATCAGAATCAGCGATTTAGATAATTCACTTAATTTTCACGTCCCATGGGTATGCACGTTTTGACAGTACTGCAAAAATGTACTGTAGGTTGCTGAGAGAGGGTGATTGAAACCATCAAATCAGTATTTAACTGCTGACATGTACCTTAACATGGACTTAGGAAAAACAGTCCAGAGTGGCTTCATCTGAACACACAAAAGTACACTCAGAAAGCATGTTTTAAAGTCATCTACATGCAGAGAAGGAATACAGGTTTTATTACTACATTTTTAGTTCCTGAATCACACACCCCAGCTTTATTCCATTACTTGTTCTGCAATTACAGGTACCACCACCTCAGAATTCCAGATTTTTTTCCCCACTTTAGGCATATTATAAAATTCTACAAAATTGAGTTTTTTAATACTCAAAAATATTAACAAATGTTTTAAACACAAAAGTTACCTTACTTCTTTTGTTCTTATCCTCAGCCTTAGAAAAACACCTGTGCAGACTCACTGAATACCTTTGCTTAGATAATGTACAGTAAAAGCAATCCTTAAATAACATTCACGTAAGTGCTTTTGCAGAAACGTGTGTTCAGTCTGTTATCTCTACCTTCCTGAATTCAGTGCTGTAGAATGTAATATTCTGAACACACAAACCAACAGTCCTCACCATTTTCCCCCTTTTTAATTCTTATTTTCAATAATTTACTTTTACTTTAATCCCATTCAGTCAGACTATGTGGGGTTTTAGAGTTGTCCTTCTAGATTTTCTATGTCTTTTGAAAATATTAATAGGCTTACTTCATACATTAAAAGTTACTCTGTACCACATCCCCTTTTAGGGATGCAAATTCCTGTTAGAGGTAAGTATGCCTTTTGGGGGAAAAACCAGCAGGCCACCAGCAATTCTTAGATACAGCAACAGTCTGTTGATATAAACTACCCCAAAAAAGACTCAAATCTGAACAGGCATAGCCCAGAAAAATACCACTTTATGATTAATTCTAACAGTAAATCCTTCATCTTCAAGGCCAAGTGTCCTTTTGAAAAGATAAGCTTTTAAGATTATAGTTTAGATAAGACAGGCAGAGCCAATTTTGTAATTGGTTCTGCTGCTGTTCCCTCTGTAGGTGCTACTCTGAACCAAGCATTCTCCCTGCTCTTTCCTTGCACAGTCTCCGTCATTCACCTGCTGCCCTGATGGGTGAGCTCAGCACGCTAAACGAGCAGAAAACTAACCGTGGAAAGGGGAAAATGGTGTAAGACCACTAAAATCCAAGTGAATAGCTTTTTCCTGTTATTCAATAGCAGTTGAATAATGTCACTACAGGGCAAGACAAGCAGCAGAAGCACTGCAGGTAAGGGGGAGGATCCAGGCCTAGGTAGGAAGGGTTAGATGAGGAATGTGCCAGTAGATCCATTCAGGTCCCCATTAGATGCCCAGTGAGTGATGACCTGGCACAGTGACAGACAACAGAGCTGTAGAAAGGACACTAATGTCACCAACAGAGAAAACCTCCTGGAAATATGATTTTTTAAAAAGCTGTTTGTTCAAACAGATTCTTGCTTTTTCTTTTAAACAAGGACTGCTACACCTTCATGACCTGGGGCTGCTCCCACAGTTATGCTCCAATCCTGTACCATCTTCTTCTAATCTGTTAACATTTACCATTGAGGTGCAACAGTTTATTTCCACAAAATGTCACTGATTGCTGTCCCATGTTGTTCTGGGAAACAATGGCAGGTATTAACAGCCTAGCATCAGTGTTGCCTAATACTTGCAGCACACTGGCTAGTCACTGCTAACCCAAGCTGTCTTTGGTTATGGTCTTCATACAGTAGACAGGACCTGACAAATGTGGTACAAATGACTAACTGACTCTTCACACAGTAATATTCAGGCGTCAGGACACAAAAGGAGTAAACCTGTTCATCCACTAGCTCTGTTCAGGAGTCAGGTACAAAAGGAGTAAACCTGTTTGACCACTAGCTCTGTACATCACCAAGAAACAGCCTGCTTCATTTCCACAACCAAAACTAGACTATTTTATTGCTGCTGGACACTGCAGACCTGCAACAGCAGTGATTTTGACAAACTTAAGACTATCAGAGAAGTAATGCAGAGGTACAGGGTACTTATTATAACACCACTATGCTAAGTACACCTTGCGAAACTTCAGACTGAATGCTAGCATAATATTAGCACTTTACCTGTAAGTCTAATCCACTTCATTTAAAAAATATAAACATAATCCTGCTGCTGAAAATTCTCTGGAACCTAAATCTTACAGTAAAAAACATGTTGCATTTTTAAATTGCCCTAATGTTTTCAAACAAAAGATGAACTAGAAATACAACAGTTGTTGTGAACTGTTTATTTCTTAGATAATTAAAAAACACTACTAAAGTTGAGAATTAAAAAAACCCACAGGCTGTCCATCAAAATAAAATACAGTATAGAAAACAGTGTAGCACTGTTAGGCAGGAAGATGCAGATGGTCATTGGTATCACAAGCAAAGCAGTCATTGCATTTCTTCCAACAGTATATGAATCTTCCACATATTAATGGAAGAGACCACTAAACCAACAAACATCAGGAAGCCTTTCAATAACGTAGGATAGAGGGATGGCAATCAAAAAAGCAGTCTACAAACTGAAAACACTGATAAAACACATAACTCTATAATGGACTAAAAGGTTCATGGAACCTGACAGGATTCACCCAAGGGTTTTGAGGGAACTGCTGGATGAAGCTGATAGGTCATTGTCCATCATACATGATAAATCACAGTAGTCAGGTGAAATTCTCACTCTGGAAAAGGAGAACTCCCCCATTTTTAAACTGGTTAAAAAAGATGACCAAGGGAACTACAGACCAGTCAGTAGAGTGCCTCTCTGTGCCTGGAAAGATCATTGAGCAGATGATCCTGGAAGCTGCTATGCTGAGACACATGGAAAACAGGGAGATGATTTGCAACAGCCAACACAGCTTCACTAAGGGCAGGTCGTGTCTGACAAACCTGGTGGTGTCTTCTATAACAGGGTTACAGGACTGGTGGATAAGGGTAGAGCAACTGATATCATCTATCTGGATTTGTGCCAGTCATTTGACATTGCCCTACATGACAGCCTTCTCTCCAAAATAGAGACATGGATTTGACAAATGGACCACTCAGTGGATAAGGAATTGTCTGGATGGTTCCACTCAAAGACCTGTGATTAATGGCTCAATGTCCAAGGGAAGATTTGCTACAACTTGCTACTGTTCTTCAGGGGTCTGTTTTGGGTCCACTGCTGTTTGTAACAACTTTGTCAGCAACATGAACAGTGGCAATGAGTGCACGCTCCGCAGTTTCACTGATGACACCAAGCTGTGTGGTGTGGTCAACACACTGGAGGGAAGGGAAACCACTCAGAGGGACCTTGATGGGCTTGAGAACAGGGCCCGTTCAAACTACAAGAGGTGCAACAAGTTCAAATGCAAGGTCCTACATCTGGGTTGACGTAATCCCAAGCACACATCTATGCTGGGAAGTGAACGGATTGAGAGCAGTCCCAAGAGGAAGGACTTGGGGTGTTAGTAAACAAGAAACTCAACATGAGCTCAGAATGTGCAAGAGCAGCCCAGAAAACCAACCATATCCTGGGCTATACCAAAAGAAGTATCACCAGCACATCAAGGGAAGTGATTCTCCCCCCTACTCCCTCTTGTGGGACTTCATCTGGAGTACTGCATCCAGTTCTGGAGTCCTTAATACAAGAAGGATGTTAAATCGCTGGAGTGAGTCCAGAGGAGGGACACAAGTATGATCAGAGGGCTGGAGCCCCTCTCCTATGAAGATAGGCTTATTTGGGGACTGTTCACCACGGAGAAGACTTCAGGAGATCTTTCCAGCAGCCTTCCAGTACCTGAAGGGGGCCTACAGGAAAGCTGCAGAGGGACTTTTTACGAGGGACTGCAGTGACAGTAAAAGAGGGAATGGTTTCTAATTGAAAGAGACTACATTTAGATTTAGATTTTAGGAGGAAATTCCTGACTGTAAGGGTAGGTCCCTGGGGAGCCTGGTCTAATGCGAGGCGAGTGGTCTAGTGAGGAACTGGAACCAGAAGATCTTTGGAGTCCCTTCCAACCTAAGCCACTCTATGATTCTATGATAAGAACACTACTAAATATCACTGCAGTTGATCTTTTGCTTTAGATTAACATCAACTAAAACAAAACATATTTGAGTGTAACAGTAGTGGTTACATTTTAAAACTGTTTAGTCATTTTTGCATCAATACAATCTGATGTTTCTAGGAATGCAAGTTATTTTTATTAGGGAGTGAGCTGCAGACATTGCTGGAAGTTAACCATGCTAAGTTCCCGAAAAACTGGGAAAATTACCATTCATATGTTTTCAAATGGGTCCCAAATGTGTGAATGAAAGCAGTGTTTGAATGGCAAAAGTTAAACAAATTTGAAACTAGGTTAAAGGAAATGAGTAGTGATTTATCTGCAATCAATCTTTTATTCCACATGCAACTGCTTGTTCTTAGCAACCAAGATTTGGTCCATGCTTACAAGGAGGTACTACTGCAATGATGTATTATAAAATAATCTTTAAAAAATAAACTATGAGCTACTGCTTTAAAGAATTACTTTCCTGCACACAGTGCTAGGGAAGGCAATGATGACTAATGGGGAGAGGCTTTGCTCAGACAGCTGAGTCCTGCAGCGTGGGGGAGGCTCTGCATACCAAGGAACGCTTGCAGGAAAGGTAAAGCAGATACTCACTACATTGTGGTGAAAATACAAGACAATAAACTAAACAACCTGCTCAGCCTTTCCTCTTATAATATTTTAAAAGAATAATTAAAATAAGCTGCTGCCAGTGTAATAATTATATGAAAATTCCCTTTACTATCACGTATGTAAAGCTAATACTAATACCACACATACAGACGCCTATATGGTCTTAACCTAATGACAGGCAAGCTTGGTCTCCATGACTCTACCATATGATTACAGAATCATAAAATATATTGCGTTGGAAGGGACCTGTAAAGGTCATCTAGTCCAACCTCCCTGCACTGAGCAAGGACATCTACAAGAGCAGGTTGCCCAGAGACTCATCCAACCTGACTTTAACTATCTCTAGGCGTGGGGCCTCCACCACCTATCTGGACAACCCATTCCAGTGTTTCACTACCTTCACTGTAGAAAATTGTTTCCTAATGTCCAATCGAAATTTACCCTCTCATAGTTTAAAACCATGACCCCTTGTCCTGTCACAACATACCTTGCTAAAAAGCCCGTCCCTATGTTTCTTGTAGGCTCCCTTTAAGCACTGAATAACTGCAATACAGCCACCCCAGAGCCTTCTTTTCTCCAGCCTGTTCTCACAACAGAGGTGTTCAAGCCCTCTGATCAGTTTTTTGATTCTCCCTCTGGGCCTGCTTCAAAAGACTAATTTCTACCTAGTGTTGAGAACTTCAGAACACTCCAGATGGGTCTCACCAGAACACAGTGGAGGGGAGGAATCTTGTCCCTTGACCTGCTTCTGGCCACCCTTTTGATGTAGCCCCAAGTGTGAGTGGCCAGAAGTCCACACACAGAAGTGTCAAGTCCACCTAATGGAATTTTATTTTTTGTGGTAGCACTGTCTTCAATATTGTTCCACTTTTGTGGATAAATCAGTAGAGAAAAGGTATTTTAAGCCACAACACAACATCCTGTACAACAACTGCTCTATACTCACGACTTCAACCAGTTTTTAATTATTGAAGCATACCCCAGCAATACTTCTGTGTATTTCTAGGTGATCTAACTAAGCTTCTTGTTCTTAGTAAAGAATAAGTTTTTGCAAATAGATATGCCTTATTTTTTAAACAACAAAAATAGACATTATTTGCAATTTAAAGAATTATCCTCAGGTGATCTGAATCAGACACTTAGTATGTTTGGTTCATTCTCTGAGAGTGTAAAAATTAGCATCAGCTACCATTAAGTTCTCTACACTTCACCCTTTAAGCATACAAAGAATGGTGCCAGCTCACTGTTGCAGCCACTCAACTTCAGCAAATCTTAGAAAACTTCGAAGTTCTTGGCAGAAACTTAGCAGCCCCCAAACCATGTTTCCCAAACAAGACCAGTACACTTCTCGCTAACCAAGGGAACCTCAAAGAAGAAAGCTGTATCTGCAAAATGTAACATGACGGCACTACATCATTTAGCCTCCTTCAGTCTGGAGGGTTGAATTATTTAAGAATAAACCGACATCCCCCCCAAACAAACTGCTAGAAAAGCTGAACTTTAAAGTGAAGAAAAATGAGAACAGCAAAACTTAAGCAGTAAAACCAGCTTAAGTCAAGAGTCTTAATGGTGTCTCATCCAGCGTAAATGTCTTATGTGAACTGCACCATAAAAAAAAGGCAGGGCCAGGAGGGGTGAAACAGAGACTTTAAAAGCCCAGACGATTTGCAACACAAATGCTGAGGAGTAGGCACGTTCCTCTTTGGATGAAGCAAGGGTCTAACCTCTTCCTGTGTCACAACTCCCCGTGCTTACTCAATACATATTGTACTGGCATTAAACAAATTCTACCAGTTTCACAGGTGTGTATCATAAAAGATACTATATTGATAATGCACTCAGTTCTAGAGGAGACACATTTGAACAAGTGCCTTCAAATCTTTGCTGTCTAGACTGCCCACTAAGATCACTTATGATTAAAATAGCCTGTAAGTTACAGTTCATAAATTAACATTAAGATTTTAAGCAGATACAGTACAACCACATAAGACCACTGCACTAAAAGAAAAACCTAAGACCATAAAGAAAATGCTACATTTGACATCCAATGTAACTCCAAAGGAATGAGTTGTGCACTGCTTTATGCACTCACTTTCCTCACCAACACAATATGCCCAGGTCAGATCTTCAGTGAGCTGACTCTTACCCAGACACACACACACGGTTCAGATGATATGTTAACTAGAAGTAATGAGGCTGTAATTCTTTTCAAAAAATTTTCTCATAAAACACGTTTCAAAAAATGAAAGTAGTAGCGGACCCCTCAAGATTCTGCTTGGGTAGATCTGCGAGAAGTAATTTGCATTTGTCAAAGCTAAAGAAGGGAAGGCTACAAATTGAAGGTGTGATGTGGTGCAACAGCAGAGATGTCAGTTTCGTTAGCTCATAAACATGCAAAAGCATCACCTGTTTTACTTGCTTAACAGTTGATATTATGCAACTCTGCCTGCAGAGAGGCATATATTCTCTTGACATTAATCAGATCTTTACAATAGATAGTTCATCTTGCCTTAAACATTGAATAATTGCATCATGGTTTATTTTTTTACATTGCTTGTAAGTAAGTTTTGAAAAAAAAAAGTCAAAATTAAAACCCCACAACACCAAGCTTCATAGAAATTCTACTAAAATGACACTAAACTAAGTTCAAAACCTGAAAATCTTTCTGTTTTATAAGGTGAAGTATGTAGTAAAGGCTCAACGAATTTTTAAGTGTCAAGTGGAGTATCTCCTGTTTCTGTAGCTCTCTTTTGAAACAAGGAGGTTCAGAGCTCCATGTATCATCTACTTGATCTTTGTTTCATTTCAGTGATACTGTCACATCCATACCTGTGGATTAAAAACCAAATCCAAACCCAAGCTACCCTCTTCAACAGTGCTCCTGGTACAAAAGCTGTCACCAACTATGCTATTCCTTCATATAACTACATCACATGATAAGTAACTGGAAATAAAACTGCCCTAGTGTAGGGGGCCTAGAGAGAAACTTGAACCCCGCTCTAGAGAAGACTAAAGTCAAGTTTGCCAGGTTTCATGACAGATGTCAGAAATGCAAGGGAGAAAGGCACTTCACCTTTTATTGCCTGCATTTCCAAAATCTGCCTCTGCACTTTGACTTTGCATCACAAGACAACAGAGCAGGCTGCTCACAGAATCGCGATGACTGAGCATCCTCAAATTAGGGCAGAGCAATAGCTTGGCTCTGTTCCCTCATCCACAACAGTTCGCTGCGAGTGCTAGGAGAGAATTGCAATAGGGAGACAGGAAAGCTCGTGGATAAAACTGGCACAAAGTGTGAAGAGGACTGATCTCAGAGCATGCACAGGCAAGATTTTTGCTTGACCCATGCTAACTGCAAGATAAAATCTTTCCACTGCCCATTTGAACAAACTCCCAAACCACGGAATGACTGAATAGGTACCATAGTGATCTCAAAACTACTGACTGTGAGACACAGCAGGCCAATACTTGTGGTCTTATTTATCCATTTATAAAAGCAAAGCAGTGTGTAAGTTGTGAACATAATATGGACTGGATGTGAAAATATCCTGACCTGTCTCTCTTCCTCGTTCCCTCAAAAAAATCCCAACCCCCTGCTAAGCAGGTTACTTGCTACAGTATTGCTCCTGACCTTTCATTCTTGACCCTTTTCAAATGCAAGGACACGGTAATTTTGATCTGGTTTATTCCCAGTTTGCCAAGTGAGGGTTATGGAATAGTAGGGATCTGGGACATTGAAGAAACAAAAAAGACACTCCAGTTCATCCCAGGTCTGACAGACACTGGATGAAGTTTTCATGACTCTCAGGGCTCCAAGTTAGGAAATGTGAACCGTGGCACAAGGGTTGTGTCTAATGCCACGTGCACATCCTCCTCTTGTTCTTGGGGGGAAACATAATGGGTTGTTTTGGTTTGGTTTCTCCATCATCCACTGTTTTACCTCATTGTGTAAAGAAAAAAATCCTGACCTCGATAGGGCAAATGTTCCAGGGCACCTGGGATATTATCACATGGTGTTTTAAGGGAGTATTTAACCACACCTTATACATCCATGGATCTCCACAGCCACCAAAATGATTGGACAGGAGCTGTACAGTGATCAGACAGATGAATCGTAAGGGAACACTCAGGTTTTGTTAACCAATCCACTGCTGTCTGAGCATCCTGACTGTCCTCAAAGTTATTTTATATTCAAGACACATCAGGAGTTATCATTGATTCAACAAACATAGGAACTAATATTATTATTTCTTTTTCCCCAAAAAACTATCAATACACAACTCTCTGACATTCTGTGACTAGCTTTATTTCCCTTTTACAAGCAGCTACTTCGGCTTGGTTCAGAGAATGCATTTAGTATTTAAATTCTGACCAATAAAGTACTAAATATTTGTGTGGGGTTTTTTTAGTTAAAAAGCCATTTAAGTGCTAACTCTCTGAATAGAAGAAAGGTGGAGGACCCCAGTTAGATGACTTCCTTAATTAAAACACTCACCTTTCCATAACCCATCTGAACCCAGATCTTCCTCAATAGAAGAGAGCTCTTACTATGAGGATGAAGTACTGTGATGGGTGTGGAGAGGGACTGATCTCCCTCTCTCCTGCTGAAATTATTTCAGCGTGTATCTTGTCAAAGTTAGAGATTAACGCTGTATTTTACTCTGTTTAATAGCTATTCAATTATTTGATGCAAAACACTAACATCAGTAAGAATGAAGAAAAGGACTTAAGGCTATAATTGCATTTAGGGTGCAATGGAGATGGTCGAGTCACCATCTCTGAAGGTGTTCAAGGTTAGGCTGAATGAAGTGCTGAGTGGCATGATCTAGATGCTAGATGTCAGGTTTACTTGGTTGGTTTTAGGTTGGACTGGATGATCTTTAAGGTCTTTTCCAGCCTCACCATTACTGTGATACTGTGAGTGGCAGACAAGGCTGTAAAGTGCCTTGACAGAACTGGACCATCTGCGTTCACCCAAGAGCTCCCCAGAAGCCAAAGATGCAGATACTATATCAAGCTGCCACAAAGGAGCCAAGCTGGCACATATATAGAAAAGTATGAGGTTTTGGGGAAAAGTCAGGTTAGTTTTGTGACCAATGGTTGTGAGTCTCAAATGTCCTGAAAGGCATGAAGGGACAAGCAAAATCCCACTGATAAGAGTTAGTGAAACAAGGTCACACCTCTTAATGGAAAGAAAACTAAGATGGGAAGGAAGGTTTCGACCTTTACCTGAAGGCTAAGAAACTACAAGGCAAGGGAAAAGAGAGTAAAAAGTGTAAAAAATAATTTCATCATCAGTATGCAGCAAAGGTCTACATTAGGCTCTGAACTATTCAACATAGTCAGAAATGATCCAAAAAAGGTAGCTGGCAAGAGAACATTATATGTGGTAAATAATTTTGTGACCAACTAAAAGCAAAGCCCAACAGAGTACAGAAAGCCCTAACATAACTGAAGAGTATAATATAACAGTAAATGAAATTCAACGTAAAGAAATGAAAAGTGACAGATAAGGAAGAAGAAAATACTTTATATACAAAACTATGGTGTCTTAATTATTATTCCACACTAATGAGACATTGGTCTTGTAATAGTTCTATGAAATCATAATCTCAACAATCTGTAGTGGCGACAAAGGGAAAACACATGTTAGGCAAGGAATACACCACATCATACCACTGCTTCTCCCCTTCCAAAAATGGTTCAGAAGAGTTATGCAAGATACAAAAACACATAGGAAAGACATGGAGAGTCTCTACAGGAGTGACAATTAGACAGATTTGGACTTGCCAAACTGGATGAGTGACAACAGAGTAAAGTTATAATGCACATTTATTATGAAAGTGGACAGAATATAGTTCGATATTGCTGGGTCAAAAACAGACTAAAAAAGTAGGCATGTAAATGTACAGTTAAGTTTTGAGAAGCATTTCCACGGGACCCCACAGCTCTCAAGTTTCTGTTAAGATAAAAAAAACCCACTAGGTCAACAGAGGTGACAAATAACCACACTGTTCTTTCCAAGGCTCAATTTTTCGCTGCACCATTTCTATACTCATCTTACTACAGCCTTAATTGTCTGATCCTGACTCTGCCTTTCCTGCCCACACAAAAACGCTGAGAAGTCTTGTTGCTCATTCTGGCATTCCCACTAAATGTGCCTGACATTAGATAGTGACATACTAAACAACAAACTAATCCTTTGTTACCCTACCTACCTAGAGCCACAAAGTAAGAAGCATTTGTCTTCAGACTCATTTGGACATCCACAATACAACTGCAAGATAGACAAAGCTTAAAGAACACACAAGGATGCATCAGTCACCACATTTCATACCATCTGATTGCCATCAAACATGCACTGAAGTCATCAGAAACACCTATAATTGATGTAGACTATATCAGTATTGCTGGCCAATTACTTGTCCATGATTCAGCTTGCTCAGATGTAGTCCCGTTTCAATATCTTGAGGTAAAAAACAACACAACAAAAAATTAGACACTTCCTTGACATTCCTTCTTCTAACAACCTGAATTAAAAAATGGAACAATTTTACAATCACCAATATATATCCTAAAACTAGATTAAAAAATAATAAAATAATCTAGTTACACAATTAGTAAAGCACAACGCTGGTGATACATAAATGTAAAGAACACCTTGTACTACACGGGGAATAAATTGAAAGCAGGCACATCAAATGACGACACATTAATGCTTGTCTTCAACACATTTCTCACACGCAATGCTTGCTGTTTTATGTAAGTATGATATTATTTATACTTCACTGGTTGTAGAGCAGGTGCTAGGCATGACAAAAGATTATTTCACAGAAATAAGAAGCTGGGCCTAAGAAACTGAGGAAAAAAAATCCTGTAATTTCCCAGAAAACTACTCAAAGAAAATGTTCTGATTAACAGCAGTGCTAGTCTCACAAATATAAATAGGTAATGAGGGAAGTTTCCCAAATTTTATTCAGGCATTAGGTAGGCTTTGGTCAAGGAAGTCAAAGCAAGTACTTGAAACTGAATCAAAATCAAAATATAAATGTCATGAGGTGAACAAGTTGTCCACCATCATTTACCTAACAGATTTTGAACAGCTCTTTTGCTTTGTAGAATATAATTTCATTAATCTATCCAGATGAATGCAAAAGCTTTTATCTTGAAAACAGAAATGTACAGCGTATCTAATCTATCTGCAATTATAAAACACATTTTAGGACAAGGATTTTATTTTGAAAACAGAAACCTTGAGTGTGTCTAATCTATCTGTAATAATAAAACACATTTTAGAACAATGCCTAATTCAATATTTTAGACTTTAATATGACAATTATTATATTAATATCACTAGTTAAGTAGAAGAGCAATAAGCTATTAAGATAATTATATGAATCACTATAGGATTGTGAAATGGGAAACACACGGAGCTTCAGATGTATTTGAAATGATGAGAATTTTAAGTAGAGTATTTTATGCACACACAAAAAATGTTTTGAATAGATTTGGCACTAGTCAGGTACCAAGAGGTTCTTACAATGAAATAAACAGAACTCATTGATTTTCAGCACTGAGTTTTGACAAATATGCTTGCATACTAGAGGGAAAATAATAACTATTAAAATAAACAAGGAGGAAGATTTTAAAAATTAAGAGGGTATTCAAATTCTGAGATAAATACTATTACCGAAATGAGTAAAAAAAGTATCTACATTTGCAATTTTTGTACTAGCTAGCTTATCACATCGGAGATTTCCCTCTACTAAAGAAGTTTTTCTAAACATCATTAAAAGAAGACTATTTCTTTATGAAAAGCATTAACATAAACTACTTCCCAACTGTAAAAACAACATATAGCTCTTTATGTACAGCTCAGTATTTATTTCCATTGTTCTCCATTGCATCAACATATGACTATCCTATCAGTTTCCTGTATCTCAAGGAGCTTCTTTCTTCTCCACTGCACCTGAGGTGGCTTGGGCAATGGGAACATCGTTGGAAAGCAGTATTTCAGACTATCAGAAGTAGTACCTCTTGAAAGTAACAAACTGGTTACTTTCCAGTTTTCTTTCCACTCACCATGGTACATAACAAAGAAGTCAAATCCTGGCAGCTGTGAGCAACACAAGTACATTCTGGAGTCATCCACAACCTCCTCCCAGGCCTGGTTCTCCAGCTGTGAAGGGAGCTCTGGATGCACAAGATGAGTTGTTACCTACAGCCCCACCTGCCACCTCACATGCAGACTCAGCAACCACAACTCATGACACAGGAGATGTTCAGCTGCTAGAGAAGACACTACCCCAAAATTACTGCTGTTTCCTTTGAGAAAACGCAGTAATGTGTGGACAAAGAATCAACTTTATAAACCAGCTTACAGTAAAAATTTCAGTACAATGAGAGTAAGAAGTTCCTAAACATGTCACGTGTTTTGTAAGAAATTGCTAAACAATAATACAAGAGAAATTGCAACAGTCAGAAAACTATGTCCAAAACACTTAGACCGCTGCTAGAAGTCATGGTCAGTGGGCAGGGCTACATACAGGCTTGAAATGGAACTTACGGTTGTGACTAATGCAGATGTTAATTACTTCCTGTAACACATACTGAGTGAAACACTGTACTACCCAAAAACCCACCACACCTCACCCTCAAACCTCCCTCACATCTTCCTTGCCTGATCACATGCAGGATAAGAAAAGAGACAACAAAGAAAAGGACCTGATCTTAACACTCCTATACCTTGGAATACAGTAACAAAGCAATGAATTCTTATTTGGACCTTTGGAAATTCAGATCCCACTTCAAATTTTGTTTCTTTATAAAGAAATTATATACACAACAATTCCATTTAAAAAAAGATTTGCTCTTGCTTATCTCTACTCACTAACACCCTTTCAAACAATGAACTCAAAAATCTCTTAATTCTGTTTTGGACTTCAGCAAGGAAAAGGACCGCAAGGACTTGTTGAAAAATTATTTTTAAAAGCACTCCTTCTCTAAGATGTAGGAACATACACATTATTTAGATCAAGAAAGGCACACTACGGAAATATTCAAGCCAAATACTTCCATTTTTAATTTTGCCAGATTCTTACAGGTTATGATGGAAAATTTTCACTACACCTTTCTCTCCTCCCTCACTATGGCAACCCCATCCCTCACCAGTGAAGCATCTGGAAGAATAATGCACTAAACACAGCCCTGTAAATTATAGTATGTAGGAGATTAAACTTAAGCCTAATGCTAGAGTCAACCTCAACAGCTGAGTGCTATTAATGGACACTCCTTAAAAGAAATCCTTATTGGTTACTATTTAAAACTGCATCTCTGTTAAAATCTTGACTGAAACAAGTCACAAGTGGTATGTACCTCTCATCAATGCCATGACAACAACACCCAGTTCAGTTACGTACTGCATCGTTCACCAGAATTTATATGGAACAAAAACCCAGAAAAGAGTTCACTAATCAAATAATGTCAACAGAGATAGAACCAATCATTGTAGATGAGTCTGTGTGTAAACTAGAATACATTTCCAGTGCACTGACAGGCCCAGCGTCATTATTACTCTTAAAATTTACTTCCTATGTTATAAATTATTTAAGATCAGCATTGGAAAATCACAGCAAAGTTAAGGCACTATAAAGCAATAAAGGCAAAGCTTAACAGAAAAAAAATCAGGAAAAACCAATCCACGTTTTACTTTCAGGTTTTGTATACACGCCAGGAATATGTAGAGGGGTTGGGTTACTGAGCTTAACAGCAACTGCATACATGTGTAGTAGCATTCTGAATGTTTTCTTCTGTTAAATACTCACTGCTTCCCAATGCACAACCCTTTGAGATGCAATGCTGCCAAAACACCCCTGCTTTCTCATTCAAAGAATGTTCTGAATGAAGAAATTCTAAATTATTGACACATCAACCTATGACAAATTTTTGAAGTGCAGAAGCATTAATCTATGGGAAGTAGTTGGCTTCCTACTTACACTACTCAATGACCTTGTAACTCTCTGTATCGCATCTACTTCTACATCTGAACGTTTTTGTTTTAAGCTCTACTACTGATGATGAATTAGTAACATAAAGAAGGCAGTTTAAGCAGGGAGATGATAGAACAAAAAAAGCCAATCCTATCAAATACTGTGCTGCTTGTTTCTTAGCAAGCAGGTCAGCAGGTCTGAACACAGCTCCATTTTTAAAAATTCAAACATCAGATTAAGAAAACGCAACAAATTCCTTCCGGTCTCAAGCAGAACTCAACAACCTCCAAGGTAAAGACTGCACGTTTGCTGTTGCTCTGAGCATCAGCCACACATTTTTCAGCCCCTATCACAGTCTGTCCCTTGGATCTGGGTGTTCCTCTCTACAGTCAGGTTTACTTGTCTGATACAACTCTAATGAAAAGCAGACACTAGTCTTGGTTTATTCTGGGTTATAATATGTCTGATGGTGAGGACATTTTCCTCTCCTAGGAGGTGGAAGATGAGAGAATAGCTCCTAGGAGGTAAGACAATTACATTCAAATCCTTTCCTTCCTGGAGAAGTGATTACAGAGAACGTGATTTTTTCCTCTGGAAATAACAGCTTTGGCAGTGTGTTTGAGTTCTCTCCAGGGCACATATGAAAAAACCAAGCTATTTGTAGACCCGGATGAGCACAGCAGTCAGTACTAAGGTGACCACCACTCTCACATGTATTAATAGCTAAGGAGGACTTTGACTTATTGCTTCATTTGAATCAAGTAGTAAAACATCAACTTCTTATCTTCCACACATCTAAGTGGTCTACTGAGAGGTATCCCTGCCTGTGGCAGGCAGAGGTTGGGGTCCTTTCCATCCTAAGTCATTTTATGACTCTAAGTGCTGTTCTGAACCTGTCCAGAGTCTATGAGGAGTAAACAAAGACCAACTCTGCATTTTGGTACCTACCCAGAGTCCCAAAAATAGTTTAAAAATATATCACTCCAAAATATTTAAGGAAAAAATGAATTCAAAGGAATGCTGCTTTAGTTTTGCCTGTTCAAAGGTATTATTAACTCTACGCAGATTGTTCATGCAGCAATGTGCTATTTAATTTCTATGGGAATGGCACAAAAGATGTGGCTTGTGACCACAGTTATACAGTGACTACCATTATGTTGGGCTTGGAAAATTGGCAACAGTATGGACATGACAGACTCATGTAACTTCTACGTACCATTGCAGGTACCACAGCTTAGATTTTCATCACAGACAGGAAACAGAGGTACTAGGTGCTTCCAATTTAAAGAAAAGGAAATGAAAGTTAGATTAAAAAAAAAGCCAGCGTATTGTAAGGAACTGCAGAGGTAAAACTGTACAAATACAGTACACATCAAATACTGAATTCCTTCTTCCTCACTCCTGTCAAAAGAAAATGAAACTGAGTTTCTTGTCAGTCTTGCTGCTACTGTTTCCATATGTTAAAAAAAGCAGGAGACATGAGAGTAATTATCATTCTTTTAATTCTTTTATGCAGTGAAACCTAACCATATGACATCTATAAAGTTATTCAATAATGATATTACGAAGTTTTGACAAGGCTGTGCAAAAAGAAAATCACACTAATGGAAGGCGAATCACTCAAAATGTCATTACCCTTGAAGGGCACATGAACACTCCCCTGATATAAGGTCAAACGCAATGGAGAAAGTATTAACAACACTCAAACAGCTGTATTTACCTAAAAACAAGGCAATGAATAATTGAAAATAATGAGAATAATCCACTGAATGTGACAGCAACACCCTATCAAAATCCTTAAGCAAAAAAGATTCCAGCAAGTGGTGTCCCAGCTAGCGGTAAGTAAGCAAATAATTCTTATTCATACTGCAAGCTCAGCCTTATTGCTTTTAATTGTGGTTCATTAAAAAATAGCTAGTCTTGGTAATTCAAAATAGATAACCTCTCAGAAAAATAATTACAATACAGAAGGGAAAACAATACATTTATATTTCTCGGTGCCCCATTACCTCCTAGTTTTTCTTTTAAATGATGCTTCTGCAGCCAAATAGAAGGATAAAAAGGAAACACCCTTTTTCAATTTTTACAGAAACATGAAAATGCCAACCCAAGGATTTATAACTCAGAAATATTCTTTAAGCAAGAATAATTTCTGGTTCTTAATTAGAAGCCTGATAGAATAACCTTGGAGATAGGCAGGATAGATAGCACTGAGTCTCCAATACAGAAACCAAACAAAGAAGAGATCTTCATGGTAATTTCTCCTTGACAAAGCAAAATTGTTCTCCTCTGTATGCTACAACTTCATTAAACAGAGATCTTAACTCTTCAGTTCATTAAGATACTCTCCACAGTTTTGGAAACCAGGGTAAGTCTGAAAACTTTCTTTGACAGCTATATTGCAGTTATTGTTTAACCAAGCTGCATTATTTAGCTTGGCTAATTTGCCTCTCAGCCCCAACTTTACTTTTAACACTTCCCCATTATTAATATATTTCCTCACATTAGAAGAAAATTCTATCTGTTTTGACAAGCTTTTTACATGTAAACTGCTTGTTCTTCACTAGCCCAGAGCTACCTTTCACAAGAGATTTTCCTTCCAACAGGAAAAAACAAAGTTAACAATTGAATAAATATAAGCAGAACTCTATCTGGTGCTCTTTAGTCTAGTAAAACACAATGTAGCCTAAGAAGCTGAAGCTTTACTGTCTCCAGGGACAAATGAAAACAGAAGCATTTCCTGGGAAATGGTATGGGTCCCATCTTAACAGGCAACAGACAGTCACACAAGTAAATTTCAAAAGAATTCAAACGGACAGAGCTCAACACAGGCCACCACGCTAGAAAACAGGTTATGTGGAGAAAAACACCCAAAGAAACGACAAGAACACTATGTTACTTGAGATGTACTAAACCACTGCATTATTGTTGTCTTAAGAAGTGCTCTATATCTTCACTGAGGCTGGCAATTGAGGTCTCAAAACTAAAACTCTTCGCAGGGCCAAGTACACTTAGAAATGCTGCAAGCTGCATAACCAGTCTGACTTATCACTTCTAACTGCTTTATGAAGAAATAAATACAACTACATGTTCGAGCATTAAGAAAAAAAGGAAGATACTGTATTTCTGCAGCGAGTTACATTAAATCCCTGTTTTCAGAAGCAAACAATGCTACTTCAATCCTATTGTTGATGACAGAATGATATACTAGTTTCTAAGCACACAATGACATTGAATGACCCCAAGAAATTATTTTATTTATATGGTTTATCCAGCAGCCTGCAAGAGCATGTATCTCTTTCAGTTTGGCTTACACCATATGACACATAAATGGTTTAACCCTTGCAAACGGGTATAAATTTTATGTCACAGACACAAGGACATGAAACAACTCTTAAAAACAATTCTGTACTTCCCTTACTTAGAGGATAGAACACATATGCTTCTTTGAAGCCCTGAGCTTTACATTGCGTTTATTACAAAAACTCTCAAGTCCAGCAAGCAGGCTCTCTAATTAGCCAGATCACATATTTTACCTTCTTATTTCTACTGGTCTAAGGTTGTATGATGCGACTCCCATCAAAAAAGCCTAAACCACTACTAGATTTTTATCTTTTTCTGCTTGATATTCCAGGAATCAAACCCTTAGAAGTTTAAATTACGTCTGCTTCTGTAATCTATGTAACTTCCCAGAGCCATCAGGAATGGCTGGCATACATCTGAAAGTAGGGAAAAATTAAATTGTGGGTCTTCTTATGCTCTGTAGAAAGGCAAAGGCAAGGGCTCAAGAGAAGTGTTACAAACATGTTTTCTAAACTAAGCATTCCAATGCTGCTCCAAAGCCAAAATCTTGATTACAGCACAGGGAACCTAGAAACATAAAGCATGTGTCTGGCATGGACTGAGAGAATATGGACTTGAGCTTACCGGGGATATTAATAACAAAATACACTTTGTGGGAGATTCTGGGATAGATCTCTCTAAGTTCTTGTCAGTAGCAATAAAGACTCCCCATGAAGCAGCCTTCCAGAGCCA
Source organism: Upupa epops (assembly GCA_013397515.1). Classification (NCBI taxonomy): domain Eukaryota; kingdom Metazoa; phylum Chordata; class Aves; order Bucerotiformes; family Upupidae; genus Upupa; species Upupa epops. The sequence goes on along the minus strand of VZRI01010161.1, from coordinate 56,152 downwards.
AAAAGAGCCAGCTAAAGCTTGCTCATTCTATTATCTTTGTTCAAACTGCAAAGATGCAATTCAAGACATGCAAAATAGTTTATTTATAGTAAATACAGTAGTCTAAAATACCTCAGTGTACTGACAAGCATGTTCAGCATCACTAAATTTACAGGTACAATGCTGCATGGCCTTACTAATAAATAGAATCTGATCCACCAAACTGATTGCATCCAACAGGTAACAAAAACCCAAAGAAACCTGACAATGCAATACTCCTGCTTCACCAAAGGGCCCAGTGGAGCCAGAACCGACATCTCAAACAAAGCCTTCTCCAGACCTTTCTCAATGGACTACTGGTATCATAACCTCCCCTGAAAGTGTATCTGTTTTCTAATGCAAGATATTTTTGATTTTCTAACCAGATGATGTGATTACATATCGAATAATAAGATCCATTTGTAGCTCAACTATACATCAGTTAGGTACATGTTGCTCATACCTTTAAGAGATTAATAAATTATTAGTTCTTTTACAAGTCTCACATCCTCCAAGAAACACCCTCTCTAAAACTTGTTTTATATTGTTTAGCACATCACCTCTACTGTTTCTTCTTTAAAACAAAATATTTTATCAATCTATTTAAAGTTTTTCCACAGACCTTTCAGCAATATTCCACCTTTCCTTCAACAAGCCTGACTACATTAAGAACAGTCCACAAGAGGTAACACCTTTGGTCAATTATTTTCAGTATTCTCCCCTTCTTTTAATATAGTCAACTCTTCTTTTTAAGTCTTTATTGACCTTAAACCCTTAAATCAAGCAATTCAGAATTTCAGATTGTTCAGTATAATAGGACTGCTACAAATAAGAAAATAGTGGAGAAAAGGGAAAAAGAAAATAGCACAGTGACTCACAGGATCTTTGCGTTTACAAGCAACACATGAACACTAATAGTAACTTGCTTCTTTCTCACAGCTCAAGAAGTTCCTTCTAACATGGATTACTTTCATCTACAAAAACATCTTTCTATAAGCCTTCTACATGAAAACAGGACCAACTTTGGTACTGCTTGCCAAATCAGAAGATTAGGAAATAGCCCAACTATGGAAGGCTACAATGAGGTTTATGTACTTTTTACAGGTACTTTGTACGGACAGAGGATATTTTACTAGCGCACCAGTACAATATGTACAGTACACTCTACCCATGACCATGCACACAACAGCTTTTCTGTCACTGAAATACACAACTGGGCAGGAAGAAACTACCTACCTAATAAAAAGCAAAGGAAAAATATCCAATAGCAGGACAGCTTGTTAAAAGACTACAATGCCTGCCTCTACCATTAAAATAATCATTCCTTCCCACAGTATATTAATATTTTCAGGTATTTTCTTATGTATTGGATATAAATGCTACATTTCACTATTTAACTTTTTTTTTCACAATTATTACAATCTAGGCCCAAAGTAGAAATGAGTTGTACAACTGCCTTTCTACATGAAAGCTGTTGCTCCTGGTTGGTTGTGAGCTGTCCATCCTTACAAACCCAAGGCAATATATTAGTAGTATCTCTTTACAAATAAATAAACTTTAATATTTTCATTTTCTCCTTACTGTGTTCCTTTGCTGACTTAAAGGGGAACAGGGTTTGTGAAGTCTGTTTGTAGGTAGGCAAGAAAAATCTTGCTGGGTCTTTTTTCCTTTTCCTTGATGCATTTAATTGATTCCATCCTCAGTACTCGCTGCCTTTCATTATTATGCAATCACTTTCAAATTAATGTGATTAAACTGAATTTGATTAAACCTCATGCAAAGCTAGCCATTCGAGTCACATTTTGCAATACTTTATTAAAAAAACCCTGACAAACACCACAGAAACAAACCACTGAACAAATACCAAATAAACCACCAGATAGGTAATGAATAAACCAGACCTCAGAATTAAGTTTTTCAGGAATATTTGACAGTAGTTTGTAAATCAACAGAAAATCAACATAAAAATAGTTAACTTGCTGTTGTACTATAGAGAAACAAACATTTACACATTTCTGCACCTTCTCAAATGAAAATTGTTTTCAACAGAATCTTAAGAAATGTGACTCGACATGCCAATTACGTCAAAAATTAAATCCTGACAAAAATAAATTCTATATACACACCCATGCATAAATACCATCAGAAAACAATACACAACATCAAGATCATCAGTATCACAGCTCTCACTCTATGGCTTCAATAAAAGAATCCAATGCCATATCATAATAGTTTTAGCCTAGCTAGGGTCTAGCTAACAGGATTTATTTGTTGTGATAGGTTAATTTAGTGTAACAAGTTCAACTTGCAAAGCCCTGATTCTAGAACGACAAATTTCACTTCCTCTACATGAAATACACTTAGCTGAAGGCATCGTTGATATTTTCTGCAGAAAGAACACATGATAACTAGAAAAGTGTATCTGCAATGCAATGCCTCTCTCATGATCGCAATGATTCTTAAGAGAACCACATGCCAGCTCGGCACTGTAATTCAGGAAAGAAAACATTCACTTACCGCAGTGTGACTGGAAAACCTGTGGCTTGACTACCTGATTGCAGATATTGCACACTACAAGATAGAAATCATCATGAGCTGGATAATGGCCAAATAAGTGCATATCTGTGGGAAAGTTAAAAATATATACAAGAATTAGAAATTATGCTTTACATATGTATTAAATAAAAAAAAAAGAAAATACCATAGGGCCACTACTGTTATAATAATTTATACAAAGCAAATTTATACATTGCTCCATGAGAGCTTCTCAGTATGTTAAAGAGACTAATTTTTTCCTCTTCTGCATCTCAAGGTGCTGTACTAATATCTTATCCCTCAGTCTGAGTCAGAATTCTGGCAGCAACACCTCTGTCTTAACACCCACTGCCAAGAAGTGGAACCAGCACTTCTGTACTGGTCAAACGCCTAAAGATTGTTTTAGAAAACACGGCACATGGGTTATGCCTCATGTCATGGTATTCGGAGCTTAAGTACAGATTGCTAGAGAAGGTCTCTTGCTTAAAAGCTAGATACAGTAACCCAAGCTGAAGGATCCTACAGCTTAAAATACAGTCTGGAATGTCATGCCTGTTTTGAACAAGATGTCATAACATGAAATTTCTGATTCTGTGTGAATGGCCCTCCTAGTTCAAACACCCTGTTGTCTGTTTCCCCAATAAACACCACGGGAAAAGACCAAGTTGGTTAATGAGATATTTCTCAGTGACAGTACAAGGAATTTAATGAAATCTAAAGATGAGTGCAATCAGACAATGACAGGTGCTTGTCCCTCTCAGATGAAACACATATGCAATACATGCATTCTTAAGCTGTTACACAGAATAAAATGGCCTTAAATTGATTCTAAACTCCCCAGAGCTCCAACATTACAAGTGAGGCAACTTGTCTCACTCTGCATTGCTATAACTTAAGGACATGCACGCATACTCATCCACTACAGCTCAGCTTAGAGGGCAGAAACTCCAGTCACTTTTCTTCACTTCAGTGTGATCATGTCACCACACCCAGTGTTAACAAAGGTGTTGCTGCATTAGTAACCCCATGTCAAGTACTGGCCGCACAGACCACACAACCTTTCAGAACAGGGCAAGGACATCTTTCTCTAAAGATGCTGTAAAATGTCATTCCAGTGTCATTCGGCAGTATCTGAAATCTGTTACAAAACTTGTGAACACAGATTCTGATTCAGACTGGTATATCAACCTGGTATATCAACCTGGAGCCTTCCGACGGAGAAAAAATGAGAAGACCCTCAGTAAAGACAAACATGCACTACAGCAGCTGTGACTGATAAACATCACTGACTAAGTCCTACTTCTTCAATATGTTATATTTTTCTTTAAAACTAGCTATTTGTTTTTTAAAAAGCAAACATTTTTGCTCTGGAAATATTTGTGCAAGCAATTCTACCCTGGCCTGTACCACCGTGTAAGTAACAACTTATTGTGATAGCAGTAATTGGCATGATGATGTTCAGTCACTGAAAACCATACAGAGGAACAGGGCACCTTTCTCACTAATTCAGTATCACAGGTAGATCCAAACAGGCTTGTTCAAGCATCCTTGGGTACAAACCAGCACCACCAACCAGCAGGTATTACATAGACCTACTGCAATGTGAATTGTACCTTTACTGATTGGAAACCAAAACCATCTCTCTATGTTACTGCTTGTAACCAGGCTAATAAAGTCCAGTTGAAATGTTTACCCATCATGACCCCTTTACAGTGCTACTCTTGGACCAACCAAGCCTTTAAATGCATTACAGCCAGATGAATGCAACAGACACACTCAAATTTAAAAGGGCTGTGATGAGGTGTGAACTCCTTTAGTAACTTCTTTGTGTTTTTAGTCAGTACAGATGAAGCCAAGATGACAGTTAGATTATAGCAAATCCTCCCTACCAGTAAAACAAACCAATCCCTAAGAAACTACTGTGTCTGGCCTGTTTATTCTTTATTTTAGCATGATAAATAGTGTTCTTAAAATCACTTTACATTGGCAATTTCTTAGCCAAGGATATTTTTGACCAGAACCTTCAGATTTTTACTAACTGCATTATAAACCCCACAGAAAGTAGTATTTCTTCCAGGAATAATCTGACACACAGCCTGAGCTCGTGTCTCATTACAGTTACAAAATATTTCAACAATAGTTAAAACATATAAAAGATGTGTTTATCTGTTCTTTGAATGATCCACTGACACATCTTCTGAAAACATACAGACTTTGCCTTTTACAAACACAGAAATTACAATGTTTTAAATTTTAAATCCTTAAGCCTATTTAACCTGCATTGCTCTGTAGAATAGCCTCTGCAATATGCCCAGCTCTGAGGCATATGCTGCCCAGCTGGGCCAATCTGAGAGGGCCACTACTGTTATAGCAGGAAGTAACTTTAAAAAAACCCAAAACATTAGGTATTAACATTGGAGAAATCTATCCAAGATATAGACGGAATAAGAAATCAGGTTAGCTACCAGGATCACAAATTAATTTACATTTTCACCCAAGACTGTTCAAGAGACAGGGCAGTGAAGGAAAAGTCCTCATACCTGCGAGGTCACTGCACAGCCCTGGCAATCAGCACTGCACCTAATGAGTGAATGACACCATTTGAGTTTTTAGGATACTGAAGTGGCAGAGGTTGATGTGCAAAGGAACAGCAGGAGACCAAAATGCTGCTGTGAGATACACAATATGAAAGGGATGCTGAGTAAGTGATGTACTGAAGCAGTGCTTTGGAAATTTTTTCATTTTGCAGATGGATGTGTTCCTGTGCGACTTGGTCTAGGTGATCCTGCTGTGGCAGGGGGATTGCACTAGATGATCTTTCCAGGTCTCTTCCAATCCCTAATGATTTTATGCCCACAAATAGCCCAGTGAAGCTGCAACCTCTATTGTAAACAAGTCTTGTGAATTGAAGTTACTAGCTACCCATCAAAAGTCTACTTAAGGTAATTCAAGGACATGACAACACACTAGAAATCAGAAACGGGAATCACACTACACAAATAAAATCAGAATAGCGCTAATAAACTTAATTTACAGAGTATCTTTCATGCTGGATTCCTTAAAAAAACCTTACAACACACAGAGGAAAACTCATCAAGTTCAAACAGGTCTTAGATGAATCCTACTAGTTAATCAAAGGTAAGAAGATGGCACAGATCAGTTTTCATGATTAAACTAGTTATTTGTAAGCACACACACAGTATATATAAATCAGACTCCAATTAAAAGTGTATGAAGCATTAATACTGTGTCCCTAGACATTCCTACTGGGGAAACACATTACTTGGTGTAATATTACAAACACAATTCAGATCAGAGAATTTACTATGAAGAAATCAATGAAAAACCAAGTAGAAAATATAAGTAACTATGCATACTTTTTTGTTTTTAATAAGAATAGTTTAGTGCTACTATGTCCTACTCAAAGTGATCAGGACTAAAGGGTTATTCTGGATTCTTGTATCAGATTGTCAGAATGGCAGTGATCTGTTATCTAGACATTCTATGTGCAGGGAAAAAAAGATACTGGTCTCTCCAAACAAAAATTTACCTTCTAAAGGCAACAGTTACAATTCTCTGCCTGTTTAGTCAGAAGCAATAGTGGTAAGATTCTCAGGAAAAAGATTCATTTTGAAGAAGAAAACTGCTCTCTCTCCCAAGGTAGTTTAGGAAAGACTTCTTTGTGGACAAAGGCTGGACCACGGAAGAAGACAGCAGATTATCAGTAAGATAATTGACTATCAAATAGTACTGAAATAATTAAGTACATAAAGAACATCGAGGGACAGAAAAGTGACTGTGAAGAGAATTTATTTTCTAACAGAACTTGGGCTGTCCCTAAAAGGGAAACAAAGTGATCAAGGTCTGCATGAGTCACCCCAAACAAGCATAGTTATCTGTACCAGAGCCTGTGATCTGCCTGTTCACTATGCACAAAGCTTTGAATCTGAGACAGAAAAAACTGCTCAGCCCTTCTGGTAAGTAGAAGGAGCCCATGGCTCCCATCACCGTTACCAGGATGTGAGAGTGTCTCATACCATGTGAAAAATCTACAAGATGGGTGGAAATCAGAGACAGTGAATACAGACTGTAGGAAATATTACTTTCCTAGATTAAAATCTTAACCCAAATACTAATTTGTATATACTTTGCTATGGTTCTTGGAAAACAAATATAACTTCCGCTTATACTTTTATATTACTAATATTTGCAAATAAAAAGACAGCTGTAGCCATATGACATAGCTTTGCAAGACATCAGCTTGGCAAAATGTGCATTAAAAGCACAAATGGTATCAAGAAACAAAAGAAATTGGTGTCTCTGCAAATTATGGCACAATCTCAAAAACACAGGTGTCAGATACAAGTCTTTATCTTCTCCATTAATAAACACAAAGGAATTAATTTTAGCCAGGCGACTTATATGAAGTTCTTTTTCTATTATTGTATAATTCATAATCATTTACATCCAACTCTGTAATAAAACACAAGCTAGAAAAAAGTCTAAAACATTCTTTCACTGCCGAATTAAGGTTGTCAAACAATAAGAGCTCACAGTATTGTGTGGGAAATTACATTTTTAATGATGATCTTCTGCTATAAATTATGCACATTTCAAACCTTTAAACATGCTCATATGTGTCTGTTGTTCCACTAAATATGCACATAAAATTTGCTTTGAAAAACATTTGTTATGTTTATGTGTAAAGAGAGATGGAGAGGGATGAGAAAGAGTTTTAAACCAGTGTCTTGAACAAACAAAGAAAAGGTAAAAAAATTAAAAAGGCAATGGCAAAAATGGCAATGGACATAACCAAATCCAGGTGCTTTATCCAGCTTCTGGAGAGAAGAGTGTCTAGAAATGTGCTCAATATTTACTTCTTGTTCCACAGAAGTGAAAAATCCATGCATCAGTCAAAGATGGAGGCATGTGCAAAATCTTTCAGCACATTAGATTACATCTACATTTGAGATTACAAAAAAAAACCTTAAGTAATTTTAATGGTGAATTGGAACTGAACAATAAAAAGCAACCTTCAGGGTATTTTTCAGATATGCTTCCACATTAATTAATGAGGAATTAATTAATTAAACATGCTTCCACACACAGGTTAATCTTATCTTAAAAATAAATGTCACACTCTTCCATTTAACATTTAATGTGTCCAGAGGAGGGCCACAAGGATGACCGGAGGGCTGAAGCACCTCTCCTACAGGGACAGGCTGAGAGAGTTGGGGCTGTTCAGCCTGGAGGAGACTCGAGGCAGATCTTACAGCAACCTTCCAGTACCTGAAGGGGGCTACAGGAAAGCTGGAGAGGGGCTGTTTACAAAGGCTTGCAGTGATAGGACCAAGAATGGTTTCAAGTTAGAGGAGGGTAGGTTTAGACTGGAAGTCAGAAAGAAGTTCTTCTCAATGAGGGTGCGGAGACACTGGAACAGGTTGCCCAGGTTGTTTGTGGCTGCCCCCTCCCTGGAAGTGTTCAAGGCCAGACTGGATGGGGCCTTAAGCAACCTGGTCTAGTGGGGTGGGTGTCCCTGCTCACAGCAGGGGGCTTGGAACTAGATGATCTTTAAGGTCCCTTCCAACATGAACCATTCTACAAGTCTATGAACATCAGTTTTAGTCTCTCTCAAGTCTGGTTTTATTTTAACCTTTTTTTAATGCAAAAAACCAGTAAGCTGCTTCTGTAATTACTAGTGAGTATACATTGCATTTTACCCCTGAAAATGCCAGAGTCACAGTTGCAATTAATCACTGAACAATTTAAGCTCTAAGAGTTTGGCGGATCATTTACTTCAAGCCTCTGCTCAAATCATGGCTAAACAGGGTCAGAAGAACCACAAAGTAATGCTCATCCTCTTTTCTTTTCTGATGGAAAAATGCAGGACATGGCTGAAATGACTGTGAAATTGAGCAAAAAGTATAATTAAAATATGCAGAACATAACTAACATAGGGTCAAACACAATTGCCCAAATGACTGATGTGCTTTTTGTTTAATAGAAGGAACCAAAGATTCTACATGCTAAAAATCAAGTGATTAATGAGAAGAAAACAGAAATACTGTATTTTTCAATGTAATTGAAAAATTAAATGTAATGAAGAAAAAAAAATGCAGGGAGAAAAGAATTCACAAGAGTCAGTGTGGTAGAGAGTTGAGGCGATGACACTTTTAAACCAGATCAGTAACTCTGAATGGTATGCTACCTTCCAGGTCAGAGTAATTATGAGAATGCTGGGAATTTTTCATTAATTATAGTTTATACAGGAAATACTATCCTGAATGACTTGGAAAGATTTTGTCCTACACTGCCTTACCTAGGCATTTTGAAACTATACTGAAGTAGGAAGTTGGTGCCTTCCATTGCCAAAGATCCATAACAACAAGTTCATAACTGGGAAGTAGAGATCCAGACAAATATTGTGGATTAACAGTATCTCCCTATGTAAAAATGATCTTGTTATAAAGTAATCAACACATCACTGACACCACTATTTTGCATAAGACACTGTATACCAGAAAACAGAAATAAACATAGAAAAATGTGACAAAGCTTTTCTTACACAATTCAGAAGACTTTTATGAAATTCATGCAGACTGTTTGTCATCATAATCAAATTTTGCAACACAGAACCTGAACTGCCTGGGCTACCAGATTAATGCGTCACGAGAATACTGGAAAGTAAACCCTGAAACTCACAGGCCTAGAAAGTATGCTGCACACCTATGGCACCAAGAAACATCAGCTTTTCACACCTTAAGATATCTACATGATATGATGGTAGCTAATGTAGTTTTTCCTCCTTGAAGAACCAACTTCTTAGAAATTGCTTATATGGAGGAACAACTTATGTCCTGCAGCAGGCAGAAGACCATCTTATCATCTGCTTATGGAGTCTTTATTTCACCCTCTGCATACAACTCAGATAAACGTCAGTCTCCAATACTGTAATAACTAGTGCTCAGCTAACTCTTTTGTATTTGCAAAGGCATTTATTTTCTTCTGTAACATTCTGCACTGTGAGACACTCAAAAGTTTGACAATTTCCTGTTGCAATAGTGAGTCAGGCTGCAGTTCCACAGGAATTTAAACTGATCAAAATTAAGCACTGGCATGGTCCTTTTCAACTCTAATCTTCATATTCCTGCCCCTCCCTTGTGGTAGCACCATCAATTAACTGATTGCTCAAGGAGTCAAATTCAAGACAACTCCAAACAAGGAACAATGACAAGAGGAAGGACAAAACAAAACAGGAAAAGGTTTTCTGACATTTTCATTCTATGAGCTGCTCCACTTCAAAACTTGATGAACACTACCACTAGCATAAGGAGGGGAAGGAAATGCAGAGCTCAGAATTGGAAAGCAGGAAGACAAACAGGACTTAGACCATTTAAAACCACCATGGAGCAGCAGTGCCTATCTCATTCTGAAATCCGTCACACAAGTACCTGTGCAATACTGAAGGACACTTGGATGCAAAAGAAGCTTTGTAAAAACAAAGCTACTTGTCTCAGTTGAATTGAGCAGTAAACAAGTGTCTTGCTTTGTATTACATAAAAACGTGCAGAAGCATATAACCTCCTTAGACATAACTCTAACACTCCAGATTACTAACTTAATCTTTAAAACCAGGTTCCCATTTCATCATTTAACCTTGCAGGTTTTTTGTGCAGTGTAGCCAGGCAGGTTGCCTGTTACTTTTTCAGTTCCTAAACCATTGGCTTTCCTGTCTCTCCTTCAGTTAAAGAAAATCCTCATTTCTGACGTAAAGGGTGTATGTCACACTACAAAAAAGAGAGTGCACATTAAGAGAGAGGCATATGCCACTCAGGCTTGTTTGGATGGTTATAATTTTAGTCAATGTTTCTGTTTATGTTTTTCTCATCAGAGTTTATACTACAGGACAAATACAGACAAAAGCTGTTAAGATATATTAATGAAGTTCAGTGAAAATTTCACTGGACTGCAGCAGACAAGGGATGGTCCAGGAAAGGACCGCTTAGAGCAATGACAGTTACTCAATGCTGTAATCACACTCTATACCAGCCCTTCTCTTGCAAGTATGAATTTTGGAGAGTGGAACAAGGCTGGAAGGCAAGGCAAAATACAGTTCAGCATGGTGACAGGCTGTAAAATCCATGCTTAGAATTGAAATGGACATCATTAATTTACACCATTTAAGCTAGATAAGTAAATTCATAACATATGAACACAACACAATAGCAACAACTCTGGTAACATAAAACAATTGCCTACAAAATTAAGGAGAAAAGAAAGGAACAGCTATAATTATCAGACTACACTCCAGAGAAATTATCTCAATGAACATCCTTCTCAAGAATTTAGATTTTGAGCTGCCTTCCATTCAAGAGCAAATACTTACAAAGTCTACTATACTAAATGAGTACAAAATCTTGTTGTATGATAAAACAGAAATCAATTAAGCATATCAAAGACAGAAACAAAAGGAAAAAAACCCCAAGATTTCCGCACATCAGCTACAGGACTTGCCTCAAAAATCAAGGTGAGCAAAATACAAAGACGATAGGCTTTCATGTTTAAAAGCAAGGTAAGAGTCGTGTAAATGTTCACAGTATCTTTGATTACACCAACAGGTAAACAGATCTGTGTTCTGGGCTTTAAGGAGATGTGTGCCCCAAAGTGTCTCTAATTTTCCTACCAGTTACAGTCAGTCTCATTAATGATATCACCCCCAACTACAAGTTTCATCTTGATTATATCCGGACACCTTTAAGATCACAACAATATTATTAAATGACAGCAAAAATTAAATTACTGAAGGCAAGAAAACATTAAAAGAGAATATTTACAAGGATCCAGACTATGCACCTTGTGTCCAAAAGCAGCTGTGACATGCCTTTCATAAACCATACAGTTACCTTCTCCAGACTTGTGAGTATGGAAGGCATGGCAAAGAAGTCCTGATCAGAAGACTTTCTTACCCTGCAGAAGCAGTGGATATGTTAGATGCTCACATATATCATTTTCAAACGCCTTGGAGAGCAAGTGTGGCTGCACACACAAAGGATAGAGACTGTGAGTTAGCCTTCTGATTTCTCAGCTTCCCAGAGGCAGACACAAGAGGAAGAAAGGCTAGAAATCATATTAATTTCCTCATAATTCAAAGTGAACTTCATGTATCCTGACTGGAGAATCTCTGTGAACCACTATACAGCAACAGAACAATTCCTTCTTCCTTGAACATGTATCAAGAGAAGTGTCGCTGCAAATGAGACTTGTCAGCACAAGCTATATCCTTCATGGATGATGGGACTAAATTTCAGCTCAGATTGATGTATGGATCTCCTGAATTAGATGTTTGACCTCTAGCGACAGTTAGAGGGTTGCATCGCATACATACTTTTCCAGAGACTTCTACAGCAGGTGGACTCTGCCAACTTCTCTACTGGAAGATCACATCTTGACACAGGAAGGGATGTCAGGTCTGTGAGTTTACTACAGTATCTCACATAAATTTAGAATGCTTCAGCTTTTGATTTTCTGCCCTAAGATTCTTAAGGCTTCTGATGTCTAGCCAAATACACTAAAGAGGCAAATAAACATACCGTTTCTACAGAAGTAGTATAGTGAAGACATAAAGATCTCAAAAGCTGGCTGAAATATATAGTCTTTAAATTTTTTCTGCAGTATTTCACACATTTTTAAGCTACGAAGAATCTCAGGCTCTACAGAAGATATCCGAGATCCCTTCTAATATTTAACTGCTGACGGTTGTCACAGGACAGGGTCTTGGTATGACTGTCCTTCACTAGCGGAGTGACCAACCCTTGTTGGAGCCCAAGACACTAATGGGATTCAGCAAAGCATACTGGACTCCTGCAAGTCATTAAAGTCCTGAAAATCCAATTGTATTAGTCTGCCTAGGGCTAAAGGTAAAAAACACAGTATTAGTGACAAATAGGGAACCTTTGTCTAGAAAGGCCATACATCTAACTTTCAATAGTCTCACATCAGGAACATGAACAGAGAAGGCAACTTCTTCCCTTTAATCTGTGATTAAGACTATCTTCTTTATATTTCCGCAGCTGTACTAGCAGCCATCCAAATATAGGTGCTTTCCAAATCAGCCAAGACTGGCACCATGCAATCCAGTCGACATGCAAACAGAGCTTGAGGGAGTGGAAAAAAAGCTTTTCAAGACATTTGAAGCAAATCCTGAAGAATTAGAAGGAGATGGCTCTGCCTGACGGATGGCCAAAACATATCTACTTTACAGTAACAGAGAGCTACTGTTTTTTAAGCTAGGTGTCTATATACAAGGTATTGTGGTTTATCGCAGAACCTGTATTAATACAGGTTATAGACTGCTACCAGCAGACCTCAGTCTGCCTAAATCTTGTTCTCTGAAAGCAGATGTAGTCGGAAGAATGCTGCTAACAACACCTGCACCCTGCATAGCAGTCTGTTGCTTCTCTTCACATCTGAGTTGTTACACAGCTTCCCTTTCCCTTTCATTATGAGACTGCTCTTTCCTTCTGAGCTTCTACATCAGCATTTAGTTTGATTCCACTTGCTGCTACGCTTTCATGAGCCACAAAGTCCAGAAGATGGTGATCAGATCACAGCAGATGAAACAGAAGATACAGCCTGAGAATGATCATGATTAATTTCAGCTTAGTAGTAACACAAGACATTTGCACAGAGTAAAATCTCAATGTCATTGCATAAAACTAGGGTGAACTGAAGTATATCACCCTCTTTGGACTTTGTATACAGAAAAATGTAGCTTTCCAAGCCTGCTGGAACAACCTGAAACAGTTAAAAACACCTGGTCTCACACACAAGGGCCGCATGCACTACTGCAGCAAGACCAGCAGCAACATCCAAGGACCTGTGCCATGTACATTAGGTACTTCCTAATTTCCAATTAAGAAATTTAAAAAGAAATAAAACTGCAGTAATTGTCATTCAGAAATTTCATGCAGAAAACACAAGTCTTTCTCTACTACAAAGCAAATCTTGTAAATATCTTTTAATGTTCAAATTTAGTTAACAATTGGTAGCTAACTAACATCAGATGAGCTCTTGTGAGATTATCAGAACAGCTGAGAAACAGAGTGACCACAGAAATTTATCCAGTTCTTAGTTGTTTTTGATTGTGTCTGGCCAGAGGTGAAAAGACATCATAAATTATTGCTAATTTGGCTTTCATATCACAGCACAATAATCCTAAGGGTTCAGTAGAATCATTATTTACTAATGATGAAAGTGTGCTATTACTTGATATTAAAACATCAAGGTCTCTACATGGACTTAGGGAGAAGACATTTTCCATTGAGCAAGTCAAAATAAATAATTGAAATAAAAATAAATTAATGACTGAACTGTAAACCGCACATCTGTACTATAAATCATCTTTACAGCGGGTTTTTTCCTCAATTGCTAAAACCATAGCTTCAATGAACAAGTGATTTGAAAAATAAAGTTTGAAAGCCAAATAATGTCTCTGATCTTTATCAGTGTTTTGCTTTCCTAATAGCCATATTAGAGGGACTACTTTATATGGAGTAAAAAAAATAGCATACATTTTTTAAACTTCAGTTATTTTTAATACTTTTATTTTAGCGAGTCCATTACTTGCAGTGTTGGCAATGAAATAGTACAAGGAACGCAGGCTGTCTTTTTCCATTTTCTTGTCAATGCACAGTAACAAAACTATTCTATCTATGCAGTAAAACAGTCCTCAGGCGAAAAATCTGATGACTGAAAAAAACTTCCCTTCTATTTCTTCTGTGCAGACTGCCATGAAACAGGCTTTAATCCTCCAACTGGTGTTTTCTTCATAAACACTCAGCAAGACACAACTGGCATTCACACGCTAGCCTGCGAAGTTGCATTATCTTCTTCAGAAGAGCGACTATGGTTTAAGGCAGTGTGACTGGACCGAAGGAGAGCTGGCTACATTCCTGGCTCCTGAACAACATTCTTGCATGACCCTGATTAGATTTTTCTGTGCCTCAGTATCCCATCTCTAAAATCAGGATAATATGCTCATTGTCTGTCCTGCCTGTTTAGATTGCAGCCTTTCAGTATTCTCTTACTATTTGTCCATACACTGCAGCCACAATGGGGCCCTTCATTTTGGCTGGGACCTCACTATGACTATAGAACAAGCAATGAATAAGATAACTTTCAGTATGCTTTAGAAGCAGTGTGTGACAATTGGGATGCTATTGCAAAGACTTATTAAAGAAGCCTTATTAATGTTTAAGGAAGCCTTTTCATATCCAAGTGGCTTATATAATTGTGGCAAGTAGTCTTTGTTCACATTTTCGAATAAAACTTTCAGTATGCATTCTCTACAGAAACCACTTTCTTGAGTAAGAATATAAGTTATTAAAGGTTAAGAAATGTTCTATGAAAACAATGCTTTCTCAGTTTCATAGCTTGGCTCTTGTTTAGTAACAAGGCTATTATTATTATCATCATCATCAAAGTTTAGTAATAAAGACAGTATAATCAAATATCAACATTTCTCATGCGCTGCCTAAAGACTATACTTTTCCCATTTTTCCAGTGGGGAAAAAGAGTAAATGTGCAAAAACATTGAGAAAAATAAAATCCCTGATTTCACCTATGCCATTTTACAAATGCTAAGTATCTCACTGCTTGACCATGTGCAGAAAGAGCAGACCCATATGCTGTTCCCACTTCATGAAGTGCTGTTACAGGTGCCATTACTGCTGTTGGGGTATCCATCACTGCTGAGGGAAGTCTTTATACTCCATGAGTCAGCCATTAGAAAACTCACTGAAAACTCAAATATAGGTTCTCCTCTCCCAAACTGTTCTGTACATTTTTATAGTCAAGTAACTACTGTGTTGCAAAATCCATAAGGACTAATAATAAAACCCTATGATTTCAGTAGATCTAAGGAAAAGATGCTATGTTCAATAAAAGCACAAGTTTGTTGTGTATCATGTTTCACTACTAGGTTGTGACTTTAAAGCAAATTGCTACACAGCACTGCCAAGTAAATATTTGGTGACTCTCACCTACATACATTTATCAAGAATAGGTTTGCCAGTCAACACGGACTAGAATCACAGGATCATTCAGGCTGGAAAAGAGCTTCAAGGTTATTAAGTTCCACCATTAACTTAACTGTACCAAACCCACCACGTAAGTTCCATATCTACTTGACTGTTAAACATGTCTGGGATGGCGATTCAACTACCTCCCTGGGCAGTCTGTTCCAATGCCTGATGACACTTCCAATGATTTTTTCCCTAATGTCTCATCTAAATAAATAATCACAGCTAGATTCAGGACACAAGTGGCACACTATAATAGAAATGGAGCTAATCTTTAGCAAATCATATCACAAAGTACTTTGTGGGAATTTTCTGTTTACCTGCTCTATTTCAGTTTGTGGCTCTTTCAACTCAAGCACCCTCTGAACCTTGGTAGTCATGACGTTTACAACACATATGCACTTCATAAGCAAATCAATCTGCAGCATTCAAAAGGTGACTGAAATAATTAAGAAAGCACACTTTCCATGCAGTCATGTATAGAATTTTTTGTTTGGTTTTTTTTTTCCCAGTAATTGCCTGCCTTTTTTTAGTCCCCAAGTTTATCACCAAAGTTACTTCATTTCTCTTTTCATCAAAGGGCAAGAACATTCTTTAATTTAAGAACTCTCTTCTCACCCAGGGTAGAAGGTGTCTCATTCTCAATCAACAGCTGGGTACTAAATGAAAATGTATTGTCTATAAAGACACAGTTCTTATGCTAATTCTCTATGTTTCCTCTGTATTGCCTGTGAGACCTATAGCAGCACACTTTTTCAGGTATATTGCCTCTCATGAAACTCATCTCTCCTCACAGTTACTGTCAGATAAGACTTCCAGGAAGATTATCTTTTTACTTCACACAATTCCAAATGCCATGGATTGCACTCTCTTGTTGGCATGCAGATTTGGGTAAGAGTGCTTAAAGCCCTCATCCGTGCTTTTTCATCCAGGTAGAGAACTTCATGCAAAACAGAAAAGAAAAAAAAAAAAAAGGAAAAAAAATCCCTAAATGGATAACAAGATACAAAAATATGAATGAGAAACTTTTCAACCAAAATCTGACCTACAAAAACTCCACCCCAAGGCTTTAAACAAAAACAATTAAAACAGGCGATAATATTTCCTGTAGAACTGAGGAGCAGTTGTTAGTTCCACTAACATAACAGTTCCAGAAAATAGCTCTCTTGTTTTAAGAATTCTGCTCTCAAGGGAATAATTATCCTTGCAAGTACAAGGAATGAAGTATTTTCACTGCCTGAAAAAGCATACATACATCATCAGCTCTTACACTGAGATTTATATAGTATGCTTGCTTACACGTACACCACAAACATTTTCCAGCATAGAAATATGCTCCTACTGGTTAAAGACATTAAGTATAGCCAAACTAGTCTGGCAACGCAGCACTTCGTCCTGGTACACTAGTCTCTTCCCTACAGGAGGAGATAAAAGTGGTATGGTTAGACTAACCAAATCCATATCGAGACCCTGCTGCACATCTCAGGTAGTGTTCTTACCTTTGAGAGACACAACCCTTAGAAAAGAACTAGGTCATGAAGGGCTTGAGCCAGTACAAGTCTGTATGCCCCTACAGTGTCCACTGGATCTTCAATATGAACATCCTAAAGCATATTATGCACACAAGATATGTGCATATCTATAGAAATATTCCCTTCCTTCCCTCTCCCTCCTGTTTCCAGGGGTCCTACTAATAAAGTCACAATTTGTCTCAGATATGTGACCAATCAAAATTTAAAGCCTCCAAACAAAGCTCTCCAATTAAAGTGATCACCCTATAAAGTAGCAAACTCTGTTACCAAGACACATTCACAAGATTTGCTGCCATTATATGAGAAAAATATGAAAATTTGTTGCTGTCATTACATCAGGCAAAAAAAGGCCTTAAGAAACTCGAGCTTTTACCAAGAGCAAAAGAAGCTAAGTATTTTTCTTCTGAAATATGAGGATATTTCAGTTCTGAAGACTTCCCAAAAATTTACAGAACCAGCTGAAACCTGGCCATCTACTAGCACTGAAACAGCAGAAGAAAGAAGTGAAAAGGCAATGTAAGACATGCCAGCCAAAAAATGTTCTGTACTGTCATGCTGCACAGTACCTACTCGTAATACAAATAATCAGTTTAGTATTGTCACTCAAAGGCACACATGCTAATATAATAAAAGCTCATAACGAGGCTGTTTCCTTTTAATGAAAGAAGCAGTTTATTAGTTCAGTCACATTACTCTTCTGTGTCTGCCACACTGAATACCGCACAAGTGACATTCTAACCTGTACCTATGTAATTATCACTATTTAACAAATAAAAAGTTAAGCAACAATTTCATTTTCACATTTCCAAAAAGAGCCTTGCGAAAGCTTCAGTTGCCATTGGAGCCGGTTTGTTTGCTTGTTTCCTGAGCAGATAAAAAGTTGGCTTTTGGGGAATGAACTACTCAAAATACAGGAAGGTAATAGTTTTTTGTCATTTAAGCATATGATTACTACAAGGATTTTTTCCAGTCCTTGCTTTCCACTATTTGGCAGCTGCAATGACTTATTAGTACTTGGTTAGTACTTCAGGGGGTAACACAAATACCACAAGGAAACATTTCTGAGTGTTGAGAAGTCTTTCTTTTTAAAGGAAGACCACTGCATGTAACAAGAAACCATCAGACTGATTGAGATCTTGAGATGTGCTACACATCTAGGAATGTTTTACACTGTGGAGATAATAAGCTTGCTTCTCAGTGCAGCCCTCAAGTCATTTCCTTCTGAAGGGTATGGTGGGTATGCTGCAGCTTCATTGCTACTGACACCTGACAGAGGTTTTTGCTGGGGAGCTAAGTGCATCCCAGGAACACACACACACAGAAAATGGCACAGATAATAAAGGAAGCTGCTGAAAATGGGTCTGCTCACTGACTGCCTCAGGTTCTCTGCACAAGCGTGCAAAAGGTCAGCGGCAACATTTGCTGACAGGACCTGGTCCCAGAAGCAATGCTTTAACCAGCACCCAGCTTCCCAGATTAATTTCACCCACCTAACAGCTCACTGACACTCATGTCAGACCACTTAACACTTCTGATGCTGCAGTCTGATGCCTGTCAACTTTGCTTAGAAGCACTCTCTCTCTCTCCCAGCATTATACTGTTCTGAGGATCTGCATGTAGTAAAGCGATTGTTCATTTATCTGAGGATTTGGGTATAAAGAAGCAGCCATCAAGTTATTCCACACAGTATTATACTGTTGTGCTACCTTTGCAACAGTTAAAAGTCAACATAATACTTCTGTGTAAAGACAGAATCTTCATGTGCTTAGAATTCTTGATTTTTTCGGTTTTTCTTCAAGTCTGCTCTGCATCCCAATACTCACCAATTTACCTAGACATAGGGTCCCTGGAACTAGCTGTTTCCTATAAGAGTCCAAGACACAGATTTTTTAAGAGACACTCTGAATTCTCAAGCACACACCTGGCTTCAGCAGTGATAGTGCCTTGAATAGACGGAAGAAAAAGGACACAGAACCAAAAAAGCACTGTCTTGTCTCATGCATTTAAGGTACACTCTAGCACCACTAAGCAATAAAAAGTAAGCAAGATTCGTGAACACAGACCACTTAAGAGATCTCATCAACCGCATTAAACAAAAACATCCTCCACACTCTTATAAGGAACAAACCTTGCACACATTTACCATAACACTATGGGTCCTTGGAGGGCTGTTACCAATTACAGCACAATCCAACAGACAGGACAGTGGACAAAACAGGAGTCAAACCCTGCACTCTGTCATCTTACAGCCAAATTTCTTGAGTTCTTAGTGTCTTTCTGTGTACACCAGGAGGAATTCTGTGCATTTGAACTCCTAATTAAACATTTTCAAATATACTGATGAAAGGCATTACACAACAATTGTATCTTCTATTATACATAGCTTAGTATATGTTAACATCCTGCACATTTATGTGATAATTACAATGGCATAAGTGATAGCTAATTCTTATCACAACATTTCATCTGGAAAAACCCACTGGTATTACTACTTTTTGAAAAGACAGAGTTAACAGTATTCAATCAAAAAAAACCCCAACCAAAAACCCACAGAAAATTGCCTAAATATGGCACAGCAGCCATGTGAGTGAACATCTGTTCACTGAGAACTGCTTGCATGTTCTCCAAGTGGAACTCAATCGAGGATCAGAAGAAAACTCTGGAGCTTCTTATGTGAGCTCAAACGGTACACATGTATCTTGGAGGATGCAACATATCTCAAGGCAGGGCTGCATGGTGTACGCTGCTGCAGCACCAGACCTGTGGAAGGTACCTGCCTCAGGGATCCTGGCAGCAGTCAGGTGTGAGATGAATGTGGTGCATGGATTTAATAAAGGATAAATGAATCCAACATGAGACAAAATCACTATGCTAACAAAAAGAGGTGAAATTCTTTGTTAAGGAGGCTACATATCTGAGTATAGAAAAAATGCAGAATGTGCTAACACCTACTCAGCATAGTACAAAGAGTAACCATTGACATCTGTGAAGTGCAAGTTTGGAGGAATAGTCACACAACCACCAACGTAGTGATGTGCATCTTCCTTCTGAATCTCCTGTTTAATAGACCTGAGTTCTGAACTCCCTATCCGAATACCACTTTTAACACAAACTCACTGTTAATAAAGGTTCTGTAAATGATCTATCAAGCTACTATGCAATTAAATACCAT
This sequence comes from Upupa epops, assembly GCA_013397515.1. NCBI lineage: Eukaryota > Metazoa > Chordata > Aves > Bucerotiformes > Upupidae > Upupa > Upupa epops. The sequence goes on along the minus strand of VZRI01010161.1, from coordinate 35,816 downwards.
CCTGTTTCTGAGATTATCATAAATACTTTTCCCAACAACTTTCCAAAAAGAATATCCGGTAGCTATTAGAGCAGGAAGTCTGAACAGTCCATTTGGGTTTCTTCAAGCATTAACAATGCCTAAGTAAAAGTCTTAAGCTCAGAATACACCTTCTTCCACAATGTTAAAATAGAACCATAGCATCATTAAGGTTGGATGAGACCTCCAAATCATCAAGCCTAACTGTCAATCCAATTCCCACTAAACCATGTTTCCAAGCACCAGATCTACATGTTTTTTTGAACACTTCCAGGGATGGTGACCCCACTATTTTCCTGAACATCCTGTTCCAATACCTGACCACTCTTTCAGTGAAGAAATGTTTCCTGATGTCCAATCCAAACCTCCCCAGGTGCAACTTAAGGTTATTTCTCCTTATCCTATCACTACTGACTTGGAAGAAGATACTCATCCCCACCTCTCTACAAGGTAGTTGTAAAGAGTGAGAATGTTTCCCCTCAGGCTCCTTTCTTTAGACTAAATACCACAGTTTCTTTAGTTGCTCCTCATAAGACCTGTCCTCCAGGCCCTTTACTAGCCTTGTCAACCTTCTTTGGACACACTCCACCATCTTATATATCTCTCTATATATAGAGATATAAAAACCACATATATATCTATATCTAAAGTATCTACAAAGCTTATGTCATAGGCAGAGGATCCCTCAACTAGTTTCATATCTGAAAGGGCATTTGTCCTTTTAAGTTTCCCAGTTCAAGCGCACTACATCATTTGACACCTAAACAGAGCCAAACTGCCACACTTTAAAAGTTGTCTCGTGATTTCAAGCATTAAAGGATTCGAGAATTTCTGCAGTTTATAAAAACGAACTCTTTACAGCTCTTGTTCTAATGAGAATAAAAAAAAAACCAACCACACCACTACCTATGGATAAGATCATACTCCAAGTAATGCACAGGAAGAGCATGACTGTACAATAGAGTTAAGTCAGTCTAGATACCTTACCTATAAATTTCTTTACTGATTTAATGAGTTTAACACCTGAAATACTACTTTATAACTCCACCAGTCATTACCTATACCTGCAATACTTGAAGGATACCGGCAACATTACTAACTACTAAATGTCTTGTAACATTACCAACATGTTTTGTTATTAACCATCAGAAAACTCAGAGATTTTTCTTTTTCTTCCAAACTGTATCATCCTAAACTCTTCACAGAACAAATCAGAACGTGCTAATTACAGTCCTGTTTCTTTATCACTGAAATGGAATTAGTTTCTATTTCATCCATCAGCTGAATTTTACAGCTAACACTATCAAAGATATCAGCTATTAAACTCAACAATACACTAACAATTTCAATGGAAAACAGGGGCATAACTAAGATCCAAACCCGATTTTAAATTCTTATTCTCTAACTGCATGTAGATAAAGCCAGAAGATTTAGTTTCATCTAAGTGTTATCTTTTACAGGAAAAATGCCACAACCATCTACCACTTGTCAAAGGATCCTGGGTAGGAAAACAAAAAAAGAAGAAAAAAGAAAACAATAATTAAAAAGAAATTACAATACAACAGAAGTCTCTAGTAATCATTCATACACAATTCATTATTAAAACAATGTCCCAGTTCTCATTAATACAACATACTTATGGCTAGCTCAGAATCACTGTTTACATTCCACAGCACAAGTGCACTCCAACAGGAATGAAGTCAAGGAAGGGAGCTAGACAACCTGTGTAGTTAAATGGGGAGCTACTGCATAAACTGAAGAGGAAGAAGAAAGTCTATAGGTCATGGAAGGAGGGGGTTGCCACTTGAGGTGATTATAAGGTTCTGGTGAGAGAATGTAGAGATGCAACTAGGAAAGCCAAGGCTTCCTTGGAATTAAACTTTGCAAGAGAGGTTAAGGGTAACCTACATTGCAGGTAAAACTAAACCTAGAGGCAATGTGGGACCCGTGCTGAATGAGGTGGGTGCTCTGAAGACAGAGGACACAGAGAAAGCAGACATACTGAACACTTTCTTTGCCTCCATCTATACTTCTGGGAGCTATCATAGTATCAAAGCCCAAACTGCTGAGGCTCCAGAGGAAGTCGAGGCAAAAGAGGAGCCTGCCTTGGTTGATGAGAACTGGGTTAGGAACGTGTTAAGCAAATGAATGTACATAAATCCATGGTCCCTGATGGGATGCACTGGCATGTGCTAAGGGAGATG
>VZRI01010161.1:18614-32698 GCA_013397515.1 Upupa epops | reverse complement strand
AAATATGTGAGGGGTGGGTGTCAGGAGGATGCAGCCAGGCTCTTCTCAAGGTCAGCTAGTGATAGGACAAGGGGAAATGGGTGCAGGCTGGAACACAGGAGGTTCTATATAAATATAAGAAGAAACTTCTTCCCAGTGAGGGTAACGGAGCACTGGAACAGGCTGCCCAGGGGGGTTGTGGAGTCTCCTTCTCTGGAGACATTCAAGACCACCTGAATGTGTTCCTGTGCGACTTGTTCTAGGTGATCCTGCTGTGGCAGGAGGATTGTACTAGATCATTCGAGGTCCCTTCCGATCCCTAATGATTATATGATGCTATGATTTACAAGTGCTTTACAATGCATTTTCAAATAATTTACAAGAACTTTTAATTCCTCTGTGGAAACAAACAAAAAAGGAATGTTCTCATTTTGAAAATATAAAAGTCAGTATTCTGAACTTTTAAGAAATGGTTTTGGACATGTAAGGTGAGCAAGGTCATTCATAATGAGAGCCATCATCCCACTGTCAATGAAAACTTTGCCTTCTGTTTTGCCATGCAAAGTGCTGAACACATACTAAAGGAACTGTAAGCCATCAGTAGCACAGACACCATCAAAACTCGGGACAGTCTAAGCAAACAAAAGCTTAATCATTTACTACACTTCCCAATTCCCTCAAACAGATTCTGGCCATTTGTAAACTACCTTAGAATTTCTAGGAGGCGCATCTAAAGCACTCACACCTAAAGCAAATTAGGCAAGGGGGCACACTACTAACCAGGATACATCGCCCAAAATTTCACAAGATGCACTCTCAGAATTCTATCATGGCATGAAATCCCCTCCTGCTCCTCTTCCCTAACCTTTTTTTTGCCTATCCTTCTCCAGCCCAAATCCCAAACCTATAGCAAAAAAATGCAACAAGCCACTCAAACCTAAGTAAAGCAAAATACCACATAAAACAGCAAGTTCCTTGCTGCAAAATGTTCCACTGAACAAATCAAGTCCATTAGAGTCAGTTTGCTCCTCATAAAAAGAAAACCATGAACTGATATTTGCTACGGTTAAGGAAAGCCTCCTTCAAGCTACGGAGTACAGTAGCATCAAACGGATACGCTGCCAGCTGCTTCCATCTAAAAGCAAATTCTGAGGAAACGCATCCCCCCCACAACTGAAAGCTATCTGAGGTTTTCAATACGTGTGTTAGCAGAGGGCAGTTCACAGAGACTCCTGTACAGGTAATTCACTCCTAGGCAAGGTTTGCCAGTGTGGTCTGGACAGACACCTGGATTTTACAAAGTAACTAACTCTGTTTGACTACACATTTAGGTATTTTAAACACAAGAAAAGAAAACAACAAAAGCAGATGTATTCTGGGGACAAACATGTCTTAGAGGAAGATGGCTCTAGAGAGATACTGAAAAGCAGTTTTTCTCTCTTTAAAAAAAAGGAAGAATTAAAACTCAACTCTAAAGCGGCAGCTGGTCTCAGTCTCCATGTTCCCACAGAGTTACCTGGTTCTTCACTTCATAAAAGTATCAATGACTACTCAAAGTGAGGCAACATCAAATGGGATTAACTACACTGTGCAAATAACAAGACACAGATCTTTGGGGAAATGTTTAAAATATTCCACGTGCTGCAATTACACACAGAAATTCTTGTTTACTCACCTCAGTCTGATACAATCTCCAAATGAGGGTGTATCTAACCCAAGCACTCCAGCAACAAAACTTGTATGTTTGGTGCAAGTCACTTGGCCTCTCCATCTGTGACACTTCACAGCAAGCTTGAGAGGCTTCATTTATTAGCAGCCTGCCAAGTGCTTTTGACGAGTGTGTTACTAAAGCTCTAAAACCGTTCATTAGTTCTGAAAGGGTAAACTACTAGTCAAGCTAAACCAAAACCATCAGTAGCCTTGAAAAAAGTCCATGCATTGTAAAAGCAGAAATATCACATTTACCTAACTTGCCCTTACAGAAAAAAAATCTCCTGGACTTCAGGTATTTTGTTAGAGCAGGCATGAGAGATCTGATTTTCTTCTGAAACACACTTCACCACTGTTACACTCTGGAAGGAGGTGATAATCAGAGAGAAACAAGCCAGTAACACCAGAGAGAAGTGATACAAGCCTAGCTATACTCACTCTCCCCAGGCCGCACGGATAAGACCTCTATACCCCAAAGCTCAGCAGCATTCCTTAATCGACAGCAGATGTCAACCTCAGGTAGCCTGATCAGAGCAAAAAACTGTCTGGATGTTAGTACAGATAAGGGTAAACTGGTCTCAACACCTGCAAAAGGCAATACTGGCAATGAACACTCTTGAAGCACTGGACTTTTCAAAGCAGTATCCACATGGAAGTTTTTGTATCAGTTCAAACCTAAGGTTCAGGCTTTTGCTCTTTTCTAAATAATGCTTTTGCTGCAATATTGCTGAGAGATTTCTCATGAAGCAGTTCATGGCAAAAAAATGAGTTCACCTAAAATACTAACAATGGACAAAGATCACTTAAAAGTACTGGCTATGCAACACAAACACATATTGATCAACTCTCAAGTGCTTATTTACACTTAGTATACATACACGTGTACTTGTCATAGCTAAAACCAAACAGCTGAAACAAAATAACAAACTCAAAAAGGAGACTGATAAATAACAACGCTGATTTCTAACATTTTGAATTCTTAAAACCTCAATAGACAAATAAAACAAATATTCTCAAACATACCACAGATTAAAATCAGCTTTCATTTAGGCAAAAGATCCCCAGCATGCTGTATAAAAGCTGTAACATCAGATGAAGGAACGTAACTAATGCCTTAAAAGAGGGTAATTTTGAATCACCAGACACTTAAAAGAAAAATCTTGAAACCCAAAAGCAAACATGAATATAGATAACTTTCTAAATATATGAATCTATTTATACACATATAGATAACCTTTTATGATATGTGCTTGCAGATTTTCAGTGTATAAATAGGGTCAATGCTGCAACAACATCCTTCTTCTTCTTGCTCACCTTTCTGTGTGCTTTATATCTCTTTCAGATTGCAAATACATATATGCATTATGCTTTGCTGCTAATTTATCCAACACACCATTTAAAAGATGGCCTGATGCAACAGTCAGGTTTGTGCACAGTTGTTGCTACTTTCTGCAAAGAATAATTGCTTAACAGCAGATCTTGACCTAAACCAAGATCTATGCATCTGTGGATAGAGAGATCTACATAATGAGCAGATGATGATAAGGACAGTCAGCCCAAATGTTCAGTCCAGTTCACTACATAAATAACACTCTACACTTAACACTGACTGTAAATGTCTAAATATTTTGTAACTTCTCAGCTAAGAGCTGATGGTTCAAGCCATCACATTGTGTCAACATGTCAAAGGAAACAAGAAACTGAAGATTTGGATTCTCTGAACCTTTAAAATCCCCTTATGGTATTACTAGAGAGTAATACATGTATGACCCTGTACATTCCCTATCAGAATGCATCAGTCTGAGCTCACGCACAAAGACTTCACAGAGCTCTGTAACAGAAGACACACTGACACATCTTTGGAGCAAACGTCATCTTCCAATTCACAGTTTGTTTTAGTCTTTTAAATTGTATGAAAAAAACCAACCAACCCAACTACTCTGCAGACCTGAAATCCTTAGTTTTCATTGTGCGTGTAAACCCCAGATCCTAACATTTTGTAAAAAGAATTGAATATTTTCTTTTCAGAACCTTAAGTCATACTCGCTTTTTTCAAAAGTGTGTGGAGGTAACAATACTGCTGATGGGATGAAGGAGATCTTATCAACTTGACACGCAGCCCGTTTGCGCTTCAAATATTTTATATAGAGTGCTTACAAGAGTTACAAGACCACTGATGCTTTGGAAGACCCCAAAAGAAGCTTACTGTTCCATTAACACCATCCCCCACAATATTTCTCATCTTAAAATCAGCATTTACCTGCCTTACTGTGGGTATAGCAGAGAAAAGGTGACACTTTTACTCAGACTGGCAACGGTTTTACAAGAGGCAAACTGAAGGATGCTAGCAAGTGCTTCATCCTTCAAAAGATTCCTACTATTTCTTTTGCAAAGCCAGGATAAAGAAAAGCTCCCACAGAACTTATTATAAATTAGAGCCTCATATCTTATCATGAAGACTGACCTGCTATGTTCTCATAAATCTATGTACCAGGTAGCAGCTGCAGGAATAACGTGTGAGTAGAGGTTGCCTTGCTCTGCTAACAGAGGAAAGCCAAAGACAGTGCTCAGGCCCAGCTGTCAGTTATATGAACCTATAGTGAGAATGCACAAAACTACCTGCAGTGCTAACAATTTATTAGTAAATGCTTTTGTTATACTTAAAATTAATGACTGGAGGGATATCAGTGTTTTTGACTATTAGGAAAAAAATACAAAGGGAGAACGAAAGTGTTACTTCCTCTTTTACTTGCTCTTGAAGGACACATCCTGCTACAAAGCTACCTTTTTGCTTTGATCAACTCATCTTTTAGACTAACTTCTTTTTTAACAACAGAAGCATTTGTAATGTATGAAGTTTTAGTGATGAGAGGAATTAAGAACAAAAATTTTTCTTACGATTTGTGCTTAATTTGTATGTTAAAACGGACCACAGGATTTCATCACATTATTCTAGCTTCAAGCCTAAGCTTTCCAGCTGGCTAATGCACCAGGTGCTTCCTGAGAAAGCACTAGGACCTTACGTGAGGATTCTGCACATCACAGAGTCTACTACATCCCTTAATAAGCTGTTCCTATTTAATTGTATCATTACAAAACTGCACCTTATTTCTAGTCTGAACTGATCTAGCTTCAGCTTTCAGCCACAAGAATCTCCTTAATCTAGCTGACAAAGAACCATCTAACTGACAGATACCTTTGCCCTGTCTAAGTACTTAAAGACTTATCAGGTAGCTTCTACTGTCTGTTGATAAACTGAATAGATTTAGCTTCTTAAGTCTTCCATTCTAAAGCTGATTATCCAGACCTTGAATTAATGCAGATTTTTACCAAACTCCTTCCAGTTTTTCCAGCACCTACTGTGTACATCAGAAGTGGGGTACTGTATTTTGGTAGAGCTGAGTAAGAACTGCTAGTATTTACCTCCCTCCCGCTCTCCCAGACACGTGCTTTCAGCCTTCTTCCGGACTGCTATGCATATGGAGCAATGTTTAAACTAATCAAATGTCTAAGGTAATTCCAGTCTAGATAGCAGTTCTTCCCATGACAACCAATTCAGAATGTACCATGAACAAATGCACTTGTTACAAATAAAAATACACATTTTTTAACCCGAATTACATAAACTCAATGTATGATAGGACGTAGGAATTCAGTTCCTGTATCTTGCAAGAGAAAAACTGCAGAGAAAAAGATTACATTGCAATCATGTAATAGTTACCCAATTTAAAACTACATCCCTAAACTACTATTCCATCTAATAAACCCACCACTCCCAGCACATTTTGCACTAGTGTTCTAATGCTCACTTGTATATCCACCTCTGGAGGTGCTGGGTGGCCAGATTTTATTTTCAGCAAAATTCAGTGGCACAACGTAAGATTGCTTTGGGCTAGAGGCAGTGCTCTACCAGACAAAAGGCAGAGCTGCAGGCTAGTCATGGAGGATTTGCTAATGTTATAAATCTACCCATGTAGTGAAAATTAATTGCCGGTTAGAATCTTCAATTATTACAGTATCACCAGCCAGTTTCCCTTCCCATCCTTGATGAAAAAAAGAACACAAGTAAAAATATGAAATATTTAGGATGACCATTTCTGCAAACATAGACAAAAAGCAAACTTTTAAAAAACAACAAAATTAGAGATGATAAACTCATATCCTATCATATCTGGTATAAATGGTCCTCACTGGCAGAGTAGGTGCACAAAGGATGATGCTATCAATGTCTGTACAGAAAGGTGTGAGCGATCTAGCTGTGGAGCAGTAACATCAATTTCTACTTTTAAGTAATTTTGGAATGACAGACAAGCACCAAACTAGTATGTGTGGTGACCTGCTAAAACACAGTGAAGTAACATGGTTTTTTGCTATAATAATAAGAGGCCTATTCTCATAAGCTTGGTTTGGATAACTGTTATGGAAACACTAACCCCAACAGTGTGTTTTGAAAGATGGCAGTCTTTGATCACTGCTTCATTTTAATGAGGAAAATTTGACTCAAATGAAGTATTATCTTTTGGAAATCAGTAAATAGAACACCTGTCAATAAAGTCTGCCATGACATCTCATGTGGCAAGGAAACATGCTTTTGCATTCATTTTTTGGTAAATAAAAGCATTTTACGTACCTGTACTCTCCTTGTAATTTAGAAATAAGGTACTGTATCCTTCCTTTCCTAAACATTATGCAAGAACATATTCCAGTGTAGGAAGGATTACAGCAGCAGCCATATTTATGTTCAAAGATGCCCCTGCCCCCTTCCAGTGACTAATGGGATTAAATCCTGCATATGGCTGGTGGAATACTTTGGGGCTTTTTCCAGTGAAAGGTGACCTCTGCAAATTATCAGTAGACAATCTGTTTATTCTCAAAACCTCTTCCCATTCTGTGCTGTTTAATATCTTCATCAGTGATACAGAGAGCGGGATCAAGTACACCTTTAGCAAGTTTGCAAATGATCCCAAGCCAAGTGGTTGATACAGCCAAGGGACAGAACGTCATCCACAGGAACCTGAACAAACGGAGAAGTAGGCTTGTGTGAACCTCATGAGGTTCAACAAAGCTGATTCCAAGGTCAGGGTAATCCTCAACATCAATACAGGTTAGGGGACAATGTGCTCGAGAACAGCCTTGCAGAGAAGGTCCTGGGGGTACTGGTTGACAAAATGATGGACATAAACCACATCCTCATAGCTCAGAAGGCCAATCATATCCTGGGCTGCATCAGAAGAAGCATAGCCAGCAGGTCAAGAGAAGCAATTCTTCCCCTCTACTTTGCTCCGGTGAGACCCTTACATGGAGTACTGTGACGAGCTCTAGGATCCTCAACAGAAGAAGGACATTGACCTACTGAAAGTGAGTCGAGGGCCACAAAAACCAGAGGGCTGGAACACCTCTACTGTGAGGAGAGGCTGAGAGAGCTATGGCTGTTCAGCCAGGAGAAGAGCAGGCTCTGAGGAGGCAACTGTGACCTTTCAGAACTTAGAGACCATAAGAAAACCGAGGAGGGACATTTTAGCAAGGCCTGTTGTGATAGGACAAGGAGTAATGGTGTTAAACTAAATGAGGGTAGATTTAGATTGGATATAAGACATTTTTTTACAATGAAATTGAAGTTAATTTTTAACAATGACATTAAAAGTAAGGTTGGATGGGGCTCTGAGCAACCTGGCCTAGGTAAAGATGTCTTTGCCCACTGTTGGGAGGCCAGTCTACCTGTCCTTAATGGTCCCATCCAGTCCAATCCATTCAATGCTTCTATGATTCACTTGCTCCCTCTGCTTCTCTTCTCACTGATAAGTTCCATACCTTTCTTCTGGTCATACACACACCATCCTGGCTATTATTCAAAGCTGCTTTAATACACTATTTTGAACACAGGGGAAGTCTCTCTCACAACCTCATAGTATTAAAACAAACAAGCCTTTAAAAGCACTCGTTCTGTGTATTGATTTCATAGCAATCTGTGTTTGCACACTACATTAGAAATCTGCCACAACAAAAACCTCGCACTCAAGGGGTTCTCATAAAACAAATTCAAATTTCAGAGGAATTTGGACACAACGGATTCACTCTAAGGTTGAAAGTTCAGAACAACAGTTAAAGCTGCTTAGAATCTTGCATTTCCTTTATCTCTGCTCCTGCAATACACAAGCAATGGGTCATCAAAGAAATAAGAGATATAGTATGAAAGAATGACAAATGTTGTTGCCTACACAACACATTAGTTTGTCTTCACTTGTTGACTAGTATCAAAACTAGGACACCATTTGAGAAAACAGATGAGGCTGAAGCCTAATAAAAAAAGAGAACGTTCAAGTATTTGGAGAATAGAGGACATGTTTACAGAACAGTGTTAAGGAAGATTAAGAATTGTCTTTCAATATTTATGTTTGCAGTTTGGCAATTACAATTAGTTTTGCTTTCCAGCTCCAAGACAGTAAAAGACAGTATTAACAAAACAGAAAGAATTTATTTTTACAAATAAACTGCTTTCACTAGAAATCTGTCCCATACACTACTTTCCTGTGTGCTATACTATCAGCTTTGCTGCTTCCTTCATCCACATGAAATATGCTCTATCTTTTTCAAATTCCTCCTTAAAATAGTTGCATGAAACCTTTCTACACTCAGGCTGATTTTTGTCTTCACAACATAGATTGCTTATAGGTTTGTCTGAAGTGCACTATAAACTCTGCAAAATACAGACCATCTCTTACTACATTTTTAAAGCTACCATGTCTATAAATTCTACATCATTTCAACATTAGACATCTCCTTAGAACTTTTCCAAATACATACCTAATATCAAGGAATTTATAAAAAGCCCCACCCAACAGCAGCCCACCCACCTCCCTTAAGATCAACTCTCACCTTCCAGGAAAGTGATAAAGGAGGTTTACAAAGGCTTTGATTTGTCAAAGAGTTTGGAAAAACAAAGTCAGAATAGCAACAGGTACCTTAAAAAGGTGGAAACAGTAATAAATGCTGCAAAACAACACTTGCAGTGCTCCATCCTTCAGCAATTCAGTCAAGAACAATTTTTTCTGATGAGCAAGAAACCCCAAAGTATGCAAGGCTGCATTAAGTCTTACAAAATCTACCTATCTACAAAGCCTAGTAATGTTCACATCCAGTGTGCCATGGGTTATGAGAGTAGCTGAAGAACTTACACCAGACACAAAAGGTACAAAGCCTCTATTAAAAGCACTATACAAACGAGCCATTATTTTCTTCCATTACTCCTTATATTTTCCCATTTCCATGCATTCTATTTCGTAATATATCTGTCCAAGGTTCTCCAAGAATTCTAAAAAGCTAAAAACAAAAGCATGGACACAAATTAGAATCATAAAGCTTTACGACAGTGCACTATAAATTCTGAGGGACCACGAAGAGAGTATCTGAATACTTTTTTTGGTCTTTTTTTCCTCTGTAACTCTGCAAGACAATGCATGTAAGCTGTTAGGATGACTGAACACTAATAACATACTGAGGCGGGCAAAACGTTGCTTGGGAAATACAGGCAAGGTAGTAGATATAACCTTCCAAGTCAAGGGATCAGCTCAATCATTCCATGTGTGAGCGAACAGCTCTTTCTTGCAGCAGTCTCCTTGTCTGTTTCCTTACACAGATGTTCAGATCTACTAAAGAGATGTGAAAACCTCAAATTAACTTCTTAAACATTGAGGAGACCACATCATGAATGACAAGACATTCCAGGTAACACCTCAAAAAGAATTCAGTTGTGTTTTCTAAGAAAAAAAAAAGTGCTGCACCATGAAGCATGCCTGCCTGTAGCATGTTTTTAGACAGCAAGAAGCTTACACGGCCCTACAGTCATGCAAAAGCCATACAAACATGTTTACTGCAGCACATTGCCAAGCTCTGATGATACATCCTGGACACAGTGACACTAGCAGGGGCCCAGTCTGTGACACTGTATTCCTGTGGCCTTGTGTCAGCTCTGAAGGCAGGAAGCACAAATAAGTATCAGTATACCATAGATCACATAGACATATAAACGAGTTACAATGCACTGCAAAGAACAGAACAACTGAGCTACAACACCAGCAAGCAAACTATTTTCATATCAATCACATGACAGACATGTCCAGTCACCAAAGCACAGAAGCATTCTGCTGCCACCACCATGGTCTGCACACTGTTCTTTTTCTTGGAGAAAAGGCAACATTATCTGGATTTCCCCAATACATTTCTCTTCTTCAAGAGGAGTTCAAGAGTTCTTTGAACTTTCTCATTACAGATTCAAGCACGGGGTTGTCAAAGAGCAGAAACTGTCAACAGTCTTCTCTCCAGCCATCTTCACATGAAAACCTGACCCAAAAACTGACCTGGCATGTACTGAATGGCACCAATTTACTCTCTCTGCGCTGCTCATTATTCCCACCCCATTATTTCCGATACCTTGAACTCCACCCTCTTTCACACTGACACTTCATTTTTTTGCCCTTTTTGTTTCCACCCTTGATGGTTTTTGCTTCTTCTTCCCACAACCAGGCCCAGCTGCATCAATCCTGAATCCATGCCCATTTTAAATATCTGTTTTCTTCACTCTTGCCTGTCCTAGAATTTGCAGTGGAAAAGGAAGCCGGTCTGGAAATGAGGTTATTGCACATTTTGTCTTTCTCTCCTGCTGCTGACTAAGCTGTGCCATTCCTCCAGTTGAGCTGAACCCACACCTGCAATTTCAGCCTTTTTTCCTCCTACTTTTGACTCACTCCTCAAACCCTTTCTCATGTATCCATTTCATTCTCCACAACAGAATGCAAATATTTATTCCAAGAGAAACCTAGAAAACATAATAATCATTTCACACTCTCCCTTCCCACTCTTCTTCCTTACAGCTTTCCCTTCTTCCTTCTACCATAGATACAAAACGTACCTGTTCCACCTCCCACCTACCTCTTTCACCTCATCCCATACCTCACATCTTTCTCCTCTTGCTCTGATGAAACAGCAGGACAGTCAGTCTTGCCTATGTTTGGAAATCTACTTCTGACCTTTTGCTTCTCTGTCTACACTACTTCTTTTTCTATCCTTCTTTCACCTCTGAGCTCATAACGAGCTGTTTGAGAACAAATTACATTTTCAATTTGTCTCTAACTTCAGCCTGAATCCCCTTCAGCTGTCCTTTGCACTACAACAAAATACTTTTCACTGAAATGTCTAAAAAACTTTTGTTATCTCAACATCAAAGTAAATTAATCGTTTTCATCACCCATAACCCTTGCGTGTTCTTCATAAAAACTGATTGCTTTTCACCTTTTGAAGTATTCATTGTCCTTTTCAGATGTCTATGACTCTACCTGCTCCTGCTTTCCTTCCTCCCTGTACTAACCCCTTCACAAGTCACTGGAAATCTTTCTTATTCCTTCTCTGTCTCTTAGAACAGCTGTATCGAGCTACACCTTTTGCACTTCCCTCCTGTCTGGGCATTTCTAAGCAAAAAATCTCAGTCTGTCTTTCTGACACCACTTGTCACCAAGTAGCTGTCAGCTTCAGCTCATTACAGCTAGAACAGAACTTAGATCTCACCTCTCCCACCACTTTTCTGCACCTTCTCTCTTGATCACTGTGGACAGCATTATCATCTTGCCCATCATTCAGATATGAAATACTGTGTCATCTTTGACAATGACTTCTCTCTTGATGTGTTCATTCAGGCTACATCTCTATCTAAATGACTCTTCCTTGTCTTGCATTTTTAGGACAAAGTCTTCTCTTAACATCTTCAGAACTGAAGGTTTGTCTGGGCCTTCAGCTCACACAGTTACTAAAATTTTCTTCCTTATTCTTGACACATATTATTCTGCTTAATCACACTGTTCAAATGGTTTTTTCTTCTATACTTTCATACTGATCTACTGTTATTCTTGCTGCATCCTTTCATGCACAACCCTCCATTCTGACTGTAAATACTGGGAACAACTCAAGGCTACTTTCCTTTTGAGGCTACTTTGTCTACCTCCTCTATACTCTCCACATCCTACTTGCTGTGACACCACCATTTGCTCACATTTCTGGTCAGTTCACTATGTCAGAAGCTTTTAACAACCATTCTGCATTCATTCAGACCATCTTTCACATTGAGTAAAGACAGCTTCCAAGTTCTTGCAAAGCTCCTTCACTGCCCTCCAAACATCACCTTAAAGCTCTTTTTGACACAGATGTAAGAAAGCCACTTTAGGTCAAGTCTACCACTTATCATGTTGAGCAACCGAATGCTTTTGTTTGTCAATATTAAACCTCCCGCTTTGTCATATGTTAAAAAATGAGGTCTCCACAGCAAAATGATTTCACAACACACACATGCACACACCCTTCCTCCCTGCACAGAACCATCCAGGCTCTGATGGGACTGCTAGGCATAAGGATCATGCAAATAATAATACTGACTCCTTAGCCATGACAGTAAGAGATTAATTACTTTTATTCATCCAGATTGTTGTCCTCTGGCTGTTTCCATTATCATTCCCAAACAAACAAGTTTGTGGCTCTGTCAGTGGTTTCAGTACTGATATGAGTCCAACAAACTTTTCAGATTTAAATAATCAGTAGCATCCTGTCCCAATGAGACATAAGTAAGAGCACCTTAAAAAATAACTGGATATCCTAGCTACAATCTCATAATCTATCTAATCTGGACAATCACAACTGACCAGGCTAAAACCCACCTAAGGACAGAGACTCAAAGATGAACAGTGCATCCTTTCAGCAGAAGTCACCTTATTCTGTCAGTGGACAGGTACAGTCTCATCCTGTTTTGTCTTGCTAGAGAAGACACTTTTGATCCAATAAACTTGTTAGTAACTGTTATATGATGTTAGCAATGTTAAACCCAAATATAACTTTGAACTCCCAGTCTGCCCACTCTCTACATCTAGCCCCTGCAGTAGGAAGAGAAAGAATGACTGGCCAGAAAACATCCAACACTGTGCTTCACAAAAAAATAAAGAACAAACCAAAGAGTGAAGATCACCACAAATAATCAAACCCCACAAAATCTCACTCTTTGCTAGTCATTCTTACCTCTCCATATTACTTTATCAGTTGGTCTTCTGGCTGAACACCTGCTCCAAGGGAACGGAAAGGGAAGCAAGTCTAAAACCCCTGTGTACTGTGGCAGCTCTGCCACAATACAACTGCTTCCGCTTTACAGATGATTCAGGAGGAGCCTGGGGATTAAGTGAAACTGCACCAGATGTACATTAGTATCAGCAGTTGTGCAGAACCTACAACTTCTGACTTCAAGTTCTTTGCTATTTTTTTTCTGATGCTCTTCCTGATCTGGAAAAACTACACATCTTTTTTGCCAAACACTATGCGTTTTATAAATGCACACACACACCCCGAAACCAAAGAGCAGGAAGACCAAATAATTCCAAATTCTAACTGCTGTCAAGAATACCAGATAAACAGGAAGATGTGTTAGGCTTAAATGTTATATTAAAAAGAATTCTTAGTAAAATACAAAAGGAAATTGTTGCATAATAAACAACATTTCAGAATTTAGAATGACATCTCTTTTTCTATTGAGTTCAAGACCAAAAGCCTACTTTTCCAGGCACATCAATGGCTTTTAAGCATAACATTTAATAAGCCATACAACAGTTACAACAAAACCACTCCCTTAAAATCAGCATCAACCCATAGAAAGAGACACAAAAAAGTAGAAATTATGTACTCAATAATTGAGTTTTCCTCTGCCCCATATTGGTCTTAAGAAAATGTGCTGGATTCTGTCTCCAATTTGACTCAGCTTAGACACTGCATAGCACTACAATGAAAAAAAAATGGATCATTTTACCCACACAGCATCTACCTTTCTTAATCAGCAAGAGACCACCAAATACTTCTTGCTACAAACTTGTTGAGAGATATCTGTCAAACATCTTAGTGTGCCACAACAGCGTTTGCCAAAGGTTCTTGGGCATCTAAATTATCAAAAGATACCAGATTCAACTAGTATCCTGCATCATCAACTTCTGAATCAGCTTTTTCAAGGACAAGCTGAAAACCTTCCGCACCAAGTTAGAAGGATCTAGTAACTTAATCCCATATAAACCGAAAATCTTTCTTGCTATTCATTCCAAAATTACTCCTGGTAGTAAGTTGTCATGGCACTCATATAACCTTATTGTGGAGTTAAGTCTTCAAGAAGTACTCCTATTGATACACTATTTCTACTGAAGGTGACCTTTCTTGGTAATGCATGCAGTGTTATAAACTTCCACTGGTACTACCAGAAATGTATGCTTTCTGCCTACAGCACTCCTCCTATCCACAATATAAACAACATGTGATGTGAAACATGTTTTCTACAGGATCTTCCACAGCTTCCATCTCATATACATCAGATTTTGTTAAGT
>VZRI01010161.1:0-11964 GCA_013397515.1 Upupa epops | reverse complement strand
GGGTCCGGCGGCCGAAGAGCCTCGCCGGGAACGCAGCGCCGGCGTTGCGCGCCCCGGGGCTGCGCGCCCCCTTCCCGCAGCGCCCCGCAGTAAGTCCCCGGGACGCGCTCCTGTAGCTGCGGCGCGGGCTCCGCGCCCCAGCGCGAATCCCGGTTGCGGGGTCGGGGCTCTGCCGCTTCCCCCGGCTTTCTCCAGCCACGCTTCCGTGGATCACCTACAACCACCTTAACAGCCATCTTGCCCAAACAGCACCGAACCTGTGCCTCTGCACTGGCTTCGTCCGTTTGCGGACGGGCTGGTTCTTCTTCAGGTGTTGTAGGCTGCGGTACAGCAGCTCTGACCTTACAGGTTCTGGTCCTCTCAAATAATACCGAGGTTCATCTCATCTATGGAATATACATACTTTTCATTTAATATTAGGACGCTTAGTTTATTTCTCCATTGAGATAAGAGTACAAAATAACACTGCTGTGAAAATTATTTACTCATCATACCTAATTTGGGTCAGGAGTTACAGCATAAGCCTATTGCTTCAGCTCACACGTGTTAAACCAAACATAAACACCATTGGTGAAGGACTTGGTTTCATTTAAGCACCCTACACTGATGCCACATGCAGCATCTCTCCTACGGCTTTACAGCCCAGCTGGACTGGTAGCTGAAGCTTAGATTTCAGCAGACGCTTCTGAGAGTGGTGGTGTGGTCTTCACATGGACCTATGCCTGTTCTACCTTTCTCTTTCTGGACACTCATTTAAGACTTACATCACCATTCACTTTTTGCCACTTCAAGTCCTTGTGGGACAATGCTAAAGCAGAACATGACAGATTCGGGAGAAAAAGAACAGTGTTGAGAGCCCACTCAAGGGCTGGAGCAGTGGCCAGAAGGGCAGAACTGCACTCTTTTCAGCGGTAAAGTGGATAAAAGTATGGGACACAGGACAAACACCCTCTGTCTTATATATGCTTATATATGTCAACAGATGCAGTATTAAGTACAGTCTGTTCACACTCCTCTTCCAGAAAGTAGCTGGAATGTACAAGTCCCATCCTTAGCACAAAGAGATAAACCTAAAAGCTTTCATACTGTATGGCCTGGCCAGAGTTCCTCCAATCATGTAATGTTAGCTACAAGAAACTATGGGAATAGAATTAAATAACTGAAGCAGAAAGCTCACTAAAATGTGTCTCAAAAGAGAACCAGTCAATCACAGCAGGTTTATTAGCAACCAGTGTGAAGGGGCCGTAAGATACATGACCTTAGGTGTAATATACTTGGAATTTACAGAAGAAGAAAGGTGGTTATAGTATAATACAAAGCTCTGTCAAGACCTGTTCTGGAATATTAAGTACAGTTCTAGCCACCAGTTTGAATTAATCTTCCTACATAGAAGTGTGGAAAGGGTTATCAGAATGATCAGAGGAATTAAGAGTCTATAATACGAGAAGAGTTTGACTTAGTCTAGGAAAATTCAGCTGGGAATGGATGTGATTGATGGTTTTAATTATAAGGAGATAGAATCATCAATGAGGAAGAAAGAAAAGAGACAATCTGCTTACGTTGAGGTTGAAAACCCTGCTTACTGCACGTAAGGCTTCAGTCAGGAACAGCAAGATGAAATTCATTGGGAAGACTGGTAAATGGTATGAAGTTAATAGTCAATTGTGCTTGGTCCTTGTGCTCAAATTCACCATGAGATGGTTGAGCAAAAGTCTTGACAGCAGCCAAATAGTCTCATAATTAAAGAAGTTGCACTGCACAGCTTGTGGTATAACACTTCCGTGCTTATGCAAGACGTGTATCTGCAGAGAAGATACAAAAGAAATGCATGAGAGCACCCAGGAAATCCCCATCAATGAAAAATTATTTCAGGGAAATAGTATGGCAAAACATTGAACTAATATTAAAATGCTGCCACAGCATACACAAGTAATAAAGCAATTCCTAACCACAGAGATAAGAGAAAAGGGGAGAGGGAGGGAGAAACTAATACAAGCTGCCACAAACCAAGCAAAAAAAAAGTGAAGAAACTTTCCAACTTTAACACATGGCATTAATCTGCATACTGCTTACCATGACACACTGCAGAACTACAGTCTAGGCTCTAACAGAAAGAGACCATATGAAGGAAAATCAGCATAAAATCGAAGATGCAAGATGTACCAATTCCTTCTTAAAAAGAAACAATTCAGTGACTTACAGTTTGAGAGAAAGGTGTCCAAAGCCCCCCCAAAGGAATTTGTTCTCCCTTCCATATGTGTTAAAGAACAATATTATTGTTAAACAAACGATTCCACAACCATCAGAATGAAAAATGCCCAGTTTTCCCAATTATCAGTGTATTTTGTTTGAAAGCTCAAGTTCTGTTTTGATTATGTCTATGCTATGTCTATGATCTGAACCAAGGAATGAATCCTGCTCCTGAGCAAATATAGATCAGTCTGTCTCCATCGGCTTGCAAGGCACAAGTTCTGAAGCTGCAGAAAAGTAGCCTCTGTTCTGCAGGAGGCTACTCCACAAGAACACTACTTACCTCCACACTGGAGCCAAGTCAAAGTAGTCTGTATGGCGCAAACAATTGGGTGTTATGCTCTAGAGTCTAATAGCAAAATAGGAAGAGAGTCAAGATGACATTGTACAGTTTTTCCATGGATGGGAATATACGTAGTTCTCTTTTGTGAATATGAACTCAGAATGCAGTTTTACTGTAGCAAGGACATTCAAATGGCTGCTTCTTCTCTATTCTGGCATCTGATTTCACAAAATTTGTGGAAAATTTCTTGGAATAAAAAAGATGAAGCTGGTGAAGTGCACTAGAGTTTGGTCTGCTAATTCAAAGTCTGTGAAAGGTGACAGGATATTTCAGAAATCAGTTTGATTAGAAGTACTTGTTTATGAATAAATGCTTTTTTCCTGTTTCAAAGAAACAACAAACCAAACAACAAGCAACCAAGGGGAGGTTGTGTTGATTAACTTAATAGCTGTCAATGATGTTGTAGCTAAATAGGTAGACGATGGAAGCCCAGTTGATGTGTTCTGCTGTGATCTTAGGAAGGCTTTAGATACAGTCCTCCCTAACATCCTAATAAATAAGCTTAGCAGTTGTGGAATCAATGATCAGATTGTGAATTGGATTAAGAATTGGCTATACAATAGAACCCAGAGAGTAGTGATTAACTGTGCAGAGTCTAGCTAGAGACCTGTAAGTAGTGGTGTCCCTCAGGGATCAGTCCTGGGTCCAGTGCTGTTCAAAATCTTCATTAATGATACTGATGATGGAAAAGTGTCTACTCAGCAAGTTTGCTGTTGATGCCAAACTGAGTGGATTGGCCAATTCACCTATAGAGAGTAATTAATTACTGTCTATAGATCCATGAGGGCTGTGTGCCTAGAAGAAAGGAATACTCTTTTCAATTGCACCAGAGAGGACAAGGGGTAATGGACACAAGCTTGAACACAGGATCACCTAAATATGAAGAAAACCTTTATAGTAAGAGTTATTGAACGTTGGAACAGGTTGGTCAGGGGGGTTGTGTATTCCACTTCTCTGGAGCTGTTTAAGACCCATCTGGATGTGTTTTTGTGTAGTTTGATTGAGGTTTTTTAGGCAATTAGGCTTTTCAGTAATTTGTGTCCTGCTTGAGCAGGAGGGTTGGACCCAATGGCCCTTGAAGGCCCCCTCCAACCCTAATAAATTGTGTAAACTGCATGTAAAATTCTATTTACGACTTTTTCTCTCTTTCAAATTTGTTTGTATTCATCAATGAATCCAAAAGTTATGGGTGGAGAGGAAAAAGACTGGAGGGAAAGGCACAAGCCTGATAACAGAAGACTTATTTCCTTAGGAAATGAGTAAAAAAAACCTGCAGATGAAAGTGCAGATTAAACTTCCTCTGTTTCTTTTCCACCTGCTCACCAATACAGAAATGACCTTCTATGACCTTGAACAAGTCACTCTGCTGTAGAAAAATAATTAAGTCACTCAGGAAAGGTACTTCTTTCCCTCTCCAGTCCCTGTGGATCTTGTTTTATTTTAACTGCCAAGTAGAGGCTTCCTTGTACTATGCGGTTTTTTGGAATTTAATATAATGCAGCTTGATCTTTGTCGCAGCTTCTAAACATTAGTGATTCAATCGTAACATGGAATTAAAAAAGTGAACTATAAGCAAAGCAAGACCTTTAATGAGTAATGAACAAAATACACATGGAACGCTAACTCTAATCTTTTAAATCCATGTATCACTGGTTGTTTAATAAGATGATCTCCAAATGTAAGCTTTCTGCTAAGTAACCAGGAGATAAAGATCATATGTTCCCATATCTGCTTACTAGAATTCTAGTTAAAGACTTAGGCTCTATAAAACCACATGAGAAAGTTACAACTATTAAAAGAGATCCAAAGCTGTGTATCAAATCCTTGACTTGTTTCAAGGTGAATCCAGCATTTAAACTCTGTTCAGGATATAAATGTTAAGGATAAACTAAACCAGAAATTCTCATATGTAGCTACCAGGAACATCATATGAGGTGACTATGTACAACTACATAACGGCGTGGTACCTTTTCAACTCTACCATTATACACTGAGAAAATACCTTGCGTTTGCTGAGGGTGCATCTGCAATCACAGCAACAATTTGTGACCCTCTGCTTTAAATCACACATACCTGGAAATGCATGCACCAGGTGGATTTAAACTGGCTGCAAAAGTATTACCAAAAAGGCCAGCTGTACAAGGCTTCACTATCATAACAAGATTATAAACATACGATGTTCTCATGACAAAGTCATTATCATTTAGGGAGATGGGCAAGAGATTCATTAGCACTTCTCAGGATCTTGTTTTGCAATGGATTTACCACAATAGTGATTTTATCTTATATAGCAGAAATTATTGCATAGCAGGCAGTTTTATGAACCTAGGTAACTACTTTGGTGGGAATGGGACAGTAAAGGAATAGCAAGACTTTCTTAGAGATAGTCAGTGGTGGAGTTTGCATAAGAAAAGCATCAGCAAGCTGTCTGGCTGTCAGTCACAGAAGTGCTGAAACTTCAATTCTCCTCCAGGATTTTAAGAAGTGTAAATCCACTTTACATGTTGACTTGCATGCGAATGGTTTTTCTAGTTAATTTTATACTCTTGCAAATTTTAACCTGTTAATTATCTCTCTGCAGTCTCTTTATACCATGAATAAATTAGGTTTCTGTTTAGTACTACAGCTGCACCTCAGGGAAAAAGATACCAAAGAAGTGTTTATGGGGAATGTGCACACCAGATAGTGGTGGCCTTTGACTTTTGAAACTTTTAATATATTGCAGCATCCTACCTAGTCTGCTCTGTGATAAGTAGAGTAGCTAAATTAATTAAACAAAGCAGGTGCTTAAGAAGTCCTATGTTTCTGCAAAAAGACATGCTAAGGATGGCCATTAAAATAACTCCGCACTGTGCAAGCCAAATGTAAAAGTCATGGTAACCCATCTTCGCAGAGCCACTCTGGCCAGAAGTGCAGCCCCTGTACTATTTCTGATCTCTTTGTAGTTTCAGAACGTGTCTCAATCACCATGTGGGTGCCATCATAGGAGTCTTGATCTAGAAAATGGTACTAAATAGACACTTATAGCAGAGAAGTCTATTTTAATGTCTTCTGAAATAACACAAGAAAAAAATCTAAATTAGGCTTTTAGTTCCATCTTAGCCAACGAAGCCAGCACTTAAAAAAGAAAGTCAGAAAAACGCAGAACTGAAAAAGACGTTGTGAGATACTCTTGTATCCCAAGACAAACATATTCCTCAAGCACGTGTTGTAAATTGCTTCACACAAAACAAAACTGCTTGAAACACTGCAGCACCACTAATCAGGTGAAATGGGAAATCCAAAGAGAGGTATACTGCTCACATCTGTGAACAGAAAATGCACAGTAAGGCACATTACTACAGTGAACTCTGAAAAGTTTAAAGCAGAAAAGCTACAAAAAAGACCATGAACTAGACATGTAAATCAACAGTTGCTACACATTTCAAGAATTATGCAAGCACTGTGAAAAAATAAATGGCATGTCCTTTGGTTCTAGTGTCTAAAAGCTTTTTCTAAGTGATTTTGCTCAGCTATTGGTTATAGTTTGAATGCATTAACACAGATAGTGCTGTACTGCAGCTGATTTACCCTGGTTTTCAAGAGGACAATTTAACTTAATTACTGGAGTGTTTCTGATACCAGAATTAGTAATGGTAACGATTGGTCTATCATAGGACTGCTTCATGTAGGACAGACATCTTCTCCAGACATGGTCACTTATAAATTGCTTTCAAGGTCCCGTCCAATTCCTAATGATTCTATGATTCTATGCTTGCAAGGAACAAAGCAGTTTCACCTTTTCATGCAACAATTTCAAATTTCAGCCAGGATTCTCTAGGAATTCAGTTCACAGCCTTCCTTTGTGGTATTTTCTCTCCCTCAAGATTGCTCCTCATGTCTTGGCCTCCACCAAACACATGAACACCCAGTCTCAGCAATATGGTACAACCCATATGAAATGTGGATCTCAGACTCATTGCTTTCACTACCCAAGGTCCCTGGTCTAACACTTCATCAGGTGATGTTACAGCAATAAACTGATCAGACTAGGTAGTGGGAGGGCGTTCACTGCAGAAGGCTGAGGGGTAGATTCTTAACAGTGTAGCTATTTGGGACGATGGGAGATGTGAAGGACAGACCAAAGACTACTTGACTGGATGAACATCAAGTTCCCTGTCTTGACAGGTACTCAGCAAAGGTCATGAGGGATTTTTTTTAAACATTGTCATTGCATGTTTTGTGCTGCTTTTAAAAATTGCTAACTGTATCTGGCATTGGTGCAACAAATCACTTGTGTTTTATGTATTATTTATGTGTTTTGTTGAATTTGAACAAACTTTGTGGTAAGTAACAGCAACAGTAATATTTTTGAAGGCCATATCCACACTAAGAGACGATTCTTACCCATCCAGCTGGGTCAGAAACAATTAAACCCGTAGGAGTTCCCTGCATTTATTAAAGATGTGGCAAAGTTCTTTAGATTTTTGAGGTATAAAACCACCTGAGGATGGAGAAAGTTATCTCGCCTCAGTATTAAGCCCCTATTCCAACAGCCTGCTGCTACTTTCCTAAGCCTTGCTCTCACAATGCCCATGTGAGTAACGAGAACCACAAGATACAGGTCCCCAGAGATCTTCACACATTTCTCATGAGGTAGGCATAGAAATATTCTTTCATTAAAAATTAAGTTTGCTGTGCTGAATAATGTATATTATAACTTCCCATTCACCAGCCACATTTGTGTGTGCTGGCAGCGCGCAGCAGCAACTGACTGCATTTTCTCAATGCATCGTAATCAACTTTCTTCTGTTCCTTCTCAGCGTGGATGCCGTATTTCTCCTGTTTGTAAACTGCTTTCTCCCAAATGCTTCCCTTTTCTGAGTTTTGTTTCCTCTTTCCTGCCACTTTTACTGTAAGACTGTGGAGCGGGTATCCATCTCCCACCAGATTGCTCTGCTGAAGCATCGTCTCAGGGCCTGTTTTTCACTCCCAGCCTCTCTCACCACCCTCTCCCATGAGCCCAGCTGCTTCATGACCAAATCTTTTAATATGCCCTCAGCTGCTTTGCAGTTAGGAGCTTCTCCTCCCACTTTCCTCCCTCAGAGAAGGACAGGTCTTTCCCAGCCCTGAGTCCTCTCTCCACCCCTCACCAGTGAGCTGCCTCATCACAAAGCTCTCTGGAGTTTGCCCCTTGTCATCTGTAATCTCCTTCCATTCTGCCCTCCTTTCAGCAGCCAGCTCTCCTCTGCCTTTCCCTGGGAAGTCAGAGGTCCTTGCCAGCCTTTTCCTGGTCCTGGCTGAAGGCTCCTTTCCCTCAGCCCATGGACCAGCTTCTCTGTCCACCCTTTTTTACAAGTGCTGGTGAAATTTTCATGACATGCCCTATTCTCAGCAGCTCCTGGTCCCCATGGAAAATGGGGTCTTGGCCCTGACAGGGCCAGACAGCATCTGTGAGTGGGCTGAGAGTAGGCACCCCAAGGACTGCCAGAACAGAATAATAAAGTTTTGAGCCAGCATCTGGGAGCCACTCAAGTTTACTCCAGTCTGGCTCTGAAATATTGGGGCTGCCCGGACAAGAGGTTTGAATGAAGATCAAACCATGATGCCTCTGATGGAGGTCATGTTTGGGCCCTAAATCAGTTGACACCAGATGGGGTCTGCTCACGCGACTCCCCAAACCCTCGCTGCTTCCAGAAGCTGGCTCCAGTCACACCTTAGTTGAGGTTCTGAAATGTTTTGACAGTTGTTATGGTATGTCCTATTTCCAGCTCGTACAGGAAGCAGACATGTTGAAATCACAGAAGAAAGCAAGCCTGTTCATCTTGTATTTCTGGCCAAGGCTGGAAGCAGAGTGCCAGAAATCAATTGTCTCTCATCTATTGTACAGGGAAGTTTCTTGTAGCTCATCACACCGACATGGTAACTTTGCAAAGAACATTATGCTGATAAGATTCCCATCCCAAACTGGAAGAGTCAAAGATAGTATCTTCTGACATGCACTGCAAATGCTGTACTTGGTCCAAATGGATCTCGGAGGCCCTAGCAGGAATTTGGGTATGGTGATGTGACTGACAGCTAAAAGGAGCCGAAGTACAAAATAAGTTTGAAATCTATGCATCAGCTTACATGCAGTGTGAGGTTTCCTCCTCTTGATAATAAATGAAGGACAATGTCTTTTGATAATCTGTTCATTGGAAACCTATGGTTTGATGAGTGTTCCTAAGGTACTTGTTTCCTTCAAGCAGCCAAAATATAAACACACGGTATTACTGATACTCTGGGGTTATTTAACCCATATTATGGGAAACCTTAGCTAGTAAAGAAGACAAAAACTAAGACATGAAAAATACCCCATGTTGCCTATGAAAGTTGCACACATTTGAAACACCTAGGAGCTAAGATTAAAACTTTGCAGGTTCAGATTAAGAAAATCTTTGTGCATCAAACATTTTAAGTGGCTGACAACCTCCAGTGATGCAGCTCTGTGTGTTGAATCAAGTCTTGTTTCTGTAGATTCTCAGCATGTGACCATCTGGTATATGCAAAAGTTACAAGACTGATGAAAAGTGAACAAGATTGGTTTAGGAAAAAAAAGTAACTAAAATTCATTATAAAATTGCGTTTGATCATTTTGTAGTTCATCTTCAGATACCCACTTGATGCAAGAGCATAGCCAGAAGTAGCTGTTGTTTTCCAAATCCTGTAACTGACAGATTAAAAAATTGCTTTTCCTTTAAGAGACAGTGGGCATCTGGGATTTCCCTCTGTGTTTAATTCTGCTGATAAGAATGATAATGATAAAGGTTACTATTATTACACTAACAATAATTTTAAACAAATCAATTATAATATTCAAATAAGTTACTAAACTTACTCTCTGTGTGGAACTGGAGTCTTATTCTGCGTACACCAAATTTGAGTTCTTATAGTTTTTACTTGCATTCAGATTTACCTTCAAGGACTCAAAAATAATCTGGTTACACGATGCCTGTTTTTCCTCCTAAGAACGTTATTTTTTCTCTTGGTATTGTAGCTACTAGTGACTCAAAAATATTGTAGCCTGTGATATAGGAAAGCTACCGAAATCAGAATGCTTTGCGTATAGTGGGCTGAATAATCTTGTGGACCATTATCCGTGTAAGCGTATTTTGACTGTCAGTTCTCCATGGCAAAAGGTGCTTACTCGTCTGTTTACAAGAGCAGTGGAGCTTTCTTTTCTGTGCCCTCTTAGATTATCATAATTAGCACAACTGGCACAATTCAATCAAACCTATTAATAGCATGAGCAGTGGCATTTCCTTGAATTAGGTGTTCATGTGAGTCAGCCACTTTTAGCTATTTCTAAAGTTGTTCTAAATTGATGGAGCATAGCTCATGCCATGCTGTTATAAACAAACACAAGTACGAAGTTAAAGGCCTTATGGAAACAGAGTGAGATATGGGGGTGAAAAGACCTAACAACAATCCCATGATAAACACAGTATTAATAGCAACACAATATTAATTCCTGGAAATAGAGACATGAGTCTACATTGGAGGGTTTAGAAATAATCTTGTTTGGAGAACCTACGGCTGTGTGGGGCAATGAACATGTATCTTTGGGATTTGGATTTGGGAAAACTCAAAGGGTATCTCTAGATCCTGAAAGGACTTGTGTGACTGAAACCCACCGTTTATTCAGCGTTCAGTATTCTTGCCTATAGAAACTTTTACATCAGCTGACAAAACCACCTCAGTCTGTTTTTGTTGGTCTGAATCTTAATGCAGCCAACTGTTCTGTTTAGTTCTCACACTACAGTTGTGGTGTAAGAGTCTAAGAGCATGTCAGCTATGAGAATCTTGGTCCTAGATTTTGTAGTTTCCCATACTTACTTTTAAAACAACAGCAGATAATTATGAGAGTTGGCAGATACCACAGACATAATTGTTTTTAGCAGTTACAATAGATATTTTAAGCATATTTCCTTATTCAAACCTTTAGCTAATTCAAGGATGGTGAAATATAATCCTTCCTATTGTCCTCTGCCTTAAGGGTGGCCTCTGGGTACAGCAACCAGAAGGACCTTCCTCCTTCTTGCTCCTTTTTGCTGTTCACGGCCCTTTCTCACTTTTTTACATCACTGCTCCACGTTTTGCTGGGCTGACTCTCTTATCTGGTGCTCCTGCAGCTACCCAGCCCTTGCAAAGAGCTTCAGAAGAATCATACATCAAAATAACTAACCCATCAGATCTGAATGATGAGGGCAGTGAGATACTGGACCAGGTTGCCCAGGGAGGTTGTGACTGCCCCTTCCCTGAAAGTTTTCAAGGCCAGATTGGATGGGGCCTTGAGAAACCTGGTCTAGTGGGGGGGTGTCCCTGCTTATGGCAGGGGGGTTGGAACTAGATGATCTTTAAGGTCCCTTCCAGGTTCAACCATTCTATCAATGTATGAACCACAACAGGAAAGATGGCTGAACTCTTCAGCATTTTATTTCAAAAAGCTACATGGATAGGAAGTTCCACCGGTACCAAAATGTCATGTGTTAATATGTAAGGAATGATGGTGATGGTACTGTAATGTTACTTTCCTTTTCTCCTGTCCTCTCAAACTTGACCTGACCTGGGATTAAGTGATCCGAAAGTTTGCCAGTGTAGCTTGCTTCTTGCTCTGAAAGAGCACAAGTAGACTGACATCAACACACGTGGTTGGATTGATGAAGGGTAAACAATAGTACACATGAACTTTTGTTTTTCATTTATGCCCATACTCTGCCTGCAGCACAGATGGCCACACATCAGTGAGATGATAGATTTCCTTTTTTTTCCTATCCATTCACTTCTCTATTTTGTTTACCTAAGCAGCAGGAGTCATCTTAACAGTTGTTAGTGAGATAAGATACAGAATCTAATACAGTTTCTTGTCCCTCAGGGAAGGCTTTTGGTAATTTTGGTATGAATATTCTGACTGTAAATTTGGAAAGAGGAATTTCTCCAAATAGTTATCGTTTAAATACTAAATTCAAAATATATGTCGTTGCTTTGCTTCTTTTTTTTGTTGGCGCACATTGCATACATGCTTTAAGAGATTCCTTTTTTTGTGGTTGCTATGGTAAAAAGCAGTCCCCAGTCCTTTTTCTTAAAACCCATGAACTGCAATTAACTCTTTAATGTTGCAACATACAACAGCTCTAGTAACACCTTAACAGCTTTGAGCACGATGCTCCATCATATCAGCAGATGGTGGTTTTGGGCCTTCTGTGTTTTCAGTTCATTCTTCTCTTTTATAATCCTTGGTATTATATCTTTTGACAAATATTCTGGAGTAACTTGATTGCAGTTTGATGCTACTGAGGCATTCCTCAAATCTTTTTGTATTTCTGTTAAAGATGACCAATGGATGAAAAAAA
>VZRI01010159.1:284757-307811 GCA_013397515.1 Upupa epops | reverse complement strand
TGGCCGGGCTGGGCGGGGCGGGGAAGGGCGGGCGCTGTCCCTTCAGCACCGCTGCCACCGCCCGGAGGGTCTGGCCAGGCCCCGCCTCTCCCGCCGGAGCCTCCCACCGCACCGTCATGTGCGGGGCGGGGTGGGTCGGCTGCGCCAGGGGCTGCGCCTGTAGGTGAGAACCGGGCGGGGGCTAGCCCGCAGGGGAAGAACCAGAATGACCGGTGGGCGAACAAGTGCCCAGCGGTAAAGATGGGCCAGGCAGGGGATGAAAGGGGGTGTGCACAGAGAGAACCGAACAGACGGTGCTGAATAAATACTGGGTGGTGAATGGACTGAGAGCAGTCCGGAGGAGAAGGACTTGGGGGTGTTGATTGACGAGAAGCTCAACATGAGCCGGCAATGTATGAACGAAGACCAGAAGGCCAATTGCATCCTGGGCTGCATCAAAAGAAGTTTCACGAGCAGGTCAAGGGAGGTCATTCTTATCCTCTACTCTGCACTCATGAGACCTCGCCTGGAGCTCAGTGTCCAGTTCTGGAGTGCTCAGTGTAAGAAGGACGTTGTGCTGTTGGAGCAAGTCCAGAGGAGCCACGAGGATGATCAGAGGGCTGGAGCACCTCCCTGGAAGAGTTCAAGGCCAGTTTGGGCGGGGCTCTGGGCAACCTGATCTATTGAGAGGTGTCCCAGCAGGAGTGTAGATGATCTCTGATGGCATTTACTGGAATTCACAGGGACATAGGTTCTTCATTTCCGGGTGGAACGTGCTTCATGCACAGAGCCTTTACTGACGGTAACAGAACAATTCTATCAGTAGAGATGCCTGCCAGAGAAATTCCTCTTCTCCTCTGGGATCTTCAGCTAAGTACCACGTTATGATAAATCTGCTGATTCCTCAGTCTTCTCTAAAGTCTCAGAACCACATGGGGTATAACAATCACTAGCGGTCCTCAGGTGGCTGGTAAGGGCATTGGAGCCAGATAAGTGGAATTCCCAGGAGTTCTGGTAAACAGAATTGCAGCAGCTGCATCTGCAAATTGGGCTGGGGTGAGTGTGCTGGGGCAGAGACCCTGAGAACTGAGCAGAGTAGGCTGGGTGAGCTGGGCTGTAGGTTGTTGCTGGCAGAAGCTCAGCCACAAGTGAATGCTCAGAAGAATGGGCACTTTGATAGTGAAAAGGACAGGGAGAGGAGATGGGGGATGTTTCTTTTTCACACAGCCTGCTGTTCTCCTCTCAATGTCAGGCACAGATGCAGCTAAAACCATAACTACAATTGGAAATTTAGGGGTGTATCTGAAGCCACGTTTCTTTTGCACCTGTGTGGGGCAGATTTATGATGATCTCACTGCCTGGGTCTGTTTTTGTTATTCCACTGTGTTACATGATGACAAGTGGGAGAGAAGTATGTTTCTTCCCTTGCAGGTCCACAGCATAGAAGAGTGAGACAAGGGGCACATTGACTCTTCACCTGAACAAGGTCTGGGTAAAAAGAGAAGAGAGGTTTGCACGCACTGCCAAGGAGATCATGTCCTCTAGACTTGACTAGACAACCCCAGAAGCTTCCAGCAGAGACTTAGCCTGGCAGCCCAGAATCTATAACAGACACAGCCAGGAGCTGCCAGAAAGATTTATCTTGCTGTGCACCCTGAGCTGAAGCTGCAGAATGCTCCAAGAGTCCAAACTCTCCAGGGACCTCTCATGCTGGCCAGTCAGTCCTCATGGCTTAACTTCTGCTTCTGTCTTTGAGTGTGTGTTCTCCTGAACCCTGAGCTCACTGAAACTGTGGCTAGAGCTCCATATCCTGCTGGGCTCATCTCGCTATGCCAGTTATTATAGGATTATAGAATGTTTTCAGTTGAAAGGGACCTTCAAAGGTCATCTTGTTCAACCCCCTTGCAATGAGCAGGGACATCACCTAGGTAAAGGTTGCCCAAAGCCACACACAGTGTCGTAAGAAGTGTTGGGACAGTAGAGAGAATATTCCCCTGTTAAGAAGATGAAAAAAAATCAAGTGAAGGGAAAAGTGTTGCAAAGTTCGTGTTTATTGCTTAACATCATCTTATTTATGGTTGGACTCAATGCTCTTAAAGGTCTTTTCCAACTGAAATGATTCAATGTTTGCATTTGTTATTTGTAGCTGGAGGTTTATTTCTGTTACTGTCTCTGGAACACCTGGAGCTCTTCACAGATGAAGAAGAAAGGAATTCTCCAGAAAACATGGTAGGTGTTATAAGCTTCTATGAGTTTATGGTATTATAATAATACAATTTCCTATCCATCTTTCAATAAATGGTTGGTGGAGACATTTTTAAAGGGTCCAAAGCTGCTGTATGGTTCTGTGGTTGTTCATCCAAAGGTACGCTCTGACCTTTTAGAAGATGTCTTTGTTTGGTGAGTGCTGGGTTTAAAACATGACACTGAGTCATCAGAATTTATGGCTGGATTTGTAGATAAATACCTACATACAGATCCGCTTTGTTCATGAGACATCAAAATTCCTCTGTGGAGCTGATGCAAGTGAAACTATACCACAGCAGAATAAACTCACAGATACAGTCAGTGAAGAACAAAACCACTCAGCTGGGACAAGGAAAACACCTCCTCACCCCTCAGACCTAATCTTTCCAGTAGGACCTACAACGTGACTTCAAAGAGAAGCCTGGGCATTAAAAGTCATAATTTTTCAGAATATTAAAAGCAAAGGACTGAGTATTTACTCAATGGTCATCTTATAACCATTACATATTTGTACAAGTTTTCACACATCTCACCAACTGTTAAGCCATCCCTGTTCTACACAAGTAAACAAACACTGCATGATCTATAGGCCCATCATTTGTTCACCCCTCTTTGCCAACAGTGTCCTCCCTCAAAATATTGTTAACATAATGCTACACCTGGAGCAAGCACTCCCAGCTTGGTGTTTGCAAGGAGTACAAGAATAGTATTTCCCTCCCAAACACCTGTTTACTGTAATGGTAACAGATGGCACTAACACTGCAGATCTTGCCACCTTAGATATCTACGATGGCACCTTAGATAGGCCCAGTTACACAAGTGCATTGAACTCAGTCAGGCGTCAGGAAAACATAGCAACATGCAAGCAGCCCCGCTGAAAAACTGAACTCAGTTCATGCTCATTGACACTTCAGAGTTAACGCGTAAAACTGCACAAGACTCTCTCTGTCTGTAGGTGGGATTTAGATTGCCCTTAGATGAGATTAAGAATGAAATCCCAAATGGCTATCTGTTCTACTACATAAACTGGGTGAAGTGTTTGTTCTCACACCTTCCTCTTAGTAATTCATCAGTCTTATACCACATTCTTCCATTTTTCATTTGAATGGCTCCTTCTGGGATTCTATGCATTCTTTGCTCTGATGAAGCCCATCTCCCGCATCTCTTTTCTGTTTGGGAAATGCTGGTGTCTGGAATAACACAGATTTCTTCAGAACCCCTTGGGTATGATCATCAAAGAGATACTTTTTTCTCTAAGTATTGAGTTTCTGAAGGAACCCTACAATTCCTTGCCCAATGTCATGGTCATCTGCTTTGCCCAGTTCTGCACCAGACACATTCTCTGCTAATTTCTGTGGAGGACTATTATTTCTCTCTGCCATCCCAATGTCTCTGTCCTATCCAGCAACTCTTCTCATGCTCGATATCATTGCAGGCCTCGTGAAGGACATAGAAGACACTGACGCGCCAGTGTAATTGCTGAGCTAAGTCAGGACTGGCAGATGAGCTTCCCTGCACTGTGTCAAAAATAAACCAAGAACTTCCATGTATGGCAGGTGCCACTGAGTTTAGCCTACACGGAAGAACTGCCCAGACAAATGAGCTGTGATTACATCTGTCAAGCTTGAATTCTCTAGATGACCCAGTCGGAGCTGGTCACACAGGTTACCATCGTGAGCTGGTTCCACAGGTTATGTTCCTTTTCTTGTCATTTACTTGGGTGGGAGGCTTGTAGAAACTGGTGAGAACTACTCATTGGCTTCAGGGGTGAGGGATGTTGAAGAGGTTTGGCCTCAGGCCACATGATTAACAGAGCCACTGCCAGTTTATTTCAATGATCTAATATAAAAGGTAAAAAATAGTTAAAGAAATAGCCCTTTGGCTATTGACCACCCATAGTGCCATAGCAGTGGTGTGGTGTTGTGTGGGTCCTTATATGGATCCCCACCTGGGTCACCGACAATGTTGTGGGTTAGAGACCCTGACTATATTTCAACCATCTAAAGTGTCAGATACAAAGGGAGAGTTTAACAAAACCACTTACAAAGCAGCAACTTACGAAACAACTGCCTTGATTTGGAGAAGAAAGGCCTCAGGCAGTTTTAATTCACTGCCTCCACCTCATATCAGAAGAAAAACAACCCCCACAAGATACAGACAGACAGAGTTTGGTCACATACTCTTACAGATAACTGAGATTAATGTCTAAAACATCATTCTTATCTCATTGTAGCTACTCTCTCAAATCACAAGGGTTGTCTGACTTCAATCTCAATCCTCATTAATCTTCAAGAGTTTTCCCTCTCTTCATAATCATCTTTGATAAAGTTCTCAGGAGTTACAACATTTTCTTTCACTAGCAGCAACACATCTTTGGACAGTCCAAGGTGGAGAGAAGCAAGAAGGTGGAAGTTGTCAATGGGGGTGAAGAAGGGGGGAGAGGGGGGGCAGCCATTTTTGTTTTCAACTTTTTAAAACCAAACTTTTAACTTTTCTGCAGCAAACACTCAAATTGGACTTACAGACTCCACTCAGCTTTTCAAGCAGAACATCACCAGACACTGACAGCATATAGATGTTGCAACCCGAGAGCTGCAATACACAGAAGCTAAGCTGTGATACACAGCCACAGCATGTCACCTGGTCAGAATGGGACGTGTTCCTTTGGGGTTATAGGACTGGTCTAAACTAGACAGGTGTGGCTTAAGCGCTGATGTGTGTGTGATGTGTTTAGAGAACAGGAATCATTATCCACCTACCCATCCTCTCAGACAAGTAAATATTAGACTGGGTACAGTTACCACACCACCCAATCTCCTCATGACCATGGCATATACAATGTAGGTTACAGACAATTTCCACTCCAAAAAGGTGACAGCAACCCTACTTCTGGTGCCAAGACTTTGTACCTGGAAGTAGGTCCCATGATCTTTCACCTCAAATACCATCCCCTGGTGTTTCCAACCTCACCTTAATTACATTGGATGTGGACTGAGTGCTTTTAGGGCAATAAATTTTCCTCTGCCCATGGGAATTTAGAACCATTTAAAAGTTAATAGTTTCTTAAATATGTAAGAGATTGCTTCTGCTCAGAAAGAACCTATTGCATGAGGATATTCAGAACAAATATGAGGTTTGTAAAAGGGTATTAGCAGACATTTGTAGATGAAATTTTCATAGAAGGAGTGGCTGGATACTCTTCCCTTGTGATTCCTGGAAGACTTCTGTCACAGAGCTATTCAGGAACCTTTCAAGCTGAAGAGCTTCAAAAAGTGAAGCTAAATCAGGACAAGTTTATAAACTGACAGGATATGCGATGGATGGCTCATGCCCACAAACACAAAGGCACAATGATGAGCAGAGGAACCCCAGTAACTACATCAGAGCCAGCTGAGCTCCTGACAGGGCTGCTCCAAGGGATGGCACAGGGGAGCCCCCAGCCCCATGGGTTAGGACTGAGTCAGTGGAAGACACTTCCGATCAACTCTCCTTATTCCCATTACAGATTCAAGTACGGACAAATAAGAGGAAAGAGTATAAAAGGAGCTGGATGTAGATGTCACTGGTCAGTATGTTCATGCTAAAGTGCAGGGAGGGCCAGGGACTTTGCCAGGGGTTAGTCTGGGGTTAGTCGCTGGTACATGGTTGTGTTTTTGATGTGCTCAAGGACACCAACAGCCAAGCTGTGTTAACAACCTGTTGATCATCACAAAGTGCAAAATAGCCAGAAGTAACTGAAGGACGATTTGGAAAACAACAACGAATCAGAAAATGAAAGATGAAGTGAGGTGTCCTCTAACCAATCTTGTAACTAAGGACATGGAAAAGCACTGGGTAAATGGAGGTGGCTGAAAAAAAGTCCTGGGGAGAGAGGACCTGTGACCCTGGTCCAGGATGCAGGACTATCTCTACAACCTCTGAGAAATTCAAGATGAGGAAATGAGTTAAGGGGAACCCAAGAACCACACTTGATTCTGTGCTAGGATGACACAGCATGGCACAAACCACCATACTGACCCACCCAGCCTTCCTCCAGGATTGCACCATCTCTCCTGCAGAACAAGGAGCTTGTGAAAGAAACCACAATGTGAACCTGCCCAGCTTCTCTCCCTCATGGCACCATCTCTCCCACAGCACAGCTAAGTAATATAATTTATACAATTTCATATCTCTATCTATTAACCCTAATTGATAGGTTGGGGAGGGGGCTGTAAGGGTGAGGTCTGAGCACACTTGCCAAGCTGGTGCTGCCTCAGGTGGATCAGATGGGTTTGTAGCACCTCTGAAAAAAATGCATTTAAGAAAAGGCAGAAAGCACCAGCATAGAAGAGAAAATGACCAGGTTGGAATAGGAGGAGGATAGAGAAAACCACACCTGGAAGGGGCTGGAGACATGGAGCCACCCAAGCAGTGCCCACAAGATGTGACTGTCTAGGCAGTACTATTGATGGTGGAACCACCACACACTGACCCCAAACTCCTGTGCTGCCCATTGCCTCACTGGTGAGACCTGTGCTGAGGAGATGGAAAAACTGAGAAAGGAGGAGGGGTATGCAGAGGGAAGGTGTGCTTTTTATGAGGTTGTTTGTTTGCACCCCATTAAAAACTATCTGAATTCCCTCCCAAAAAGTTTCACTTCCACTACCCCTTACAAGCAATTTCCTGTTACTTTCAGGGATATTATTGTCCCTCCAATCCAGGCTCTTCTAGCTTTGTAACAGGGAAGTCCCTTCCACCAGTCAAGTCCTGTTCCCGATCCCAGGTACAACAAACTTTAAATTGAAACAAAACTCAGCAGACCCCAGGAATGAAAATGAAAACTATTATAAACAGGTCAAACCCTCACCCTAACACATCTGAGATCTCTGAGACCATTTGAGCTTCTGTGCTGTCAGCTCTTCGGTTCTTACAGTCCAGAATGTGAGTTCAAAAGGAAATCTCTCTGATTTTGCAGGAATCAATCAGATGTTCAGGGATTCTCAGTGTGCAAATGCTCGTTGTTCTCTTTTGGTCTGCTGGAAGACACAGTGCTGAAGAAAAGGAAGTTCCTTAAAGCAGCTTGCTATGGCTGACAGCACTTTGCACTGGAGAGCAGAGAAAGGCTGGGAAATCTGAGACTGAAAATGCTTCTGCCTAAATACAGTCCCTAACTAGAAAGATTTTGAGTTGCCTAAGACTGAAAGAAAATTGTATGTTGAGCATAACTGACAAGAGTTTAGGTAGCGGGGGGAGGGGGTGCTGCAGGGGTGGCCTGTGTAGAAGATCAGGGACTGCTCTTCAGTCACATCTGGTTCAAACTGGCAACCCATCATGTGT
Organism: Upupa epops; assembly: GCA_013397515.1. Lineage (NCBI taxonomy): Eukaryota > Metazoa > Chordata > Aves > Bucerotiformes > Upupidae > Upupa > Upupa epops. The sequence goes on along the minus strand of VZRI01010159.1, from coordinate 300,269 downwards.
GAAACTGGAACCAGTTTGAGAAGCACATGGCACCTCTGGGCAAAACATTTAATAAAGAAGAGCACCTACTGGAAGGAAGTGCTGCCCAGTGAGACAGAGAAGATGTAACCATTCTTTCCTGGGATTTAACGTACCAGTTAGAGAAAGCAGATGAGCACTCATTGCCTGGCAGACAGTAGGAGCTCAGGTCCTCTGTGACAACTGGCCAAACATATCAGCTACTTGCAGTAATCAGAGGTCATCAGAAAGGTCATTTGAGCTGCTTCTGTATGGGTACAGGAAAGAAACAGGGCAGTGTTGGTTGTAATCACTTCACACCATGGAGTGGGCAGATGGTTCCATGGAGTATTTCTCTACAGTGCTTTTGTTCTCAAGTGCAAGTTTTTCTTAAGTTCACAACAGCATCCTCTGGCCATTGCTTGGTGACCTGGCTCTGGCTTCTGGCCTACCTGGCCGTTAGTGGGGACTTGCTCTAGCAAAGCCTGAGGAAGAACTAGAGTGGAAGAAAAGCGCATTTAATTATCAAACCCCAGAGAGGCAGCAGTGGACAACAGCAGTGCTATTGTGTTCTCTGCAAAATCTGTTCCACTGCCAAGTCTAGAAGGGGGGAACTGCTGCTTACCCCTGTGGAGAAGCCAAACAGACCACACATAAGCTAGGACTGACTAGGAAGATCTCCAAATTCCTTTCTTATGCAAATGAAAAGTGCAGCATGAGTCTGAAGAGATGGATGTAGGGAGGCAGAGAAAGCAATAACACAGGCAGAACTGGAAGCAAGCCATACACAACTAGTATTAACTCTAGGAGTGGATGTACCCGTCTCTATTCAGATAAATATTTGTGCTGCATGAGCAGTAGTCATTTAATCCACTAACTAAAGGTCACGATGAATGCAGTGCAGCACAATCCTACTGAAACATCAACTCACAAAATTCATTTCTAGAGTAAAAGTGCTGGGGCAGGATTCTAACTTGAGAAATTGAAGAAAGATCTCTGGTCTATGTCCAGCATCCTCACAGTTCTTAAAATGCACCTTCACTGTAAAACAGAGGTGTAATGTCTCTGTATTAGTCCTGTCTCAATGAGTGCTCCTGGGTGTGTGTATTATTGATTTGGAAGAATTTACGGTTTCACAGGTAGAGTTTGGCCATGAATGTCAAAAGATTTTCCTGGCTAAGCAAACAAGGAAACTACTCCCCCTTCTTCAAAACATGCCAAGGCCTGGCATGTGGTGATACAGAGGAAATAGCTCTTTACTCTTTAGAAGTCAAACATTAACAAAGAAATAGTTGTTATTTATCATTTTTTTCTCAGAATAGCAGAGAGAGCTTTTCAACTGTTTCCCTCCCCTGCTGCTGCACCCCCAGGAACTGTTACAGGAACTTTAGAATAGAATAGGACTGGACGATTTCAGTTGTAAGGGACCTACAGTGGTAATCCAGTCAAACTGCCTGGCCACTTCAGGGCTGACCAAAAGCTAAACCATGGGATTAAAAGTGCCTTTCAATAGTACCCAGTGTAATCTTCCCATAATTTTTGCAGGAACTGAGGTTAGACTAGCACGTCTGTAGCTCCCTGGGTCTTCCCTCACATTGATTTTGTAGTCTATAATGACATCAACCAGCTTTGTGTCAGCAGGAATCTCCCCAGACTCCCCACAACCTTTGGCATATGATTGAGAGGGATCCCACCATAACATCCACTACCTCCTTCAAAATTCTGGGATGAATCTCATTGGGCTCCACAGACTTGTGAATATTCAACTGATACAGTCAGTCCCTTGCATTGAGTGTCCACAAATGGAAAGTCACCATTCCCACACTCATGGCCCTCCAACTCAGGAGACTGGGCAGCCCAAGGCCTACCAGTATTAGTAAAGGCTGAGGCAAAACAGGCATTGAATGCCTCTGCTTTTTCTTCATCCCTAACAGCGATGGTCAAATGACCGTCTTCAACGAGTACGTGTCCAATGTTTTCACTAGGTCTCTTCTTGCTATTCATGTGCTTAAAACAGCCCTTCTTGTTATCTGAAACAACACTGGCTAGTTTAAGCTCTAGTTGAGCTTTGGCCTTTTGAGTCTTGTCCCTGCATGAACAAACAGATCTGGGTTTCATCTTTTTAATTATCGCTTAAGTTGCTATGGGTATCGTTGTTCTCTCTTGGAGGGAAAGGTGGTTTCTTTGAAACTGTTAAGGACCTTTACAGTTTCATAGTTGGTCAGTGCTTGTTTCACCGCTGCCTCAAAGTTCTTATTGCCAAACAAAAATTCCAAACACAAGCAGTGAATAAACCAAACTAACAATCCCTTTGAATCTGAGTAGCCCTTCTCTACACAGATGTAGGCCAATAGCACTGCTAATGTAGCCAAAACAGAGAGACATGATTGCTGGAAATTTGATCTTAGCAAAGTACAAGACACCAAACTGCCTGGGAGGTAAGAAGAGGAAGCTCATTTTGGTTTCAGCATTTCTCATTAAAGAGCTCTTGAACCTCACTGTTTCCACCTTTGTGGCTGGGACCACCAATTACTGTGGTCATCAGTGCTTACAATAACACAGGATCAGCTCCACAGTATTGTATCCTGGGATTGAATTTTGCTGCTGAAGGCTGGTTTGACTATCCAGTGGTAATAATCCATGGAACTAGCTATTAGTGTGGAATGTTAATGAAACATTAATTGGGTGAAGTTTCAAACGAGCCTAGCAATTTTCTAAACATGAAGTGAACCACAGCACACACAATTATACATATAAATGGATACACACTCCTACTGTGAGGGTGCTGAGGTGCTAGAACAGGTTACCCAAGGAGGTTGTGGATGCATCCTCCCTGGAAGTGTTCAAAGCCAGGCTGGATGGGGCTCTGGGCAACCTGGTCTAGTGAGAGGTGCCACTGCCCATGCCAGTGGAGTTGAAACAGGATCACAGAATCACAGAATAATCCTGATTGGAAAGGACCTCTCACATCACTGAGTCCAACCATCCCCACCCCAACAAAACCCCTCAATCACTGAGAGGCTGACAAACACAACCTGACCCCCTCCATGCTGCCACTCGAGCAGGGTGTGAAGCACCATGGCTACACGGTTCTTCAACACCTCCAGGGACTCCGGGGACTCCACCACCTCCCTGGGAAGGCCATTCGCTGCCTCCCCACTCTGCAGACCAGTGCCCCTGCTTCTGTCAGCAGTCACCGAGGAGAAGAGGCCAACACTCACCCCTCCACAACCTCCCTTCAGGGAGTTGTAGAGGGCGCTGAGGATGATCTCTGAAGTGCCTTCCAACCCAAACGATTCTGTGATTCTGGGGTTCATCTGCCGGTGATGATGGTGGTTTACATTCAGCGTTAGCACGGAAGTCCCCACGGGCAGCGTTGCCCCAGAAGCAGCCCCACCAGCACTCGTGCGACGGGCAGTGGCACACTGGTGACGAGGGCATTCAGCAGCGCACCCGGAGGTGCCCTGGCACTGCAGACCAGCTCGCTTTGCCCAGGTTCACAGGCACCTCTCGCTCTCACCTTTGGCTCCGCTCCTGCCGCTGCTGCCCCCGGCTCCCGGAGGCCCCGCGCAGAGCCGGGCCCCTCCGCTGCGGGAGGCGCCACTTGAGCACTAGGGGGCACCCGGCCGCCGCCGTGGGGAGCGGAGCGGAGCGGCCGGGTGCCCCCAAACGCCCTATAAAGCCGTAAAAGCCAACGCGGTGACCAGGAATTGCCAGCAAAGTTCGTCTTGTACCTGACTAAAGCTGTACTTGTCCTGAAAAGCCTGTTGTGTGCAGCCCATTGTGCCGCACGGAACACCCCGGGTGTATGTTGGCTCATCAGAGCCCAGCAGCAAGTCCGCTGGCAGAGAAGGCCCACTGCTGTGTGGGGCTGAGGCGTGGGCCTACCCCACAGCTGGGTCCCTGCTGGCCTGGCCAGAGGCTTCTCAAGGTGGCTAACATGCTTTGACAGTGTCTTTTGCGCTGAAGCCAAGGGGAAACCCCTGGGTGCTGTGGAAAGCCTCGGTGGTTTTCAGAATCAGACCCACAGAGAGGTTTATCAATGGGCCATTTGAATAAAAAGACCTTCTTCCCAGAAATAAATCCCAGTTGCTGTGGTTAAGGTGAATTCCCCTCACTCTCTTCTCCACAGACTTCTCAGCTGACAGCGACAAGTTCCCTGCCCTGGCAGAAGCACCACATTGAATTCCTGATCCCACTGAATTAATGTTGTTACTGAACTTATCTTTGCAAGGGCATGGAATGCTGGAACAGGGGGTAATGGTTTTAATCTGTGAAAGGGTAGATTGAGGCTGGACACCAAGAAAGAGTTCTATAATCTGAGGAGCACTGGAACAGGCTGCTTAGAGAGGTGGTGGAGACCCCCTCCCTGGAGCCATTCAAGGTCAGGCCAGGGTTCTCGGTAATCTGTTCTGGTTAGAGATGGCCCTGCTTGATGTGGGGGGGTTGGATTAGGTGACCTTTGGATGTTCCTTCTGACACAATGCATTCTTGATTCTATGAATGTTACTGAGTACAAGCAGTTGCCCATACAAAACTGTCAAACAGTTTGGAAGGCAATTACTCAGCTGCTTTTAAGAAAGTTATTTAATGAACATAGGCCCCTGTTATTGGAGAAGATGTGAGGTGGCCATGATTGGGAAACATTCCAGTTTTATTAATGGTGAGGAGTAGATTAAAGGGTTGACTGTTAGCAGTGCTTAATCACTAACTAATTAAAAATTTACAAGGTGATTCAGTAGAATACATGAAAATCAAAACCCAGAATGATAGGACAAGGGGCAGTGAGTGTCAGCTGGAACAGAGGAGGTTCCACATCAAGATGGGAAGAAACCTCTTCCCAGTGAAGGTGACAGAGCACTGGCAGGGGCTGCCCAGGGAGGTTGTGGAGTCTCCTTCTCTGGAGATATTTAAAACCCACCTGGACTGTTCTGTGCAACTGGATTTTGGGGTATCCTGCTCCGGCATGGGGATTGGACTGGATGATCTTTCAAGGTCCCTTCCAACCCCTAACATTCTGTGGTTGTTTGGATCCAGTTGATTCTATATACATCCACACCCAGGTGAGCAAATGTATGCATTCAAACACACAAATAAGTAGAGAGGTGGACAAAAGAGAGGCCAGCCTACAGTTAAAATTTCCTTCCTGAGTTTAGAGTGAATACTTCAAAGCTTTGGCAATCTCAGTGGATGACAACAAATTTTCAACAAGTACCTGTTTTTGTCCTGGCCCTTCATGCTGTTTGTACCTGAGATGTCCTGACTCAAGGGAGATGCTAGACTCAGCTCGCTGTGATACAGGAGAGCTCAAAGAGTCTTGCTTTAAGATCAGTCTTTGTAGGGTCCAAGATGATTGATTGACTTTTCTCCAGGTATTTTCCCACTTTGTCCCACTAGAAAAACACTGGTATTTTCTACCAGTTCCAAAGACACAGGATTTGTTGACTTCTAATCTTTGGTATCTCCCTCTGTGGCCTCAACTCAAGTTCAGCTGTAAGAAGTTATCATGACCCAAGTACGGTTATATCAGCCTACTAGGAGGTGATTAATTCCCCAGTGATAGGGAGAACAATGCAAGGCTGGGAATGTGGAGCCCCACGCACCAAGGAGGTGCCTTAGCGTTCTGTTTCTCTGTGTTTTGCAATCTATGCCTGGTTCATGGTCTAGAAAGTTGCAAAGAGAGGCATTGCATGAGGTTCTGAATGGGTTCTGAGTGGCAGGGGGTCTGGACTATACCCCCACAGCCCCCTTTCTGGGAAGTGCTAAGCATGCACAGCTCTCCTCTTATCAATCATCAGTTCTATGTGAAGGTAAAATGTGATTTACCTTGGTCAACTGTTATTAAGCCTGATTTGTCTTACCAAATAGCCTGCTTTTCATATTTCATTCAAGTAGATGCATTTATATCAAATATTTGTAGACACATTTTAGTTCCATGGGTTTTTTTTTTACCTACATCTGGTAGTTCCAGCAGCCAAAGCCAGCTGGCAACTTCAGAAGCTTGGTCCTTTGATTTAGCTCTGTGTAAGACACTGTGATGATCCGGAAGTGTGACTAGATCAAAGTTTGATCTCAGATGAGTAGGTACATTCTTGGCAGTCACTCAAAACTTACTCCAGTCTCATTCAAAACAAAATCTGGTTCATGATTTCCAAACAGCAGAATGCCTTGCTCTTTCATTTCTTAATGTTCTGACTTCTTATGGAGAGTTCCCTCCTTATGGATGGAGCTGGGATTGTTTAGTCTTGAGAAAAGGAGGTTGAGAGGAGATCCTTTGCAACTTTCTGAAAGGAGGTCATAGAGGTGAGGTGGGGATCAGTCTCTTCTCCCAAGCTGCTAGCAGTAGGACAAGAAGAAATAGCCTCAAGTTGTGCAGGGAGAGGTTTAGATTGGACATGAGGACAAATGTCTTCCTGAAAGAGCAGTTACATACTGGAACAGGCTGCTCAGGGCAGTGGTGGCATTGCCATCCCTGGAGGTGTTCAAAAAATATGTAGATATGGTGCTTGGCAACGTGGGGCGGTGGGCATGGAGGTGTTGGATCAGTGGGTGGATTTGATGATCCTGGAGATCTCTTCCAATCTGAATTATTCTGTGATTCTGTATGGAAGTGGGAAAACACCTGACAGTTCCAAGTCAGTCAAAGTACAAGGAAGTACAAGTTTGACTACAAATTAGAAGGTCCTTTATCTTGCCCAGCATTGTTGAAGGTATCGTACTGTTTAGAACTCTGGGAAGCACAGTCATCTTTTCACGATGCAAAAGCAGTCACAGCTATCTGAAAAAGTTTTGCTCCCTGTTAATGTGATGTAGAAGAAGGAGAGCACACCTTAGCATGCTGAGACAATTGAACATGCTGATTGTAAAAGCAGAAAGTATCTTGTAATCTGAGCTGTCACTATGCGACTGCTGAAGTTATGCTTGATACAACTCTGGTTTGGTAAATTGGAGGATGGTGGCAAGGACTGTAGAGGGCTAAGTGGACAGTAGTAGGGGTGAGCAAAGGGATATCAGCAGATCAAGTTGCTGTTGTTGCTGGGTGGGGGACCTGAAAAATGTGTGTGCCAGAGACATCACACAAGGGGCAAAGAAGAAATCAAAAGAGGCTGGACACATATTCAGTTTTCATAAATCTGTGAATTTGGAATAAAATTATGCAAGTGATTGTGAGGGTGACAGAGCACTGGAATAGGCTGATCAGAGAGGTTGTGGAGTCTCCTCTGGAGACTTTCAAAAAACCTCTCTGGATGCAGTCCTGTGTGACCTGCCCTAGATGATCCTGCTTTGGCAGGGGGGTTGGACTCACTGATCTCTAGAGGTCCCTTCCAACCCCTAATGGTCTGTGATTCCTGTAAATTAGCCTAGTCATCTTATTTCATAGCTGTAATAGCAAGTTGTTGTGCATAGATTATTACATTTACCATACCCAAACAGAATGGCAAAGCAGCAGTTACAGTGCCCTGGTACATGGTTATTTGGTCTGGGATACTAACCTTTTGCCTGTGTCTTTTCTGTGGAAAGACCCAGCTTGCAATTTCTAGGACTGGAGGCCAGGCAAGGAAAAGGAAAACAAACAACAGCCCCCAAACAGACTTCTGGTTGATGTTGAAGTTGCAAATCTTTGCGTAAGGCCAACAATTTTTAGATGTTTTTGCTGCCTTGCACTTCTGTAAATGAAATGAGGTTCTGAAACATAGAGAACACTTTCCCATGAAACAGTGAAGCTTTCAGATAAGAACATACTTTTATTTTCTTACAGCCTTCCTTACAAAACTCCAAGAATAACTTCTCTATTGTTAACTTGTTTGTCAACCAAACATTGATTTTACTAAGGTTGCATATTATGAAAACTGTCAGGTGAAGAGATTTCTGTCATCAATCTTATTCTTAATGAAATCATAATAGGACTAGGCAAAGGAATCACAGCATTACTGAGGCTAGAAAAGAGCTCTGAGTTCGTCTAGTCCAGCCCATGACCTGACATCACCACATCAGCCAGACCAGGGCACTAAGTGCCACAGCCAGTCTGACCTTAAACAACTCCAGGGATGGGGACTCCACTACTTCCATGGGCAGTCCATTCCAGGGTCTGATCGCCCTTTCCATGAGGAAGGACTTCCTAACTTCCAATCTACCCCTCCCCTAGCAGCTTCAGGTCCTTCCCTCTTGTCCTAGCGCTAGTTGCCTGGCAGAAAAGCCTGACCCCTACCTGTCTACAACTTCCCTCGAGGTAGTTATAGAGAGCGATGAGGTCCCCGCTGAATCTTCTTCAGGCTAACACCCCCAACTCCCTCAGCCTGTCCTCATCAGCCTTCCCCTCCAGTCCCTTCCCCAGCCTTTTTGCTCCTCTGGACCCACTCCAGCCCCTCAATCTCTTTCTTGAAGTGAGGTACTGGAGGGGAGGCTTCCTCAGTGCCCCCAGTACAGGGGAGAATGACATCCGTAAATTAGGAATGGGAATGACTGAAACTCTGTGGTTGCACTTCTTAGTAAAAATGTTCAGGAAAGCTCTTCAACATGTGAAACTAAGTGGGTGCTTAGATTTTCCTAACCTTGCTGCAAATATCTGACACTCATATGGGGAGGAAAATGGTACCATTGCTTGTTTTGTGGGAATTCATGAGAAGAACTAAACTGGAGGTTCAAAATGACTTCCAATATATTCCCACAGTTCAGCTGAAGTGATGCTGTGTTAGAGGTGCAGCTGACATCATTTACTCATTAGTGGAATGTCTTGCCAAGATTAACACAGTGTGGAATGCTGTTCCACAGGTCTGGTTGACTCATAACCGCTTTAACTTTCATCCTGCTTTTACAAAGCCTTTTCCTCTCTCTCCTCACTTAAAGTCAACACAAGTCCAGACCTTGACACTCAACTGCTGTGCACAGGGGCAGTGGGAAGGAGATCAAAGGATGGGGACCATCTCTCTGCAGAACATCAGGATCTACTGCCATTTAGAGCTGCACATCACCCGTATGCTAAATGTTAACCATTGGCTTGCTTAAACTGAAACTCCTCTCATGCCTGTCCTGTCCTTGTCATGTCAAAATGTGCTTAAGCAAGTGTGTTTTTATCTCACACTGCAGTGGGCTTTACTGAATTTTCTTTCCACAGCTTCTCCTCTGAATTTTCGCTTTGTGGATTCAGGAAGTATAGCAAAGCACTGTCTCCAGAGACACAGGAGTGGAATTTGAAATGCCACCCTTCTCAGGGGGGGTGAGTGTTTTGTCTCCTCATCTTCAAGACCTCTATTTATGTTTAGTTTTCATATGGGTTTCAATGTTTTCTTCTAGGATCTCATTTTCTTCTGTTGAAAGGGAAGGAAGATGGCTCAGTTGTTTCTTCATATCTGTGCAGCAGGAAACTTGTTAACAGAGAAGCGTACAAGCTGCCACCTCTACATGGGTATTAGGATCAGTCTGCTTACAGGTATCGCTCTAGGCAGCTAAGCATTACAAAGGATTCCTTTAGTCCATCGCATCACGCTCCCCTGTGTGCTCCTTGTGCACACTCCACTTGCTTGGCATGCAGGCGTGATGATGTGAAGCAACATGAACCTGATTGACCAGGTGCCATGACCTGTTTGTTTTAGGTAGGGTAGCTCTACTGTAGGGCACAAGTAACCTCTCAGAGCAGATGGCTTAGTTTAGCATGCCTTAGTGCAGGCACCTGCACTTGTCATAACTTACTCTGATAGTTTTAGCTTTCATAAATTTGCTTGGCTTCCTGGGCACAGGGGTGGTAGAGACAACTTTGAGAAGAAACCAGTATGTTTTGAAAATACCGATTTTGAAGTTTGGGGCTGTACACATATGAATGTGTCCTGGGATCCAGGCTCTTCTCAATGTNGGTCCCTTCCAATCCCTAGTGATTCTATGGTCTTTAGCATTTTCCCTTCCATTTATGTCCTGAGAAAGTCAAGACCCTGAAAGGACTTGAATAAGTTCCTAGATGCCATCTAAGAGATGAATATATGTTTGCTAAGTCCTACAATAGTTTGATGTAGGTATCTGTAGGAGAACACCTTATTTAAACATGACCACAGCTTTCTCAAGTGATCAAGTGTTGCTACTTGCAGTGAAGAAGCAGCCAAGTGCTCTTGTGTATGACACCAGGGAGAGTCAAGCTCTGTTTCTTGCACAGAAGCTACTTCATGGGGTGACTGTCCAAGTGACTGGACTTTCAGAAGTTCTGCTGCTCTCTTGACACTGCAGGCAAACCAAAGCACCCACCAAAAAGCAGCTACAGGTATTTCTAGCTTCTCAGGAAACTGCAGGAGGTGGGAAGTGCTGCTCTGCACCCTGTGAAGAGCTCTGCAAGCCAAAACACATGTGGACATATCCTGTATCCAGCTGCAGTAGCAACTAAGATGTCCTGTGCCTTCAGGGGCTCCCAGTGACATTACTGTTGATGATGTTGGCATGAGGTGGAGAAGTGTTATTTAACAACAATGAAACCTACTTTGTGAAAATTGATTTTCATGCTGCCTGGCAGTGTATTTTGAAGTCTTTCCAAAGGATGGGTCTATCCTTGCTGTAGTAGAGGAAGTGGGTTTTGCTTTGGCAAGAATTCCAGATGATTGCAATATACTTGCCTGCTGTCACACAGCAGAGAGGAAATGTGGCATATCGAGGCACGGACTCCGAGCGCTGATTGCAGACTCCTCATCCAGCAACCACTGCGCCCATATATCCTCAACTGCCACAACATTCTTTAGTCATTGCCCCACACAAGCCCCACAACCTAGCATCATTCCTCTACCCACAAGCCAACCTCCCCATCCAAAAGCATGTTGGACACACACAGCAACATTCCACACAGGCAGGGACACCAAAACCACAACCACATCCTGCCCTCTGCTCCCACCCTCTGCTCACTGCTCCCAGGGCTCCACCTCAACAGGCAGGACTGCATCCTCACTCCAGGGTGGGCCACTGGCCATTGAAGATGCAGAGCCCGCTCTCTGCAACCCCACAAGCAAACAGGCTAAGAGGTTCCTCGAGTGTGTGGCACATAATTTCCTGACACAGCTGGTGAGTGCAAAGTGCCTTGCTAGACCTGCTGTTTACAGAGATGGTCTGGTTGGAGGTGTGGTGGTTGGGAGCCATCCTGGGGTTTATGAGCAAGAAATGATCAAGTTCTCAACCCTTAGTGATAACAAAACCACCAAGATGGACTTCTGGAAGGCAGATTCTAGCCTGTTCAGGGCCTTGATTGAGTGAAGGACAAAGGAGTCCAGGAAGGCACACTTCAAAAAGGTGCTCTTAAAAGCATAAGAGCAGTGCTGCAAGATGAGCTGGTGAGGAAAACTGGGCTGGCTGATCAGGTACCTTTGCAACAACCAGTGGTTTTATAAAACACATCATCAGCAAAAAGAGAGTCACGCAGCATCTCCACTCCTTACTGGATATGGAAGGGAACACCATCACCAAGGATGTTAACAAAGCTGAGGTACTTAATGACTTCTTTGCCTCAGTCTTTAATAAGCAGTCTCAGTTATCTTCAGGATATTCAGACTCCTGGGCTGAACAACAGGGATGGAGAGCAGGATACACTTTCCACAATCCAAGAGGAAGCAGTTAATGACTTGCTACATAACCTGGAGCTTCACAGGTCCATGGGGACAGATAGTATCCATCCAAGAGCACTGAGGAAGCTGGTGAAGAAACTTGTCAAGCCACTCTCCATCATTTATCAATGGTCCTGGCTAACAGGGGAGGTTCCAGGTGACTTGAAACTCACTAGTGTGACACCCATCCACAAGAATGGGAGGAAGGATGACCTGGGCCATTACAGGCCTGTCAGCCTGACCTCAGTGCTGGAGAAGAATATGGAGCAGTTCATCCTGAGTTCACTCACACACAAGTGCAGGACACCCAGGGAACCAGCGTCAACACCAGTGACAGACGTCAATAATCATGGTGGGGGTGAGGTGAAACTAGATGATCTCGGCAGTCCCTTTCAGCCTTCTTGGCCACTTGGGCACCCTGCTGGCTCTTGTTCAGCTGGCTGTCAATCGACACCACCAGGTTCTTTTCTGCCAGGCAGCTCTCCAGCTCCTCTTCCCCCAGCCTGTAACTGCTGGTTTTGGTTGTGACCAAAGTGCATGACCCAGCACTTGGCTTTGTTAACCCTCATTCCACTGGCCTCAGCCTATCACGTCAGCCTGTCCCAATCCCTCTGCAGCACCTCTGTGCAGATCGACACTGCTGCTTAATTTCGTGTCATCTGCAAATGTACTGAAGGTGCATTCGATCCCTTCATCCAGGTCATTGATAGTCTGGCCATGATGGACCTCTAGTGGCATAAGTATTTCCAATTCGATCAGCTCTGGGTTCTGGGTTCCTTTCACACTCCAGATCAGTTTGGTTTCTTTGATACAGATTTTGAATAGAAAGAATTACTTTTTCAAGAATTCTACAAAGGTACTGCTGCAAGTACTTTGTCAATAACCTGTCTACATCAAAAAAGCATTGTGTGCCTACAAGAACAGAGGCCCATTAAGCATCCAGAGAGATACTGAGTGCGGTTGAACTATAGCCACCCCCAAGGACTTCCTTCATCTGGAAAAGGTTAAGTGAACTGCATTACATTGCGTAGAGTACCAGGAGCAAAGTTTTTTGTATGTGAACGACAATGATCAGACTTAGATGCAAACACATGTTTCCACAGGTGAGGAGCACGAGGGAGTGAGTGGTAATGGACTGTTGTGTGCTGAATGGAGAGACTCTGGAGCCGGGCAGGTCTATCACTGCTGCATCATGAGGCAAACTCAGGGTCTGACATCCCAAAACACCCAGCCACGGTCACACTACAGGTGAACACTGAATCGTGGTAAAAGCAGAAGCCTGAACATGAAGCCATGTTTTGACGTCTCAGATACCTCAATCTTGTGGCTGTGTTGTGCAGAAGCCTTAAAAATTTCCTGAGATAACACAGTTTATCATACTCTGAAATGAACTTTGTCCCCAAAGTCTAATAAAGAGCATGTCTAAACGTGGTTGTTGCTGGCTTGGTCTGTTTTGAAACCTTCAATTTCTATCTGTTTGTTTTTAAAAATTCATCTAAAAAGAGGTCCCTGCTTCTTTAAGCTCTTTGTTTTGTATTTTCACACCACACAGAGACCGCTCTGGGACTGCAGCATTGCAGCTGAGCACCTCCAGTGTAAAGCTCTAGCATGGTAGTAGCTTCCTCAGGTTACTGCAGCATGCCTGTACCATGGAAATCCAAGAGCTTCACTTAAAGCGGAGACAAAAAGCACCAAAGATAGAATTCCCTACCTTTGTAGACTTGGCAGCTGATGGCAGATACATGATAAATACAATTAGAGGCAAAGTTAATAGTACCAGCTTGTGGAGCTCAGATAAGATGAGATATGCAGGGTCTGACAGTTCTTTTACACTTCTCATTGTTTTAGGTTATGCAGAGATTGATAGAATGGTTCTAGTTGGAAGGGACCTTAAAGATCATCTAGTTCCAGCTGTCCTGCCAGGAGCATGGACACCCCCCACTAGACCAGAGTGCTCAAGGCCCCATCCAGTCTGGCCTTGAACACTTCTAGGGAGCTGGGGGCAGCCACAACCTCCCTGGGCAACATGGTCCAGTGTCTCAGCACCCTCATCATGAAGAACTTCTTCCTGACTTCCAGTCTAAACCTCCCCTCTTCCAGCTGGAGACCATTCCCCCTGGTCCTATCACTGCAAGCCCTTGGAAACAGCCCCTCTCCAGCTTTCCTGTAGCCCCCTTCAGGCACTGGAAGGCTGCTCTAAGATCTCCCTGGAGTCTCCTCTTCTCCAGGCTGAACATCCCCAACTCTCTCAGCCTTTCCCTGTACGAGAGGTGCTTCAACCCTCCAATCATCCTCGTGGGCCTCCTCTGGACACGTTTCAACAGCTCAGTATCTTTCCTGTGTTGGGGGCTCCAGAACTGGACACAGTACTCCAGATTATCAATACAGAAGTTGATTTATGAATGCTCTTGTAAGATGTAATTATACAGCTTCTCTTTCATATTGACCTGCAGCTGTAACTTTATGTGATCACAGAACCAAAGAGGGGTTTGGGGACAAAGGTAGCCAATACCTTAGTGTTTGGGGTCTGGCCCTTGGGAAGTGTGAGACTAACATCTGCTTTTGTTCTGCAAAGGGACCGGTGGGCACAGCATGAACACCCCCTCCCCAGAAAATGGCAGAGCAGTGCTTCCTTCACAGTCCTGAAGGACTAAAGGATGGACTTGGTTAAGTGCAAAGGGAGATAAGCACAGCTTGAACAGGAGAGCAGTGACAAACATCTGAAAAAAGTATGGTATTGGGAGAAAAATGATCAACTCATTCCTGGCTCTGCCAGCAATGGGTGAGGGCAGGGAGCAGGAGTGACTTCTGGCACAAAGGATGCTGGCACAGCTGGGACTGTAACAAATCATAGATTCATAGAATCATTAGGGATTGGAAGGGACCTCGAAAGATCATCCGGTCCAATCCCCCTGACACAGCAGGATCACCTAGACCAAGTCGCACAGGAACAGATCCAGGCGGGTGTTGAACGTCTCCAGAGAAGGAGACTCCACAACCCCCCAGGCAGCCTGTTCCAATGCTCTGTTACCCTCACTGTGAAGAAGTTCCTGCTGATATTGATACGGAACCTCCTCTGTTCCAGCTTGCCCCTTGTCCTATCACCAGATGACCTTGAGAAGAGCCTGGCTCCATCCTCCTGACAATCATTCAGCTACAAATAGAATATTTGCTTCAAGGAGGGCAGAAGGTTGTTCTTCGTGGAAGCACCTCTGGGATTTGATTCCATCACCTGTGACATGTACAGAGCATCATTAGAAGTGACAGTCATTAATAAACCCACCAAGGTCTGCGAAATGCCACCAGGTCCTCTAGGTGAGTTCAGCTGACATGAGGGAGAAGACAAACACGGTAAATCCTCAGGCACGGCAGTCATCAACAAAAAGGTGGCGGCTGAATCCTTCCAGGAGCAGAAGGCTGTGCACAAAGCAGGGAGAAGTTAGGATTTCAGGGTTTAGAATCACGTAATTCATTTTGGGTCGTGTAACTGGAATAGAGATGAGCCCCGAACTGCCACCTCATGCCTTGGGGGTCTAAACCTGTGGCGGGGACCAAGTGGCTTTGCAGAGACCCGCACCAGGGCACGAAGCTGGGGCTGCTGCCGGACTGGAGATGAGGAGCAGGAACTTGCGCTGCGCTTGAGAAGAGCCTGCCCAGCGGGGAAACCGGCGCCGGGGCTCGCAGAGAGCAGGAAACACGCAGCACCCCAGGCCCGGCGGCAGAGCGCGAACACCCCCGCCCCAGCGCCGGCCATGCCCCTCCCGGGGGCGGCCCCTCGGCGGGCACAAAGCCCGGCTCTAGCTCCGCCAGCCCATCTCCGCTCCTCCTTCCCTCCCTCCCTGCCGCGGGTGCCGTCTCCTCCCATCTTCTCTCCCGCCCTCTCTCGGTGCTGGCGGGCGCAGGACGGGCAGTGCCGGGCTATGGAGGCGGCAGATGCTGCTGCCG
>VZRI01010159.1:256732-284726 GCA_013397515.1 Upupa epops | reverse complement strand
TGCAGCCTGGAAATGCCGCTGTAACAGCGTGGAGAGTCGCTTCGGCGGAGGTGAGTGTGGAACGGGCAAGTGATGGGTTCCACTGTGTGGCAGCAGGAGCGGGATCGCGCCCCTGGTGCCTGGTTAAGAGTGAGTTTGGGATAATATTTTTCCAGCTTTTTTTTCCTCTCAGCTTTTCCAGCTTTCAGTCCTTCTAGCTGTTCTGTGCAGTTTTTGTCAGCGTTGTTGAGGAGCAGGGAGGTTAGCAGAACATAGCTGAGATGAGGTGTGATAGCACAGAATCATAAAGTCATTTAGGTTGGAAAAGACCTTGAAGATCATCGAGTGCAATCATCTACTCCACCAAGCCCACCAGTAAACCCTGTCTCTAAGCTCCAGAACTACCCGACTTCTAAACACATCCAGGGATGGTGATTCACACCCCTCCCTGGGCAGCCTGTTCCGGTGCCTGATGACCCTTTCAATGAAGTTACCTAATCTAAAAGACCGTTGTCCTCTTTCCCTTTCCTGAAATCAGCTCAGGACAGAGACCTGTTCACATACAGGACTTAAAATGCAAGCACTGGGTAAGCACAGAGAACTTAAACAAAAGCAGTCTGCCACGTTGTGCAGATGTCACATCCTGAAGCTGCTACTTTAAAAGTTCTGCCTTTTGGGAGAGCAGAACTACATCCTCTGACTTCCAGTCTGCAAGAGTTGGCATTCACTTACAGCTTCACTCGCCATCTGTGGGGGAAAAGAAAAATCTCTTGAAGAGCTCTAGATTTGGTCTCCAGTAACAATTGCATCAGATGGCTGACAAACAGGAGCCTCCTCCTGGTTCTCCTGCCAGCCTCGTACGTGTAAGCTAGAGTGTCGACTAGAGACGGCGGAGGCAAGTGCAGTCTTACTCTGGAGGGCAAAGACCGCTGTTGATTGTAAGAGTTTCACTTTTGTTCTTTGCTCCTGTCAGGAATGCCTGAGACAGGAACCTGTGAAGCTGTTCAGTATCCTCCCTTGTGTTAGCACTTGTGCCAAAATGTTGCTACAGGGCTACACCAAGCAAGGCTGTTGATGGCACTTGGAAGAAAATAACGAGCTCACTGTAGCTTTTGCAAAGTGTTGTCTGAGATACTGAATTGACTTCTCTTCCCTCTTTTCTCCTGCTTCTCAGGTTGGCAATGTACAGACTTAAAGAGGGGAGATTGAGGTTGGACATGGGGAAACAATTCTATGAGGGTGCTGAGATGCTGGAACAGGTTGCCCAAGGAAGTTGCCCAAGTGGCTGCCCCATCCCTGGAAGGGTTCAAGCCCAGGCTAGATGGGGCCCTGAGTAACCTGATCTAATGAAGGTGTCCCTGCCTGTGCAGGGAGGGGCGTGAGGGTTGGAACTAGGTGGTCTCTGTGGAACCATCCAACCCTGGCCATTCTATGATTCCAGGCTCAGTCACTCCAGTTTTGTTAGAGGCCTCTCTGAGTCGTGGGCAGGTTGCATTCCTCTGTATGGTTAGATTGTCTTGGTTTTTTGTTTGGTTGTTTTTTAGTAAACCCAGTAGAAAATACACTTTCTGGTTGCGGAATCAAAACAACTCTTACTTAGCTTTTACACATTACATTTGCCTCTGTTTTGAAGCAGAGCGCTGAAACACCTACAGATTTTCTTAAAACCGTAATTCCCTGCCCTGAGCCATCTACTTCTATTGGAGCAGGGCTTGGTTTGGAGCCTGGTTTTGCTTTAACTGCTCGCATGGCAATGTGAGATTACTGAGATGAAGTGGTCTCCATCCTCACTATGCAGGAAGGGTGCAGCAGTCATAGCTGACATGCAGGTGAACTGTCTGCATGAAGTGTGTTGCCAGGCTTTGCCTGTTAGTGTTTCACTGGTGGCATAAATAAATGTACTTTTTGAAGAGCTGTATTTATATTCCTAAAAAAAATCTCATTACAATGTCAGGATTTATTAAACAAGGAAATTGTTAACTGGGGGTTTATTAGATTTTCTTTAACTTCCTCAGATACAAACTCCGATTGCGTTTTATATCGTGGGGTATATTTCTTCAGCGTTTCACATGGAGACTGACTTTGTCATGAAGGAGCAAACCTTTGTGTTCTCCAAAAATTCTCAAGTGACTCCTGCTTCTGCCTGTAGCCTTACATCTAGCAGGCTAAGATAGAGTGGCTGAAGGGAGAGCAGGAGTAATGACATAGCAATAAGAGAAAATCCCCAAACAATAAGAAAAGACCAACCCCAAAACATAAAACTAAAAGGGCTTTTCATGCCACTTACCTCACATCGCCTGAGAGTCCAGAGTGATCTGGTCCTTAGCAGTGCATTAAAAAAAAAAGGAGCAGAGAGGACGGAGAGGCACAGCGAGGTTAATAATTAATGCATTTCAAAAAATAACGATAAATTATTAAAAAGAAAATCAGCAGCTGATACTGCTGTCAATACTGGGATGGAACTCGTGCCTTCCAAGCATTTTTCTTATAAGAAATTGTCTTGCAAAATGAGAGCAATAGGATTTAAAATTTGCTCTCAAGTTTTATCAAGGACCAAACACTGTTAAAGGATTTGCTTTGGCAATTTATTGGTCTCTTGACTAATCAGGTTCCTGAGCTCACATTTAAAGGAGGTCATCTTAATCTGATCAACTGCTGTCAGGAGCCCAGAGCATCGTGTAGGGAACGTGTTGTCACCTTTGCAGTTGGGAGGTATTAATGTAAACATCGTGGCAAGTGGTGGGAGGGGGAAGCATAGCTGCTTCATGCTGAGGTTTGCACTGGGTGTTGGGGCTGAGGGGTTGTCAGGGCTACACACAGTTGAGAAAGTTGCTCAGATGTCATGTTTGGGGATTCCCAGAGGACATTGCTTGAGGGCAGCCTTCCATTGTCGGTGAGCAGTGTCTTGGTGAGCAGTGTCTTGGTGGTGGCTCTTAAGATCTTAGTGTTCTGAATCTATCCAGGAAAGAAAGAAAATAAAATTCCTGAATTAAAATAAAGAAAAATAGAGAGGGGAATGAAGCAGGATGAACCCTGCTTACACTGGCAGATGCCTTTGGTTCTGCAGAAGTAAACGCTGCAGGACTGCTGAGATGTACATTAACCAGTGAGTGCTGGTGCTGTAACTACTAAGCAAACAGTTCTGTAGATTCTGGACCTGTGCTCTTCCCATATGCAAAACTGCGAGGAGCTGATTCTCCAGGCACTTTTAAACTGGAGGGTTATTAGAAGAGCTGAGGAGCAACTTAGCAGAGTTCCTGCACTGCACCAGGGCAACCGGGTCTTTTCTTTTTGTTAATAAATGATGATGGAAGCTGATGAATCGTTAGTACATTTGAATGGCAGCAGATTTTCCCCCTTTTACCCTGGAGTTTTCAGGAACGTGGTCAGTCCAGTTTGCCAGAACACTGTGCGTGTAGCATCCAAGCCTCTGCTGTACGGAGGGTGATGAAGTTCAGGAGAGGTGAAGCTACCCTTTACATATCATGTCCCAAAGGAAAAACTTTAAAACTTTTCCCCACAGGAGCCCACCAGCCAGACGCACGCAGGGTTATGTGGCCTGTGCTGCTTCTTGTCTGTCGTAGTCTACCTATGAGGTAGGTGCAGGGGAGTTGTCATCTAGGGGAGCAGAGGTGCTACCCAAGGCAGCTGTAACCTCTCCTGGTAATTAGGGTGGACTGGATGATCATAGAGGTCTTTCCAGCCTCAATAATTCAGTGATTCTGTAGTGAACCTGTGCAGTTTGTTCTTCCCTGTTGGGGGAAGAAATACTTTCTGCTACTTCATAGCAAGAAGCTCTTTATTTGAATAATTAACAGTATATGAAACCACGTTTGTCACGTGGTGAACTTCTAATGGGTTTTCTGTCACCTTACCTGCTATAAAGCAGCGGGAGTTCACTGGGCTGGCAGAGGATGAGCTGGAACCAGTCTGTGCTTGCTTGAGAGAAGAACTGGAGTGTCACCCATGGAATTGTAGCTATCTGGTGTGACTTCCTTTTTAATGGCCCTGATTAAAATTTTTTATGACGTGAATGCAAGAAGACCTTTCTCTATCAGACTGAATAATTAGCCACAATGATCAAATAGCACAACCAATCCATGACCTGATTAAAAAGAAAGCCAATAGAGCAGAAGTGTGGGATAGCTTCAAAGGGGTTTCCCCCCCCTCTTATTCCCCCCGTACAAACGCATACATAAGCTTAAAATGCATGAATGTATGTATATGCACCTTGTGTGTGTATCTAAAATACCTGTACTTATTTCATAGCGATGCTTATTATTGTGGATGTGCTAACAAGTACCCATATGATCAGATAAGTATTCAGTTAACTATTCAGTTATCCTCATGATCCTCGTCTGGACACATGCCAACAGTTCAATACCTTTCCTGTGCTGGGGGCTCCAGAACTGGATACAGTATTCCAGATGGGGTTCATGCTTTCATGTACCAGAGAGGTACTCACGCAAGGTTGGATACGACCCTGCGACACGATACATGAATATCCTGTGGATAGGGAGTGTTGCTGGGATTGGCAAGACAAGCTGTGTCAAAATGCAGGGCTTGAATCTCTTGGAAGTGCAGCAGGGCTGGATTTTGCAGAGGTTTGCTGTCTCATTGAGGTGGACTTGGAGAAAAAAAATGTGGCCAGCAGTTTTTTTAAAGTCAGAAGAACACTGGTGTCAGCCTGGACTGAAAAGGACTCGTGCACCTGAATCTGTGAAGAGGATGCCTCCCTTCCAAAGGGCACTTGTAGTTGACTTTAAACCCCCAAACACTTGCTCCTTGCCTGGCATAGCTGGGTGAGCTGATATTTACTACCTGAAAGTCACCCACCTTGGGGTAAGAACTGGTGTCACTATCAGGTGGTGTAACTGGCATGTGGGTGGCCTGCCAGGAATGATGGGCAGAGAACTGGGCATGGGTTAGGTGCAGAATCTGACTGGAATTGTTTCTTCTCTTGTTTGACTACTTTGGGTAGGAAAAAGTGAATTAGTTGTGCAGTCAAATTGTCATCAGTAGTCCTCAGAGTAAATGAATTAGCTGTGAACTTTGCAGAGCTGTATGGACAGCGGAGCACCGAGCCCTTCTCACTGTACTATTTAATGTAGGCAGGGACTAGAGAGGACTTAAAAGAAGTTGTAAATGCTGATGTGATCTTGGCCCAATATGTGTTCTTAACTCCATCCTTAGTTGCCTCAGGATGTTGTGGAATGTAGCAGAAAAAAATCCACACCAAGTATTAATTATAACGATTATTATAAGAAAGATTTATGTCTTGACAGTGAGGATGGTCAAGCACTGAAATAACCTCCCTAGAGACCTGTTGTCCCCATCACTGGAGGCTTTCAGTATGTAACTGGGCAGGGTGTGAGCTAATCTCATCCGGACTTCTTTCTCCATTAAACTTTGGACCAGATGGTCTTTCAAGGTCTTTCTGACCTAGGTGGTTCTGTGGTTAATGCTCTCGTTAATGCTCAGCCTAGGGTCAGCTCGCTTGGAAAGACTTGAGTCTCAAAAAAGCCTGAAGGCGGTAGTGCCTTCACTCCATGTCATGGGTTTATGTTGATCTAAGTCAGAATGGTGTTCAGTGGAGGATGAAGGATTTGTTTTACTCAGGCTGTGTTTATGAAAACCTCTCTTGATAGATCCTGCCATTGGTTTGAGCCTGCCCAGGTGAGCTGTTTGAAGATCCTCGCAAGTTACTGCAGTCTCCATCCCTGGTGGTTTGAACTGATCTTACTTTTTACATCTGTTAGACTAGGTCTTCTGTGTAGAGAAAACTCTGCTTCCTCTAAATCACAACAGTGCTGACAGGGGGGTAGAAAAAGAAATGTCAATCTAAACCCCAGCATTTTTCTTGTATAGCTACCAACTTCCTTGTCAAAAATGTGAATGTTGAATTCTAAGCTTAAAAGTGTGAATGTTGAATTCCAAGCTTACTCTGTTGTCCTTTGTGTTCACAGGCATATTTTGAAAACGATAATTCTGGGCCAGATGCTCTCCTTGTTTATCTGTGGGACTGCTGTTACAAGCCAGTACCTAGCAGAAAAATACCAAGTGAATACTCCGATGTTTCAAAGTTTTATCAACTATTCTTTGCTTCTTCTAGTTTATACAACAATGCTGGCATTTAGGACTGGTATGTGAAATGAGGGATGGGAGATTCTGGTTCATCTGTTGTTGGTTTTTTCCTTCTACATTTTCCTTTCACATTTTGAAACATATTTGGTACTTCTTCTAGTTTAAAATTCCTGCTGAAATCCCTGCTTTCCAATAATACTTGGAGGTGAATTTCACAGGTTAAATGTGCGTTTAGTCTGATTTCATTTCATACCTGTTTAAAACAGCATGCTCTTTGTCTTCAGGTCTACAGTCATAGTAATGAAAATAGACTTTGTCCTAACACACATCTTTACCAATAGGCATTTAATATTAGAATTATTGAATGTTCCAGGCTGGAAGGGCCCTCCAGAGATCATCTAGTCCAACCTCCCTACACAAGCAGGGACATCTCTACCTAGGTCAGCTTGCTCACAGCCTCATCAAGGCTGACCTTCAATGACTCCAGGGGTGGGGCCCCCACAACTTCCCTGGGCAGGCAGCCCATTCCAGCCATCACCCACCCTCACATTGAAGAGCTTTGTTCTCATCTGCAGCCTAAATCTCTCCTTTCCCAGCTGGAACCCAGTGCTCCTTGTCCTATCAATACAAACCCTTTGGAATAGACCTTCCCCTGCCTTCACATAGGCTTCCCACAGGTACTGGAATACAATATTCCTCGTATAACTCTTCAAACAACTCTAGCCTTGTTTTTTTCCATCTTGTGGAAGAATGTGCCTTTCACCATCTGTGTTGTCTCCTCCCAGGCTGAGCTTTGCTGTTACTGTATATTTCTGAAGCAGGGGCAACCAGATGTGGACATCTCAGTGTTGTTTGTGCTCCTGTAAAGTGAGGTTCCTGTGCACCATTTGCTTGGGAAGAAACACGTAGTGATTGCTGCTTTCCTCTGAACAGGCAGCGACAGTCTGTGGCAGATTTTGAAGCAGAGGTGGTGGAAGTATGTTTTATTGGGACTGGCTGATGTTGAAGCCAATTACATGATCGTAAAAGCCTACCAGTACACGACCCTCACAAGTGTGCAGGTAAGGACCCATCTCTTGGTTTGAATTGTTGCTTTAATTACAGTTTTGGACTGGTTTCTGAAATGAGATTCGTAGCGTTAAATGGTTTTCATGTCTTATCCTGCAAAAAAAGTTTTCAAGATCTGTTTTCTGGGTGCAGTACAGGGCAGAGCATCCTGCATGAGGAATATCATTTCCAGGAAGCAGAGAAAATTGGCTGGAATTACCCAGTGCCAGCTCTTGGGTTGAACTCTTAATTATTTTTATAGAAAGCTCTTCTGTGTGTTTGTTGACAGCCACTCAGGTTTTTCTCCTGACACAAGCAAAGATTTATGACTGGGTAATGCTCACTCAGCACAGGCTCTTGCAGATGAGTGAGGTAGATCTCTTGGCTAGTCCTAGTAGCTGTGTGAGGCCTTGTGCTGCAATGTGAGGACAAGCTGGTATTGCTGTCCATGCAGTGAGGGAGCAACCCTGTGGCTTTCTGGATATGGCACTTCAAGTTCTTCTCTGGAGCCTGAAGAGATGGAAGGGAGGTCAGTGTACCAGGCTTCTGAAGTGACAGTAGACATTCTCTGCAGTGAAAATGCTTGGTGCTGCCTTGCTGTGCTGGGAAAGTTCTGAAGTAACTCTACAAGCAGGAGGGCTAAGGCTGAGCTTGCATCATCGCAGGCTGCTGGAGGTGCCTTCCTCTTGCCTTCTGTTCCCAAGCTTATGCAGCCAAATCCCTTGAACAAGCTGGCTCAGGGCACAGAGTGAACCCTGCTTTTTGCTGGAGTCTTGGTGAGCTCGTTAGCTCAGTGTGTTACTCCATACCTAGGATTAAGGGAGGGGATGGTGCAAATGCAAGGAGGGAGTGTGTCTGGGACCATGCCTGCTTTTATGATGGTGGATCTGTGGGTCAGGCCACGGCCTCACTGACCTGAATGAAAGGATAATGTACCGTCAGAATTGACTGTTAGTTGGAAAGGAGTGTTGAGGTGTCAGTGGTTTACAGAGTCAAAGTAACAGGGGTTAATATTTGAAAGAATTACCTGTAAAGCAATAAACTTCTGTAGTCTGATCTCCTTTTAGAGCACTGCACTAACATTTCTTTGCACTGCTCATGACATGTGCCAGTTGGATTAGTGTCACATTTTCACTTCATACTCACGTGTTATGACTCGTTAGGCCTTTAATTTCCTTACAAATAATGCCTGAGAAATCAAAGCTTTAAAAGTGTCGTGCTTCATTCCCAAGAGGGAGTTAGGCAGATAACTGAGGCACTGCTTGTTCAGATACTTTACAGCTGAAGAAGCCAGGACTTTGTTCCAAGTTCTCAGAAGTAGTGAAGTTATTCCATTGATTTCACTCGTAGAAATTAAAAACCAATCAGTTGACGATGTTCGTCTGCCCAGTTGCCAAACTCAAGCATTTGCTGAACCTTTTTCCCATGTGGTAACCTTTAGAGCAGGTGCTGCTCGCTCTCAGTTCCTTAGTGATGGATTTGTTGTCACTGCCTGTTTCTGTAAGGTTTCTTGCACATCCTCCAAAGTCATTGGTTTCTCACCACTGTTAGAAGTGAGATAGAGGATAAAAAAGCCTGTGCTTTGCTCCACTGCGAGGCATTTGCTGTCAATTTCTAAGCTATGCGTCAGAGCACTCAGCCTGGTGGTCTGCCTGCGTTGCTGGCTGTGAGAGAATTCCCAGAGAGCGTAAGAAGCACCATAGGAGCATAAAACACCTTCCAGGACTAGCCCTGTTAACATGCTGTCTGGAGTTTCAGCTCAGCCATGGGAAACAGCTTCAAAGGTAACTATTCTCAGCTCAGCAAGGAACTTCCATGTATTTTCTCATAAAAGGAGAACTGATTTTCCTTCAGTCATCAAACCAGCATTACACGGAAGGGGATGGGAGATGTTTAAGGAGATAACATGGGGGTGGTGGGTCTCATTTCTCCATAGATAAAGACTTTGGCTCAGCCACTGAACAGCTTGCCAGGGAGACTTCTTGTTGCCGGTGGTTTGTCTTGTGGCAGGACCTGGCTGTGCTGCTATTTGACCGCGTATTTCAGAGCAAGAAACAAGCAGCGTAGCTGTGGTTCCACGTTGTTAACTTGTTACTGGGCACAATTAGTGTTGGCTCCTTAGATAGCTGGGGTGGAGGCGTTTTATGGGCAGCTATTGACAGTATCAACTGATGGAAGTGTTAACCTCAGCAGGAGAAAATGCAGGATGATCCCCTGGGGGAAGTGAGCAGGGCTGAGCTTTCTTGCTCACAAAGCTGGCTGGAGGAGGTAATTATAAGCAAACCAGTAACCTCCAGCAGGCTGATAATTTATTAACCATGTATTAAAACATCTTTTAATAATTTACTCACCCAACCTTTCAATCCTCCTGTGAACACTGTGGCCAAAACCAGCCTGAGTTAAACCAGTTTATAAATCGAATTACCAGGTTGTCTGGTATTTTCCCTGGTGAAAATACAGGCTAGAGCTGAGTAAGATGGGAGTAGAAATCAGACCTGTGGTACTGCTGTAAATGTCCTAAAACCTGAATAAATAAATTTTATTCTTTTAAATGGCTGGATCGAGGCAATTCATTGAGATATTACATCTGCTTTGTACCTCTTTGATCTTGATCCTGTACAGAAGAAAGCGTTTTCCACCAAAGAGCTCTGTAACACAGTGGACAAAGGGAAAGCAAGATCCCTTAGTTGGAAATCAGATTTCTTCTGTCTGTAATTGAGGGTAATTATCCCCTTGAACAGATTACCAGGGCGTGTTCTGCATCATTTGGTGCCTGCATGTCCTGGCAGCAAGCGCTCTAACCCAGGATGCAGTAGCTCTACAGTATGTTATTGGTGTGGATGCAGCAATTTCCCATCTGGTGTTACAGAGAGAGCTTTGGGCTCATTATGTTCTACTCCTTACATCCTAATTAAACCATTTTTAAAAGACTTTGCTTCCCAGTATTTGTCATATTTCTGGTGGTAGATACTAGTCAAACCAGTCACGTTTGGAGAATGCTAGAAGGTTTTTCTGAGCTTAGACTGAAAGAAGGAGAAGGCCTGTGTCTAGGTAGAAACTCACAGCATGATATTTTTCAGTAGGACAAAGTTGTCTTGAAACACTG
Source organism: Upupa epops (assembly GCA_013397515.1). Classification (NCBI taxonomy): domain Eukaryota; kingdom Metazoa; phylum Chordata; class Aves; order Bucerotiformes; family Upupidae; genus Upupa; species Upupa epops. The sequence goes on along the minus strand of VZRI01010159.1, from coordinate 274,510 downwards.
GTATCGCTTATGAGGATTTGGGTGCTTGTAATGCCTCGTAATACTGCAAAGACAGTAGATGGAAGGATTTGAGGCACTGCTGGGATTTATTGATGAACACTGTGCTTGTAAGGCTTTCACATGTTTTTATGGACAAGTAAAGCCAGACGTATCGTGAAAGTTATGCCAAGAGTTTTGTTAAAACCCTTGGGAATGATGGCTGGACTAATGGAAGCCAGCACAGAAGACAACTGTGGTGGCACACTTAGGCAGACAGAGGTTGGCAATGAACGCTAAAGACTGAGGGTTCTTGTTTGTAATATTTATGCCCCAGTCCAATTGACCTGGACCTAATACTTTGTAGGGACTTCAAGAGGCCACTTAAAGGCTGACATTTGAGAGTAGCTAGTGAGCAGTCTGTATTACTCTGTGTTCCTCTGTAGACTGTCCTCTTATAGAGTCTCCTGCCTAGAGGCAGGCCAGGAATACACCTTTGTTTTTAACTCCAGACAGATTCTCAAACAAAGCCTATGTTGTGGAATTAAATATGAAATCAATTATCATTAGCTCAGAGTTGTTGGTATCACTTGTTTATTCTACAACACCGTGCCCACGGCATGCTGCAGTGTGTTTTATATATTAAATACACAGCTAACTCTTGATATTTCCTGTACTAGAGGAGAATGGGTAGCAGATGGGTAGGTCTAACAGCACAACAGATGCACAGGGTTTTAGGAAAGTACAGAGAGGGGTTAATTAATGAAGGGAAGAGAAATCACTTCTTGTCATGGAGTACAGATGTCTTTGAGCCATAGTTATTCAGTCTGCTCCAGGCAATGTGTGCAAACACATGTGCCTGGTCTGGTTTTACTGCTGCTAGGGCATCAGTGAATTAGAGTGTGTCACCTCCTGACAAACGAGAATCAATTCTAATAGAGTAATGAAAGTGCTTTCATGTTTTGCACATGCTTTTGAGGAGTGAAAAAAACAAGCTAGACAAAACCTGCTGGGGAGGAGGAAGGAAATGATGGTGAACCACCTTCTTGTACTGGTGTCATGGGGAACCACACAGTTTCAAAGCAGCATCGTAGCATTCATTTGTGAAGCTGCAAACATTCCTCACATCGATCATTAGAACAGTTTCTACATCAACTCCTGCCTACCAGAAAAGAGTAGACCCCTGCCCCAGCTGCTCCTTCCCTTGCAAAATGCTTTTAATGGTAAATTGTGGGTCTGACCCCTCTTTTAAACTAATCCACTGGAGTTTCTTTGTGGTTTACATTAACATCTTGTAGCAGTGGGAAATAAGATCCCGTACATCTCCTTTCAGGTTAATGCAACCCAGATTTGGAGTGGGTTTCTAACTGAAGCCATTTCTTCTTACACACAGCTGCTGGACTGCTTTGGGATCCCGGTGCTGATGGCTTTGTCATGGTTCATTCTCCGAGCAAGATACAGGCTGATCCACTTTCTTGCTGTTGCTGTCTGTTTGCTGGGTGTAGGAACAATGGTGGGTGCAGACATTTTGGCAGGGAGGCAGGACAGTGAAGGTAAGGAGTCCTTTACGGTGGTGGGGGGAGAATGGAGGCATGGTTCCTGTGGTGGGCTAACTTGTGAAGGAGAAAGAAGAGCACATGTGGGGGAGGAGTGGATATAGTTTTATTTTAAAAGAGAGGAAGAGAGGATATAACACTATATTTTTTGTCCAAGAAAATAGTGGTTGAGGAGATGCTGATTTTATGGGCAGCTGTGGAATTCCTTTGCTTGTAGGCTTGGGTTCTTGTTTCTGCCTTTAAGGGGAGACACACTTGTGTTAAGCTTGTATTTCGCTGCTGCTCATCAGACCTGCTGAAAAGCTTTATTCTTGAAAGCTTGTCCAATTTAACTAACAGTCTAGTAAAAGATGCTGCCTCGCCCTGCTAGCTTTGTCTTGCTTCTGTGGGATCAGCCAGACTTCTCTGAGCTCTCTCTGTGAGCGCAAAGAGTTATTCAACAGCAGCTCAGTTTTTTGAGTTATCTTTGGCAGACCAAACGGAAATGGTCCAGGGCCCACAGGTCACAGACTGGAAAGCAAGGACTCACTACAGGAGGGCAAGAGGAGATGTGGGCAGGTACAGGATTCCTCCAACCTCTGGGAGGTCCTGGGCTGGGCTCTGGGTAACAGGATCCAACCAGGTACAGAAAAGGACAGGTTTTGTCCTCTTGGTGACAGATGCCTAAATCAACCTCTGTATAACAGTGATCTTATTTTGAAAATGAATTTGGGATTTTAAAAGCCAGAGGGTATGAGGCAAACAATATTTCAGGGCATTGCCATCATCGAGCAGCACAGAGTGAAGCCTGTCTGGTGTTATTTTGAGACCTTACTGCAGGGAAGACATCAAGACAAATGGAGGTTTAGCTTTTAATGCCATGTGGTCCTGAGGGAGAAATGTATTGTTTCCCTGAGACTTTAAGACAGTTGTGCTTTATTTGCTGATCTGAGTATCTTACTACTGCTTACCCTTGTGTTTCAGACAGAATTTCTCAGTGATTGCCAACTGACTCAGGGAAGGGATTTTTAGATCAATTCAAGAACTTAAATAATAGTGATCCTCCTGTTCTTTAGCTGATGCATAATGACATTGACGTGGGGAGTGATTGTATCACCAGGAGGCCCATTTGCACAGTATAGATAAACAGCAGCAGGACACATGGTACCTCCCATCAGCAGTGCCCACTTAAGACTGATCATAAACCCACATCTGAGTTCAGATCCTGCTGAAATCGATAGACTGATTTTAGCAAGACTTGAAACAGGCTTTGCTGCAAAAGCAGGGGCGATATTCAGGCAGGTGGGCAGCCTCTGACTGGGTATTTTCTTAAGTCCCTCAAGTCAGCAGCATTGGACTGGATTATACAGCAGGTCAGGATGAGATTTCATTGCCTGGTTTTGCTCATTCCAGCCTCTGCAGAGTGAGATGGGCAGGGAGCAGAGTTCATGCTCTGAAATCCATTCATCTGCACACAGAGACATGTTTCCTTGCCTTTTACCCTGGAAGGTGTTAGGAAGATGGAGATGTTAGAGATAAATTTGCTTGTCTTTTTAAGGAAAGTTAAAAAGTGTTTGCAGCATTACCCTTATTGTGGATTAATATTTCTGTACAGGTAGTGACGTGGTGATTGGAGATGTCTTAGTGCTTCTTGGTGCTTCTTTGTATGCCATTTCTAATGTGAGTGAGGAATACATTGTGAAAAATCTGAGCAGAGTGGAGTTTCTAGGAATGGTGGGCTTGTTTGGGACTATTATCAGCGGTCTACAGCTGTAAGGATCTAATATTTATTTTAAAACTAATTAAGAATATTCTACAGATGATTGTTTGTCTACCGTGAAATGATGTTGTTGTCACCAAATTAATTCTTTGTTACATCTGCATTTGGCCAGAATGGGAGTCATTCCACATGAATTTTATTGTTGTTGCTGATTGGCATCTGTTTCATACCTTTTCTGTTGGCGCTACTCTTGTTACAGCCATCCTAAAGCTCAAATCATGCAATTGAACACTTGTGTAGTTGTGATGATCTTCATGAGGACACTCAGTATGCTGAGGACTGTTCACAGGGATTTATTTCCACATGGATTTTCTCTGTGGAGAAGTGGATATTGGTTAGCAGGAAGTTTTCCTTATTAAATTTCAGTTTAAAGTGAAGCCTTGTGTACTCCTACAGATACCCGTGTAGAGTAACAGACCACACGCACTTCAATCAGCCTAATGAATTTCATGGTTCTCATTTCTCACCATTACAGTCAATAATGTCCTTAAATGGCACATCAAATAAAACTGAATCTCTGAAGGATGAAAAAGCCTGGGAAGAAGGCGTACAAATTAAGTAGAAGTGCTCTTGACTTCAAGGCTCTTTGATTTCCAAGTTGTTTTTTGTGCTTGTTAGATGTTGGGAGTTAGGGTCAGTTAATAACATCGTCAACAGAACATGAAGGGATTATAAATCAAAGCATTACGTGGGTTTGATAGTTAAATTGTCTATTTGATTATGATATATTTTTGTCTCTTTTACTGTGTAATATCTTTTCTCTCACTAGAGCCATTGTGGAGCATCGGGAGATAATGAAAATTCCATGGAACTGGAAAATTGGTACGTGTGTGATAAAAATGTGGGAGCTTTTACAGAACACTGGGCAGTCAGAAACGATCGGACTTCCAATACAGAGGATTTCATTCTCTTTCTCTGGGTATTAGCCAGCAAGCAGATTGGATTGGCACCAATTTATTTTGTCTTTTATTATATTGTCACAAACTCTGCAGCTCAGCAAAGCTGAGGTTTGCAGGACTGGACATTAAAACCTTTGAACTCAGGTCTTACGATTTGTGTGCAACATGAGATAGGTTTTCAAAATAAATTTGAATAAGCAGAAATTGAACCTGTTCAATTACAGACATACAGAATCACAGACTGTTAGGGATTAGAAGGGACCTCGAAAGATCAGCCAGTCCCATCCCCCTGCCAGAGCAGAATCCCCAAAATCCAGTCACACAGGAACAGGTCAGATGAGTTTTAAACATCTCCAGAGAAAGAGACCCCATGTTTTTCTTCACCTTACATTCCCACATCTTTTAGGAGACCTTATGCTTAAAAAGAAGATAAAGGCCTTATTGTTAATAAAGGAGACTTAAAAAATATCAAAAATATGTATGTTTAAAGAATCNGTCTCACCAGGGCAGAGCAGAGGAGGAGTTAAAACCTCTCTCGATCTCCTAACCACCCCCCTTCTAATCCACCCCAGGATGCCACTGGCCTTCTTGGCCACAGGGGCCCATTGCTGCCTCCTGGCCATCCTGCTGATGACGGTGTGTTCTTGGTGTTGGAAATCACAAGAACACTTTTCTGTTCTTCCCAGTGAAATACTTGAACAACGGATTTTGTGACATGTGCTGATTTCCACAGAACTGTATGGTATTAGGAAATGTGGCTCTCAATTTCTTTAGTCAACTCTTAATGAGGAAAGAATGAGAACTTTATGTACTTGCAGGAAATTTTGCAATACAGGATAGCTGTAGGAGGAGAAATACCCCATGTTTTTCTTCACCTTACATTCCCACATCTTTTAGGAGACCTTATGCTTAAAAAGAAGATAAAGGCCTTATTGTTAATAAAGGAGACTTAAAAAATATCAAAAATATGTATGTTTAAAGAATCTGAATAGTGTTGGTGTTCTTTAAAAGTGTAATTCCATGCCTTAGGAACACATTGTCTTGTTTTACAGTGTTGCTGTTCATAGTCTTTGCCCTGTGTATGTTTGGGCTGTATAGCTTCATGCCGGTAGTGATTAAAGTTACCAGCGCCACCTCAGTCAACCTGGGCATTCTGACTGCGGATCTCTACAGTCTGTTCTTTGGGCTTTTCCTCTTTTTCTATAAGGTAAGCACTTCCATTCTTTCACTGTAATTCAGAAAGCCCTTGAGCAGTTTTCTGCACTTCATTTCTACAGCTTGTCTCATTTGTTGTGGACAGATGCCAAGCAGGAGGAACCATAGTNCTGCCCAGGGGTGTTGTGGAGTCTCCTTCTCTGGAGACGTTCCAGACCTGCCTGGATCTGTTCCTGTGCAACTTGGTCTAGGTGATCCTGCTGTGGCAGGGGGATTGGACTAGATGATCTTTCGAGGTCCCTTCCAGTCCCTAATGATTCTATGGTAGTTAATTCGGTAGCACTGCACCCTTGGGCAGACAGTGATTTTCAGACACTTTCACACCTGATGGAATGTGTTCAAGTCCATGTGAAGGGATAGTAAGTAATTCCCTGAGGTGTTGAAATGATAGTAGAGCTCTTGCCATAAGCCCTGTGTGGAACTGTAGTGTTAGGTGGGAGTGATCTGCACAAAGGTAGGGAAGCTCTACAGAGAGGCTTGGATAGATTGGAGCAATGGGTCAGTGGTAATGGCATGAGCTGTAACAAGGCCAAGGTCCTGCACTCAGGCCACAACAACCCCCTGCAACACTACAGGCTGGGGGAGGAGTGCAGAGAGCGACCTAGGGGTCTAATTGACAGGTGGCTGAGCATGAGCCAGCAAGGTGCCCAGGTGGCCAAGAAAGCCAGTGGCATCCTGGCTTGGATTAGAAATAATGTGACCAGCAGAAGCAGAGAGGTGATCATCTTCCTGATGAGGCCACTTCTTGAGTACTGTGTCTGGGTTTGGACAATTCAGTCCAGGAGAAATATCAAGGTGATGGCGTGAGTGCAGAGGAGGACAATGAATCTGATGGAGGGCCTGGAGAATAAATCATATAAGGAGCGATTGAAAGAGATGGGGCTCTTTAGTTTGAAGAAGAGGAGGCTGAGGGGGGGGGACCTCATCACTCTCCACAACTACCTGAAAGGATGATGTGCAGAGGTTGATGCTGGTCTCTTCTCACAAGCAGTTAGTGATAGAACAAGATAGAATGAGTTCAAACTACAACAGGGGAGGGTTAGACTGGACATTAGGAAGAACTTTCACAGGAAGAGGGGCCAGGCACTGGGACAGGCTGCCCAGGGAGGGGATGGAATCACCATCCCTGGACGTGTTTAAAGATCATTTAGATGGGGTGTTGAGGGATCTAGTTTAAGGTTGAACTTCTTTACTGTAGAGTAGGATTGATGGTTGGAATTAATGATCTCAGTGGTCCTTTCCAACCGGAATGATTCTGTTAGATTTGGTTCTCTTCACCAAGTGCCCAAAGAGGAGGTTTGAATCTTCCTGTCCTGAAAGGCATTTGGGTGCTGAGAGAGGAGCAGTGTGACTTGCTTTCCAGAAATCAGTATTTTATGTTAGAAATTTAATCTGTTTATTACCAACATCACAGGCTAAGAGTCAAGCTCTGTCAGTGCTACTGCTAAGGAGAGGCTAAGGAGCTGAAAATAATGCAGATAAGTCTACTGTTTGGTATGCTCTCCAAAAGGCAGTCAATTTTATTGTGCTCTGAAATGCTGTTGGTAGTGTCTAGTGAAGCTAAATGACAGTGCTGGCATGATGTCATTCCACCCTACAGTTTTCATCCAGAATCATTTGTGGGAAGCTAGCTCGTTACAGCAATGGGTATAATTGAATCTGTCGCTCAGTGACTGGAAGGGCTTAGTGAGGAGCTTGTGAACTTCACTTAAGAACTTAATTTGTATTATTCCATGTGGTTGCGTTCTCTTCAGCATTATGGACAGCCAGAGGCTTTTAGGTCAGATTAGTTTCTGAAAATGAAGGCCAGTTTATTTTACGATGTGGAGGTCTGATAATGAATTGATAGGGTCTCAGAGCACCTAGATTTCCTATTCAAGAGTCATTTAGCTCAGCTTTCCACGGTATTTTGGGTTCCAAAATTTGCTCCAAGCCACAAACCATCCATAAAAAATTAATCTAGAAAGTCTGCATTACATATAGGATTACAGAATTATTGAGACTGCAAAAGACCCCTAAACTCATCCAGCCCAGCCCATGACCTGACATCACCACATCAGCCAGACCAGGGCACTAAGAGCCACAGCCAGTCTGTCCTTAAACACCTCCAGGGATGGGGAATCCACTGCTTCCCTGGGCAGTCTGTTCCAGGGTCTGATCAGCCTTTCCATGAGGAAGAGCTTCCTAACATCCAACCTGACTCTCCCCTGGCAGCTTCAGGCCCTGTTGTCACATTCTGTCTCTAGTTGCCAGGGAGAAGAGCCTGACCCCCACCTGACTACAACTTCCCTTGAGGTAGTTATAGAGAGGGAGAAGGTTCCCCCCGAGTCTCCACTTCTCCAGGCTCAACACCCCCAGCTCCCTCAGCCTCTCCTCATCAGACGTTCCCTCCAGTCCCTCCCCAGCCTCATTGCTCCTCTGGACCCACTCCAGCCCCTCAATCAATTTTTTGAAGTGAGGGGCCCAGAACTGCCCCCAGTACTGGAGGGGAGGCCCCCTCAGTGCCCAGTACAGGGGGAGAATGACGTCCCTAGTCCTGCTGGCCACACTATTGCTGATCCAAGCCAGGACGCCATTGGCTTTCTTGGCCACCTGGGCACCCTGCTGGCTCCTGTTCATCCAGTTGTTGACCAGTACTGCCAGGTCCCTCTCTCACACATCTAACCATTCCAAAAGTCCTTTCTACACCATTCCCAAACAGGTATTTTGTGACCCAGGTAGCTCAACTCCAGTGAGTTTAGATCTGTGTTCATAGTGATGACAAAGTAAGCAAGAGCTTTGGAAGGGATCTAAGAAGCTTTTATTCCTCAGGATTTTTAACTTATTATGAGGAAAGGTTTTTCTGGGAGCAGATCATCCCATTATTGCTAAAAGCAGGGTGTTCTGGCAGCAAGAAGAATGAATTGGGAAAGATTCCTGTGTTTTGTTATGAAAGAATTTCAGATATTTATGAAGATGCAAGAAGGTGAGTGATGGGAATGCTGCATCTTTACTGCTCAGAGGAGCTGAGGATGGCTTAGGAACCAAGAACTGAGAGCGCTCGGTGGCTTTTACCATAACACTTACCAGTGGAAACCATACTGCCATTATTTCTTAAGCTGTGGGGCACAGGAATGAAGCAGGACATTTCCTGTTTTAAAAAGCACCCTTGACACAGTATCTGCAGACAAAACTGCAGGGAATTACTCTCTGTAATTGTCTGGGGGACAGTGAGGCCAAGTGCTGGGTCCTGCATCTTGGTCACAACAACCCCAGGCAGTGCTACAGGCTGGGGGATGAGGGGCTCCAAAGCTGCCCAGCAGAAAAGGACCTGGGCGTGCTGGGAGACAGCCTGCTTTTCATAGGAGCCAGCAGGGTGCTCAGGTGGCCAAGAAGGCCAATGGCATCCTGGCCTGGATCAGGAAGAGCGTGGTCAGCAGGAGAAGGGGAGTTCTTGTGCCCTCGGACTCAGCCCTTGTGAGGCCTCATCTTGAGTCCTGTGCTCAGTTCTGGGCCCCTCATTACAGGAGAGACATTTTCATGCTGGAATGGGTCCAGAGCAGAGCTACCAAGCTTGTGAGGGGTTTAGAGAACCAGTTGTCTGAGGAGAGGCTGAGGGAGCTGGGCAGGTTGAGTTTGGAGAAGAGGAGGCTGAGGAGGGACCTCATTGCCTTCTACAACTCCCTGAAGGGAGGTTGTGGAGGGGTGGGTGTTGGCCTCTCATGGGCGATGTTAAAGAAGGTCTCAGAATGATCTTATTGTAGAAACTAGCAGAGCACTGGAACAGGCTGCCCAGGGGAGTTGTGGAGTCTCCTTCTCTGAAGACGTTCCAGACCTGCCTGGATGTGTTCCTGTGCAACTTGGTCTAGGTGATTCTGCTGTGGCAGGGGGATTGGACTAGGTGACCTTTTGAGGTCCCTTCTGATCCCTAATGATTCTATGATTCTATGAACTCCTGTGGAAGGGAGTGCACTGCAGACAGAGACACTAGATGGAGTTACAGTCCTCCAGTAACCTCTACAGTAGTTGTTAGATGTGGTAGTCCATAGGGGCATCACAACCTGCAGAAGTACCACTGAAATCAGTGTCTGCAGCAATGAAGATGCTGTGATATTTGAAAACAAAGTTCAAAAAAACCCAGGAGAACCCACCGAGCCTTCCCTACAAACAGAAGGAAGGGAAGGAAGCTGCACTCTAGACAAGTTGTGCAGGTACCTCAGTACAACCCCAAGTTCTCTGCCCATGAGTGTGTCAGTGAGGGATAGGACCCCAGATACTGCTGCTGCCGCTGTCAGAACATTTTCACACGTGGTTTCTTCCTCCTGTGCCGAGTGAACACTTGTACTGAAGCTCCTCCAGGCAGACAGCCGGCGTGGAGAGGGGACAGCCCATGTGTCATAAAGCCACTGTGTTTCAGTCTCATTTTCTACTTGCATGGTGCCATCCAAGGGTTTCCAAGTGAAGCAGCTGCCAGTTAGGAATTGCAGTGCCTTAATTGTAGATGCTGCAGTCTGTTCTGGATCAGAGCCCACCGCCCAGGTCCTGCCATTCATCTAATCCAGCTTAGCTGCTTGATAAACTAGAACATGTTTTTCAAGCACATCTGAGGATGCTAAGTAGGTTAGGGAATATTGACAGTGGGATGTAGGATGTGCTGTGTCCTGCGTCCTACTGTTTAATCCATGTCATTTGGCAAAGCCAAGGCAGGGGATTTTAACAGATCTGCTGAAAACCATGTTCCTGGCTGTGGATAACTCAAACACTTTGTATTCTAGAATCTGGTGCTGTGGAGCCAGCATTTTTTTTTCTGTCAAAGCGGATGGATCTCGGCAGTTGTTGGACTTCTAGCAGGCAGGTGAACAACGCCTGATGTACCTTGGCAGTTCATACTCCTACCTCACACGACTCTTAATGCAGCACTAATGCCCATCCTGTAAAAGGAGTGTCAGGAGCCTCAGTCTCCATCTATTCAAGGATTTGCTGGCTGTAGAGATGAACCAGTTTTGGTCCGGTAATAACATCTGTCTAGCCCTGCTGATGTCTACGAACTGTGTGGAGAGCCAGCTGCTTTGGTGACTTGCAGTAGGATGGAGAGAGTCATCCCTTGCCGGGACCTGAAATGCTGGCTGTGTTAAATTAGAATGCTCTCTGGGTGCAGTGTTTCAGTGTTCACGTGGGGAAACAGCTGGCCTTCGGTACCACCACCTTTACAGCCTTTTGTTCGTTCTGATATGGTTCTTGTATGTAGGAAAACTCCACGTCCAACAGTGTTGAGGATGCGATGCAAAGAAAACCAGCCAGGTGTTTGGGTCTCACAGTGAATGTAGATATTGAATTTTGGATTTCACGCCTGATTACAGATCACGGTGATAACGCTCATTAAAATAATTGTTCAAAGGAAGGGTAGCTTTCACCTTCTTAAAACAAGGTAGCGTTGCCCCGTTTTTACATCAGAAAAGAGTTAACGCATCTCTTCATTTCCTCTGCCAGTTTTCAGGTCTTTATATCCTGTCCTTTGTTATCATCATGGTGGGCTTCATCTTGTACTGCTCCACTCCAACTCGGACAGCGGAACCTACCTCCTTGCCACAGGCCAGCAGCACCGGCTTGGACAACGCTGCACTGAAGCTCGAGGAGAACGATGGTGAAGCTCTGGCTGTAACTGTACAGTACACAAGAGAAGAGACTGTGGTGGTCAGCACTGATTAAGGAAATGACAGCATTTCAAAGTAGGGCTTTTTTGTTGGGTTACTGCCAAATTTCCCTCAAATATTAGTCTGAAGAATTGTTCTACTGCCAAGGCGTATGCTGCACCACGCCAGTTTTAATGCACTGGATAGACTTTTAAGGCCAGGTCTTTAATCAGTGAAACGGTATTGATTTAGCCTTGCAAAAAATCTGGCCCTTAGAAGAAGACAGAATAGTATTTATGTGCAGTCTCTGGAAAGTGAGAGACTTATTTTTTATGGCTTAACTAACTTAACAGCAAGTGCTTGGGGGAAAAACTCGGCTGAAGCAAGCTCCCAGGTCACTAAGTGAAGCAAATGTGTTTTGTATTGTGTTAGGGGGACCTAGATCTGCAAGATGCTGTCTGAGGGCTTCATGGTTGCCATTTGTCAGTGCTGGGTGCCCTCAAGCCTCTCAGCTTCTCACAGAATCTAGTTTTACGAGTCCTATTACATACGTAAACCTTTCTTGTGCTGATGGACTTCATTCCTCCACTGGAGGATTTGCTCCTTACATTCCACACAGATGTTCATCTCTTTGTTTTGCTGCACTGTCTGTAGCAGCTGGGGATTTGAATTTTGCTAGTAGGGGAAGTTTGCCCATGTGCTTTTGTATTCTCTACTCTCTCTCTCAGTGGCCTGCTGCTTGGCGCATTCCCACTAGGTGGAGAAGGCAGTCAGGCCCTGGCTCTGCTAACGGTTTTGTTTTCTGGATGAGAGAGCGAAAGGATTTGAACCGAAATTCACTTCTCAGCGAATTTCTCTCTGCAATGGCATGTGTTTCTGCAGAAAAACTGCAGTGAAAGTGGCATTCCTTAAAAAAACTGAAGCATCTTGGACAGTCCTCATTGCATCAGTAATGACATCATCTCCAAAAAGTTAAGAAGAGCTTTCAGCAGGTGATTCGGCCGTTTCCCTCCCCTCTTTTAAAATTGACAATAAATGATTAAAAAATACAAGGCTGCACTTTTCAAGTCAGTAAAACCATACTGGGATTGCTTTTTGGTTTATCTTTTTGTACAAACCCTCACAGCTCAGGTGCGTGAAGTACCGGAAGAATAAAGTCTTCAGCAGCTGAAGAATTGGCTCTTGGTTTGGTTATTTTTGTACAGCTAGGGTGTCTTTATTGCTTAGAATTACATGGATTCATTAGCAAACGATGGTTTTCATCACTCACTGGTGAGCTTTGTCATAAGAACGAAGTACAGCATTGTCTGAAGGTCCTGGTGGTTGGATGGCACAGGCTTTGGGTACTTCTGGTGTAGCTCATTCAAGCAAAATAATTCAGCAAACATTTTACCTGGTTTTATTTAGAAATAGCAGAAGCAATGTTCAGCATCTTCTTCGGCAGGAAACGCTGCTTTTTCCCCGGAGTGATCCATGCCTGGAAAGGTGGTAAGGTGCTTGGTTTCAGTGGAAAGCATTTGGACCCAGTTTAGCTAGTTGTGTATTTTGGGCCAGCCAGCTGCTGAGGTTGTGTCTGAAGTCTCACCCTGTGGGGCTCAGTTCAGTTGCCTTGGTGTCAGCTGAGATCCCCTGTGAAGTCTTGGCATCTTGATGCTGGCTGGACCCAAGACCTAGAGGAGACCTGGAGCATATTATGAAGGCCAGACAAGATACCCTGGGACATGTAGCATGGCCCTGCAGCCTGTGGTTGAGGCACTTCACTGATACCCACACAGGACCACAGTGATTGCTTTAGATGCTTAACCCTTACACAGGTAGAATTGAATTGAGTTCCAGACCTTCCAACCTGCAGTATCTTCTGCCTGTGGTTGTTGGATGCTACTTGAATTACTCTGCGGTAGTTGCTAAAACAGCTGTGTGTATCCAGTGCTTGTGAGAGCTGTCTGGTGTGCCTGCACATCCCTTACATACTGTGGCGTGGGAATCAGGCCATGCTGTGCACCCTTTGCACAGATGGTGGTTGAATCTTTGAGAGACACAGAGGAAGCACAGGGCACAACCATTTGAAGGGATGGTGCAGAGGTGGATGCTGGTCTCTTCCCACAGGTAATTCGTGATAGAACAAGAGGGAACTGCCTCAAAAGCTGCACTAGGGGAGCTTTAGGCTGGACATTAGGAAAGAAATTTTTACTGAAAGTGTGGTCAGGCCTTGGAACAGGCTGCCCTCCTGGAGTGGATTGAGTCCCCATCCCTGAATGTGTTTAAATATCGTTCAGATGTAGTGCTTAGTGATGTGGTTTAGTGGTGAACTTGGTAGAGTAGGGTTAATGATTGGACTTGATGATCTCAAGGGTCTTTTCCAACCTGAACGATTCTGTGATTCTAAGTTACTACAGAGGCACAGTGCAAAGGGGGGTCAGTCAAAGGTTGGCATCACAGGGTGAAAGCGTCCCTGTGGCAGATGAGAAAGGTAGGGGCTAAGTTTGCTCCCAATTCCTCAGTACCCCTTCTGATGGGTCCCTTTGTGACAAAAGCAGGGGAACACTTTTCCTTTGTGCCAAAGCAGGGAGTGAAGGGGACTCGGCTCACCCGCCAGCTTGCTGATGTAGTGGTTCCACCAGAGAAAGATGCTTGGCTGGTGTCCCGTAGTGCTGGCACAAACAGGAGGGGACATGGCAGCTTCCCAAGGAAAACCTGGAGGGTTTCCATTAGCACCACGCTCTTGCTGTGTGTTTAGAGGGAACCAAGTGGGCTGTGGTGGTGATGATCTGCATCATCCAGTACCAGGACAAAGGAAGAGGTGACAGCCTGAAAGACATTTAGATGGAGAACAAAAGCTGAAGGCAGGGACTTGAGTCAGCTAAAAAATTCTAAACGTGGTACTTCCTCGTTTGTGTTGATTGTCATTTTAATTTGGATACTCGGTCTCAACTGTTACATGACTTAGGTGCCGTGTGACAAGGGACAGCTGGATATCCCTCCCCTTAATCCTGTAGGTACCTTGAAGAATTCCTTGTGTGGGGAAGGGAGTCCTTTCTCTCAAGTTTCTGGATCACTGCAGGAGCAGCCATCATGGCAACAACTGAGTTTCTGTCACAACTCATTCTGTCCTCATTCGGTTCTCTATACAGAATGGCCAGGGAGGGTTGGAAGGGATCTCAAAGATCAACTAGTTCCAACCCCCCTGCACAGGCAGGGACACCTTCACTAGATCAGGTTCTTCAGGACCCCTCCAACCTGGTCTTGAGCCCTTCCAGAGATGGGGCAGCTGCAACTTCCTTGGGCAACATGATGCAGTGTCTCAGCACCCTCACAGGGAAGAACTGTTTCCTCATGGCCAACCTCAGTCTCCCCTCTTCTAGGCTATAACTCTTACTCCCTGTCCTCTTGCTATGCACCCACATCAAAAGTCCTCCCCCAGCTTTCTTTTAGCCCCCGTTGGAGATTGGAAAGCTGCTACAAGGTCACCTGGGAGCCTCCTCTGCTCCAGGCTGAACAACCCCAACTTGCTCACCCTGTCCCTGTAGGAGAGGTGCTCCAGCCCTCTGATCATCCTCATGGCCCTCCTCTGGACATGTTCCAACAGCTCAGTATCCTTCCTGTGTTGGGGGCTCCAGAAATGGACACAGTACTGCAGATGGGGTCTCAAGAAAGCAGAGTAGAGGGGGAGGATCACATCCCTTGACCTACTGGTCACACTTCTCTTGATGCAGCCCAGGATGTGGTTGGTTTCTGGGCTGCAAGCGAACATTGCCAGCTCATGTTGAGTTTTTGTCAACCAACACCCCAAGCCCTTCTCCTGAAGTCTGCTTCAGAGCACAANATTGCCAGCTCGTGTTGAGTTTTTATCAACCAACATTCTTTTCCAACCTCCTGAAGTCTGCTTCAGAAGTAGAAGTCAGAGCACAAGTGACATGTGTTAGGTCCTGGGGAAACAGATGTTCGGTTAACATGATGCCAGGTTATCTAGTACCTCCAATGAGGAGCGTGGCTGAGTTTTTCACATTATCTCTGTAACATTGCAATAAGCTGGAGAACAAATCCAGCCGTCACCCAAGTATCCAAAGACAAAATGTGACTTCCAGCCTCCCTCCAAGGATTGCTCACAAGACAGCAAAAATGATTTGGTGCCTGTCAGAATGGGGTGATGAGTTGGAGGAAGGAGAAATCAGTGCAGAAATAATTGAGTGGTGACATTTTCTGTGCTAGAGTTTGAGGGAGAGGACGAGCTCTTGTACATCAGCTATTTGAAGGTGTTTGACCTTTCCCAAGTCACACAGTGTGTGACGTGATGTGATGTCTGGGACAAACATGCTGGTTCTTGCCAGAGCCATTAACTCACACTTTACGTGTTGTGGGTTATTTCATTGTCTTATACGGGTCTGTCTTGTAAATGTCTGTTCCAATCGATTTAGGAAGTTGGACAGAGAGAGGCGGCAACAGGCTACGTGATCAATCCTGAACATTTTGAGCCAGTAGACCCAGATTCCTGAAAGAATCCAAGTGAAGGCTACAGGAAAGCTGGAGAGGGGCTGTTTACAAGGTCTGTAGGACCAGGGGGAATGGTTTCAATGGTCTGCCGTGGTCTTTCACCAAGAAAGGGCTTCTTGGTAATTGAAGTGTTAGACCTGGTGAGAACCTGATGAGCTGTGATGTAACTCGAGGCTACTCGTCGGAGAAACAGCATCCGAGGTGTTGGAGTCTCACCCTCCTGAGCATTCCCTAGTTCCTTGGAGGAAGCCACTCAGCTCTCCCTTTGAGCTGCCAGTATCTGTTCACGGAGACGTTTTTGCTTGGGTGCCACGTTCAGACATCTCATGCTTAGGGGCAGAGATGCCTGTAGCAAGGGGCTGTCCAAGCTGTGAGGTTTTATAGTTGATAAGAAGGATGAAGGAGGCATAGAGAGATTTTCTTGGCAGCTATGAGAAGCCCGTGGCTGATTCAACAAGATTTGTGTGCAGTGGTTTCCATCCATCACTCCTCTCCGGATAGAATTTGATCTTTCTCTTGCATAAGAGCATTCAGGATTGAAAGTTATAGATTTTATGGCAATGAGCTGGAAGCTCTTTGTTGCTCCAAACTGACCGTACGGGTTTTCATTAAGTTGCAACGTGTCTTCAAAATCTTGATATTAAATTCCCAAAACAGTGTTGAACTCGTCGCCTTCGTCGCCTCTGCAAGTAGGAGCATTGGGTTTTTTACATGAGTTGGCTCTTGGACATAAAGAGCAAAGAGGGGAAGTTACTGTTCTTAGAGCTCTCTCTCTCTCAGAGTACATGGCCTCTGAGAGCAGGTTCCCATGCCCTTCAAGCCTGATGTGGGTTTTGTTAAGCTACCAGCTGGGAAGGGTTCTGGTGTTTTCACCTCAGATGCATGGCCTGGGGTCAGTGTCCCCAGACTCAAGCCATGACATCACCCTGTTCAAAATAAACTTGATTTCATCAGCTCCTCTCTCGCTGGTCTCCCTTGCTATCAATGCCATGAGCACAGCTTGTACAGCAAAGCAGAAAGACCACAGGGGATACAGGAAGGGTGCGTTTTGTTCTCCTGTGTCACAGTATCAGTGTCTGGAGTTCTGGAAGAGAACAGACAACATGCAGTGAAACTGGGTCACAGACAACTTCCACAGAAGAAACTGAAGGCAGCTAAAAAAGTCACGGAGCTGTGATGTTGTGCTAAATGAGGTGCTCTTGTTTATTCAAGAATGCTGGGATGTTTTTATAGGAAGATATTGAGCTGTTGGAACGTGTCCAGAGGACAGCCATGAGGATGACTGGAGGGCTGGAGCACCTCTCCTACAGGGACAGGCTGAGAGACCTTGGGCTGGTCAGCCTGGAGAAGAGGAGACGCCAGGGAGATCTTAGAGCAGCCTTCCAGTACCTGAAGGGGGCTACAGGAAAGCTGGGGAGGGGCTGTTTCCAAGGGCTTGGAGTGGTAGGACCAGGGGGAATGGTCTCCAGCTGGAAGAGGGGAGGTTTAGACTGCAGGTCAGGAGGAAGTTCTTCACAATGAGGGTGAATCACTGATGTGAGTGCACTGAATGAGTGCAGTTCACTGGTAGTTTGTGTAAATAGCAGCTAGTGACAGCAGTTGCAGTCAGTCAGGAGTACTCTTGATGCTGCAGCAGTCTAGGCCGATGCTGCTGCTTTTCAGCACCATCTATTGATCCTGCTGTGGCAGGGGGATTGGACTAGATGGTCTTTCAAGGTCCCTTCTGATCCCTAATGATGCTATGGTTTTTATGAAGAACAGCCCTCTGATGGGCAAAAGCGACAGCTCCACAACCTAACGAAGTAACTCGGGAAGTGCACAATCACTTGGTTGATAGAAGGTAAATGTGGAGGAAGAGGACTGCACAACAGTCTCAGTGCTTGACAGTGGCCCAGACAAAGTTGGCTTTGCTTCAACTTACAGTTAATAAACCAGATAGCTCAGCCATACACAGCTCTTTGTAATAAATTTGGCAATGTTTTTGGCTTTTGCACCAATAAGACACTCACTTCTTGAAAGATGAACCAGAACAATGGCAAACATTTGAACTGACTGAAAACCGAGGTGCCCAGCCTCACGTGTTGTTATGTGTGCGTGTGTGTGTGTCCAGGTGTGGGGAATCACGAAGTCACAGAAATATTGAGGCTGGAAAGGACCTCTGAGCTCATCCAGCCCAGCCCAGGACCTGACATCACCACATCAGCCAGACCAGGGCACTAAGGGCCATGTCCAGTCTTTTCTTAAACACCTCCAGGGTTGGGGAATCCACT
>VZRI01010159.1:222198-240858 GCA_013397515.1 Upupa epops | reverse complement strand
GGACACAGTACTCCAGATGTGGTCTCACTAGTGCTGCAGTTGTTCCAGCCACCTTGGTGGAAGAACCAAGACCAAAATGCCTTTAGCACAATTGAGCTCACTCTGATCACAGGAAAACTGCTCTTGGTTGTGGAGCTTGAGAAGGAGCGAGCACACTAAAAGGAGGTTCCCAAATAAGCCTGGTAGGCAGGGCAACATGAGGAGACTGTTCTGTGAGCTCCTAGCGTAAAAGACTGAGGCTTAGCTGAGCCTGTTGTGAAGGAGGATTGTCTTTACTGTGAGCCTGAGCCCTTGCCTTGAAAATGCGACGGAGTCAGTGGGCTGATTTAATTCTTTGCCCATGCTAAATCAGAGTAGAAAATTCTGACATGATGAGGTCCCATTGCCCACCAAAAGCTGGGTTAAATATTTAAGAGCTTGGGTTTTTAACTGGGATAGACCTGATGAGTCTTCTGATTTATAATGATTTCTCAGTGTCTTTGATTTCCTCCTTGCAGCTCCATTACCTGGAAGCATCTCAGCAAGCAGGAGTATCCCACTTTAGCTGAAAAGTGACTGCAATTAGAAGAGCTTGAAAATAGGACCCATGAGGTACAAAACCATCAGGCAAATGACCTCCTGCCCCAGCAATCTGTGTTTCACCTTTCAAGTGAATATTCTGCTTTCCAGATCCCAAATCAAAGGGCAGCAACATTATCATGATTAAGTTCACAAGTTGCCTCCGGCTACACTGCAGCTTCTAATGTGAGGATAAAATAGGACTGCACATAGCTGATCCAGGATACAGCTGCAGCTTGGGCAGGTCCTGCCCGTGTAACCGAATAGACCTTTCATTATATCAGCTCTCTATGTTAGCAACACACTTCATAACGGGTAATTCCTGCATGCTGGGTCTCTTGAACTTGGAGAAGAGGAGGCTGAGGGGTGACCTCATTCATGTCTACAAATATGTGAGGAGTGGGTGTCAGGAGGATGGAGCCAGGCTCTTCTCAAGGTCATCTGGTGATAGAACAAGGGGCAATGGGTGCAAGCTGGAACAGAGGAGGTTCCATATGAATATCAGCAGGAACTTCTTCCCAGTGAGAGTACCAGAGCACTGGAACAGGCTGCCCAGGGGGGTCATGGAATCTCCTTCTGTGGAGAAGTTCCAGACCCTCCTGGATGTGTTCCTGTGTGANNNTCAAACAGTTCCCTGTCCTTCTGGAACTGAGTGGCCCAGAACTGGACACAAGATTCCAGATATGGTCTCACCAGGGCAGAGTACAGGGGGAGGAGAATCTATCTCCTAACCACCCCCCTTCTAATCCCCCCCAGGATGCCACTGGCCTTCTTGGTCACAAGGGCCCATTGCTGGCTGCTGGCCATCCTGCTGGCCACCAGGACCCCCAGGTCCTTTTCTCTTATGCTGTTCTCCAGCAGGTCAGTCCCCACCTTATCCTGATCCATGGGGTTGCTGTTGTCTAGAGGCTATGCTGCCCTTGTTGAATTTCACTTGATTCCTCCATGCCCAGCTCTCCAGCCTGTCCAGGTCTTGTTGAATGGCAGCCCAGCCCTCTGGGGTGTCAGCCACTCCTCCCAGCTTAGAGTCATCAGCAAACTTGCTGACAGTGCTCCCTAATCCCTCATCTAAGTCATTAATGAATATATTGAATAGAACTGGTCCCAGTACCAATCCCTGGAGGACTCCACTAGATCCAGGCCTCCAACTAGACTCTGTCCCATTGACTACTAGGCTTCTATCCTGCAGCCAGTTCATGATCCACCTCACTTTGGCTCTAGGGAACACCCTGCATTGCACTACTCTTCTACACTCTGTGCAAGGGCTATGTACTTGTCACTACTGTTTCGTGCAGTGCCTGGCTAAGTAAGCAGAGCTTTTGAAAGTGTTGAAACTGCTTACACTTTAGCTGTATTTGCTTTTCTCTGGTATTTCTTGGACCACAGAGGGCTCCTGTATTGTTCAGTGGCAAAATCTTAACTGTCTATGCTAGGACTAAACCCACCTTTGCATTGAGAAAGTCACTGCTTGAATATAACACGTCTGCAGGACAGTTTGCTTGTGGTCTGATCCAGCAAAGCTCCTCAGTGCATCCAACACTAAGTGAGAAGAGCTATTCTGAAATCAGCAGCTGACTGATGTACAGCTAAACGTGCACATAAACACTCGATGGAATGCGACAGTGTGGCTTCTCAGTGCTCAGTAGCTCTGCACCCAGCCAGGCTGTGGGTGCAGGGAGTGGCTACCCCCCGTAGCTGCTCTTTTGAGTTATTTGCAGAAAAGAGGTTGGGATCTAAAAGCCACCGGCACTGTTGAACTTCCCTTCTCTTCTCCCAGCTCCTCCAACACCAAAAACATGCACAGCTCTCAGAAGACACTCGAGTCCCCTCCTGAGGGACATTTGTTGCAGCCCCTGGCATCTGCCTGGCTGCAAGCACCCATCCCATTCCTTCCACTGAACTCAGTGACGTTTAAAACCTCTCAGGACACTTTTCTTTCTGTGAAAATACATTTTTGCAAGTCCAGACCACTTACCGGGTTATTTCTGGTTGTTTACTCTGCTTTAACCCTCTGTGTCCATTTTGGGGCTGCCTCTCAGTAGCCAAGCGAGTGCTAGGGCTTCCTTCATTTGAACGTGACAGTGATTTATTTAACCAGTACCCTACAGTGAAGAGTCATCTAATCCTAATCCTTCTCAACGCTTTCCATGCCTGAATGAGTAAGGACATCAAACTTTAGCTGAAACATTATACAGCAGGATCCTCACTGTAGAAATAATTCATCCAAACAAGTCCTTATGGGATCAGATAATGCCTTCATGAGATTTTGAAGCAAGAGCTGGCAGTTGTTGTGTAGCAGAGATGGATGCACCTGCCAGGGATGGCTGCAGGGCAACTTCAAAGCCCCAGACCCCATGGCTGTGGGGACATGATGCTGCCCCAGCTGTGTTGTCAACAGCATGCTCTGGCTCTGCAGTGTACATTGGTTGTTTGAGGCTGCACAGTTACAGCCCAGGGAGCCTGACAAGCCCCAAGCCTATCTCAGAATAGTGCTGGTGTGAACACAGATAAAACCAAGCTGTAAAACTACTTCAGGTGCTGCTTGAGCAAGGACTAATGGTTGCAAAGCCTAACTCCTCAGAATACTGCTTCTGTGAGATTAGGCTGGACATGAGGGAAAGGTTCTTTGATCCAAGGCTGCCTAGAGAGGTGGTGGAGGTTCCATCCCTGGAGACATTCAAGGTCAGGCTGGATGGGGCTCTAAGCAGTCTGTTCCAGTGAGTGATGTTCCTGCTTACTGTAGGATGTTGGACTAGATGACCTTTGGAGGTCCCTTCCAAAACAACACATACTATTTTTCTATGAGTAGCTTTATTTCAGACACAACTAAGGACTTAGTGGTGAATCCTCATGAACTCACAAGTTTCTTATCCAGACCTTTCATTCTTGTTGAGAACATCTTGACCCTTTCTGGGCTCAGGGAGCAAGTTCTTACTGGAATAAAATGCAGTTTAGGGCTATTTTTATCTCCAAGAGCAGCAAAAGCAGCTATTTGTCTGTGTGTTTGGACTACAGCAGATGGAAATGAGGATCTCCTGGGCTCATACGTACCCACACAGCTGCCTGTTCTATTCACCTCCACCGGAGAACCAGGTAGCCTGTGAAAGTTAGAGAACATGAGCTGTATTATGGAAAAGACGCTCCAGTCCTTCAGCCCCAGCCTAGGAACTTCTTGGGTTTTCTGATCTCTGCAAACTTCACCAAGGCTTTTCAGCCCCTCATATTGCTGAACTGTGGCAAGATTTCTCCCTTCCTTGAAGGTGCCAGGCACATGGGGACAATCATGTCTCTGAGAAGCGCATGGGTAGGCAGTCATCTGATGAATTCAAGATGCATTCAAGCATCTCCATCCCCTCTCCTGAGAGGCTGCAAGAGGGGTGGTTGAGACCAAGACAGCCAAACCTCACACATCTTCCCCCCACTGCCCTGTCTGTGGTGGCTTTCCTACACCACTGAGACATCAAGGAAGTGTCTTGAAAGAGGGTGAGTGGGACCTTCTCTCCACTGACTGTTGGGGTATCTCAGAAAGCTTGGCTGTGTTAGTGCTGTGGCTGCATAGCCCTAAGCCTTAGTCATACAGATGGGTGGGCAGAGAAAACATCACACTGGTTTTCTGTGTGCGTCTTATCTTTCTTCACCTCTCTTCTGGAACTATCTAGCAATAACGAGGAGCCGATGCGACCGTTTCATTGTCCATGAACTATTTATAGCTATCAGCTTTCCAGTAGGTGATTTCTCAAATGGAAAAAGCATAGCTTAGTGTTTGCTGATGCTCAACAGCTTCGAAATTCAAAGAAAAGCCTTTGCTGTAGATAAAGTAAATAAATAGCAGGCTTTTGAATGGCAAAATGAAATCCCTTTCTAAAAAGTAGATCCAGGCTGTCCTCTTTCTTTCTCTCTGCAATAAAGCACCCAACACCCCATTTCAGAGATTTTGGGTTTGTTTGAATGCGGTAAGTAGGCTTGAAAAGATTAACCATTTTCTGGGGATGGCTTGGCCTACAGGTCCATCCAACTTTTACAGGGTATAAGCGATCCAAGAGATGCACAGCGTGAGTATGGCTTGAGCTAAAAAGCGTAGGGGAGCTGCTTTCCTGGGGTTTAAAGCAAGCCCTAGCGGGAGGTTATTCTGCCAGTTGTGCTGCTGCTCTGAGCACACGGCAGCTACAACCTGCTGCCAGCTGCTTCTCTACTGAAATTCTCATGTTTGCCCATGAATATGTGATAGGGAAAGATGAAGTGAGACCAAACTTACAGAGCAACGAGCTAATTTATACGTTCATCACCTCAGCGAACAGTTCTTGTGCAGTGTAGTGAGAAATAGACTGAGTATTTCTCCCCAGAGTTCTACATTTTAAAACCTACCCGAAGATGCTGATGACCTTCTTCAGGGCTTTCTTATCTCAGATGCTTCCTAGCAAAATACAACAGTGTTCAAATACATATAAACTCTTTCCTGAGACGTTGTGGATCCAAAGCCCAGTGCAGTCAGTATAATACTCCTGACGTTCTGTGGTAGCTGGGATTTGCAGCTACCCTTGCTTAAGCATTGATGGATGTATTTACAAGCACGCAGGAGCATGCCGTGAGAGTCCCAGAGTTTGGCTGCCTGAACTTGCTCAGCTAGGTTTTGACAGCGCAGTCTCCTTGGGAGCTGGGCAATCCCCAGGGCTACCTTTGCGTGGCACTTCCATAGGACACTGCCGTGATGTCTGAGTTACCGAACACCACCTTCTTTTGGAGGGGTGTGCTGGTAGTGTGAGCACTGGTGTCAGTGTGATGATGCTCTGGCTGTGCTCAGCCCACTGGTGCTGTTGCCTGCCATGCACTGCATCAGCCCTGACTGTGAGGGTGACAGAACCAACTCTGGCAGCATCAGAGACAATTCCCTTCCTGCCCTGGGAAGTGGATATTAAGCATCAGCACAGGAGGATGGACAAATCTGCAGTCCTGCTTAGGAAGAGGCAATGCTCTTGTGCCCTGCATGGATGTACAAAACCTGGGAGCATTCGAGACCCCTACCAATTTATTCCAGAAGGATGAGCCTCTGCCTGTCCTTCCTTCTGTCTGAGCAAGCGGTGAGACCAGGTTGGGTTTGGCACCTGTTTCCCCAGGTCTGCACATGGGGCTGTTGCTAATCCTCTGTCTGAATGGTGCTTGACCCAAAGAGCTTCTTGACTGTGTAGCTGCACATACAAATCCAAACAGCACAGGAGAGCAGTGGCTTTCCTTCATTGCTGCTCTTTGCCGCAGGACTGTGACCTTACAGTTCTTCTACTGCTTCATTAATCCCAGGAGGTGACATCCCATTAAATGTCCTTATCACATTCCAGAAGTTTATTTCATAAATATTTCATGGGCCCTAAATAGAGCAGCTGTTCCCTCGCGGCACTGTTAATAGCACAGATCTCCTCTGCCGGGAGCCCTGTCCTCTGCAGTGCCACGGCATCAACCCTGTCCCTCTCCTGCATTGCCAGTGGGCAGAGCTGCTGCTCCTGCTGCACAGTTTAACACTTTGCTTTGTAACTCAGCCTGAAAGCACCCAGATAAAGGTCTAATGAAGTCTACCTGGGGAGGAGGCCTGGGAAACTGGGTGGGGAACAGGGGCAGCCAGGCTATGCCAAGTCTGAGCAGCCTGGCATGGTGTTAGTCCCATGTGGCTGTGCTAATAAATAAATCAGGCCCGGGGCGCTCCTTTGTCCTGGGAGCAGGAGGCATTGCCCCACTGCCATGCACAAGGTTAAGTAGTCTTTCCTATTAAGATGGGCCAATCGCACTCAAACCAGCTCCAGTGAAGGGTCCCGGTGTCACACCGCCTGAGCCACTGTGGGCGTGTGCATCCGTAGAGCTCAACCAGAGGGGTTTCCTGGTGTATTTTGTACGTTGGTATAAATGGGACCTTTGGGACTGGTGCAAAGCACAGAGAGAAGGGTCACCCTTACGGCAGGGGGGAAATCTCCGGGTGTTTTTGAAAAGCAGAATCCTCCTCTCCTTCCTGTTCACCATCGGTTGATCGTCTTGATTAGATCCAAGGTGAGATTAATTAATTTAGTGAATATGTTAATGGGCTGAAACAAAAAACCCAAGGAGTGTTCAAGAAACCACTTACAATGTCACAGGCAAAATTAAAGACTGGTTCAATCTGGGGAGAAAACCAACAAAACACATTTAATTCACACAACATACAAATCCCAGCACAAAGACTCACAGTGATTAATCACATGTTCTTACATACCTGGGCCAAGCTGCTACCTCCACCTCCGCAGGGGGAAGAAGCCTCCAGTAGTTCTTTTCCTCGTGGAAACATGATGTCTATCCTTCAGTTTGTGCACCTGTTCCTCAGTGTCAGCTGTTCCTCTGAGGATCAGCTCTCTGCTCCACATGCTTCCAAGCCAGTCCTCTACTCCAGTGCGCTGATTCCCACCGGCTACAGACAAGATGCTGTTCTTCCATTGCAGCAAACAATGGATTGCAGGTGAAACCTTTCCTGAGATTCCAAACCCCCACTCTCCCTGCATTCAGCATGTTCCAGAGGGCAAGACTGGAGCTTTGCCCAGCTCCAGTGACAGGTGCTTCTTCTCCAAACAAAGACCAGACACTAACTCCCAACAAGAAACAGGAAACAGGAAGCTCCAAACTAGCTGCAGTGGTTTGCAGAGGCATTTACTCAGCTTGGAATTCCAAGCTGCTTATCACAAGCTGGTGTAGTAACTCCCCAGCCCCTCAGGCTAAGACCTGTCAAATTAAAATTACAACACTGTGTGCCTTCCTTGAAAAGAGAAGGAGCAGCAGAGACACTCTTGACTCATAGATGGGTAGGTGAATCCTGTCTTACTTTTTTTTTAAAACTGGAACTTAGCTAAAGTTTCAGCAGGCCAGCACATGGGGATTTACTGCTAGCTGTGTGGGAGGATAAAGGTCAGGTGTGGCAAACCATGCTGTGTCCTGAAAGTGATGCTAAAACTGAGCTGATCTCTCCAGCCAATTCTACGGGATTAAGACCTCCTACCAAAAAAGCTGGTGTAGCAGCTAGGCTGTCACATCAGTCCAGAATGCTGGCCAGCCCCAGTCCTGACAACATGGAGGGGGCTACAGGAGAGCTGGGGAAGGGCTGTTTCCAAGGGCCAGGGGCAATGGTTTCAAGCTGGAAGAGGGGAAGTTGAGACTGGAAGTCAGGAGGAAGTTCTTCACAGTGAGGGTGCTGAGACATTGGACCAGGTTGCCCAGGAAGGTTGTGGCTGCTCCCTCCCTGGAAGTGTTCAAGGCCAGATTGGATGGGGCCTTGAGCACCCTGGTCTAGTAGGGGGTGTCCTGGCTCCTGGCAGGGGTGTTGGAACTAGATGACCTTTAAGGTCCCTTCCAACCTGAACCACTCGATGAATCTATGAATCTTTTTCCTCATTCACTATGTCACATCCAACCCAGTAACCTGGGATGGGAGTCTGACATTTCTGAATCCAAACGAACAGAAAGGGAATATAAAATACAGAGCAGTGAGTCTGGCAGAAGAGCATAGCTGGTGGTCACCGAGTCTTGAAAGAGGACTTTTTATGTTAGGAGGACAAACTTCCTTCCTGCATGAGGACAGGAGATGGTGGGTACCAGGTACTCCATTCAGAGTGGGTGTCAGGGATGCTGCAGACAGATGGCTGCAATTTTCATCTCTGTTGTGCACTCAGAAGCTGATCAGAAAACCCATCACCTCCTGCATGGCTTCTGTGATGTGGTGTGAGCAAAACATGCAGTACTGAGATTGCCATCCAAATCCAAGGATGGATTTGCAGGTAGGGTCAGCAGCATCTCTTGCTGAGATTACAGCTGCTTCACTGTTGTGGGTCTGCTACAGTGACAAAGGTGTTTATGGAATTTGTAGCTTCAACAATTAAGATAGCCTAGATCTGGGGTGAATGTCTGTGGACTGATGAACAAAGGAGTGTTGTGAGGGAAGGAAAGCAGCCCAAACAATCCTGATTTTAAAAATAGCCTCTACAGACTGAATCTGGGGTGGGCTTTTTGTACTCGTCTACTCATTTTCAAATCTGTAAGCATCTGAATTCCTTCTCAAGAAGGGAATTTGAGATTAGTTGGTAGCAAACAGTTACTTCTACAATGATTCTATGCTTTTATTTGCAGTTTTATGCCCCAAATCACATGCATTTCCCTGACATTTCTGAACGGGCCCTGTTATGCCTGGCTAGTGGGAAGGTCAGAAGAACTACCCCTGGCTTAAAGATAAATCTTTCACTGCTGACCAAGTGCCAGCTGGCAGTGGGTTAATTCTGTTAGAAGTACTTGTGGCAGGAGGCAGAAATGCTGTTAGCTGCATCAATACTGAGGTGTGTTCACCCCTGTTCTTACTGGATGTGGTCCCTGAGTCCTACTAACCTCTTTGTAAGTACTTTGGACCCAACAGCATTTTCTAAGACACTGTCTGCTCTGTCACCAGTTTTGCTTCATTTGAGTAGGGTTCTGCTTGGACACTTTTTTCTTGCAGCCAAGGGCTCTCTTTCTTACAGAACTGCCAAGGCAAGATCTACTTCTTCTTCCAAGTCAGATGCCTTGGAAGACAGTAAGAAGGCAAGGGCATGTACATCATGCCTCTGGGTGCAGAGTGTGCAAGTGTCCTTCCTTGGCTCAGAAAATCCCTTGCAACCTGCCCTTCCCCCTTTTCCCACCCCCCACCTTGTATACAAGCACACACACACACACTCAGACTTCTCCATTGCTCCTTGGCTGACATTTCCCCAGCAACTCCCCTTCTCCAAGCGGATCATACCCGAGCCACGTGCTGGCAAACCTCAGAAAATACTTGGCACACAACCAATAATTTCTTCTTGCAAGGAGGGCTGCACATAGTAAACACCACTAGCAAGGGTTGTGTATCCTTATTGCCCAGGTAATCATCAACAACATTGCCCCCTGACAGTGTGTTGGGGTGGAAAAACTGGACTTTAGCTTGAGATAGTGGAGCACCTCTGATGTTTCCTGGGATAATGAGTTTCTTGTTTGACCTGGCACACAATGTTTCTTCTCTCCAAGAGCATAGCGAGCCCCACAGGCGCTTTGCAGAGGATGAAAGCATGGTTCCCTGGCTGCTCCTGATGGATTGAGACACTTTTGTTAGCCAGGCATGACACAGGTCAGTGTCATGTCATTCAGGCTGAGTAGTCTATTAGGTGTCAGATGATTGCTGGAACAGACGGGCAAAGTGCTGATTTAGTTAATATTACCACTATAAGCCAAAGAGTGTCCTGACCTGTGTCCCTGATTGTCTTGAAGAGTTACTATGAGTAGGAATTAATGTTTGCTGCTAGTTTAGGCAGACCTCCTGTGATCCACAAAGCTCTGGAAGATGGCAGATAACAACTCTTCCAATCAAGAACTGGAAGACAATTCAGTTGTCTTCAGAGGCTTCAAATGCCAGGGGTGCATTGGGCTGATGCTTTCCACACACTCCCTTCATACAGAGCATCTTGCACGTACCTGTGCAAGCAATCGCATCATGTAGAAAGGCTAGCAGTGAGCAGCACACCCAAGAGTGGAGGGGAGGTTGGGTGCCTATCTCCCACTGTCATAAACACCGACTACCTGCTGGCAGGTCAGCTACTCACTGCTGCGGGTGTGTGCCTGTGCCCTGTTCCAGAGAAAGTCATGCTGACAGCTGGTTTGGTGGTCCCCTGCTTTGATAGCAGTGGTTCCCTAACTGAGCCCTGTGAGGTTAAAACAAGAAGTTTCCTGTTTCAGAAAAGAGAATGAGTGCTAATGTATTATTAGAGGGTAGGAGCCTCCCACGGAAAGTTATAATGGCTGAGCAGGGAGTGGAGGTACTTGCTGTTTCCCCTTGGCCATATCACACTGAAGTAAGTAGACATAAATGTAGGTGTCTGTGTACTGCTCACTTGCTGCTCTCTGTCTGTGGTTGTGTACCCTCAGGTAATGAAGACTCCATCTGCTCCTGTAGGGATGTGTTAATTGATTTTATAGAAAGCAAGAAGTGCATTTGGCTGCTCATCAGTGACACATAAAGTGTGGTTACTAAGACAAGAGGAGAGCAAGGAGAATTTAGCATGAACAAAAGAGGAAGCTTCACCTCAGTGTTGTAGTTATCTGGTATAAAAAGGCATTTCTTCCAATACTCACCTGTAGCTGAGCTAAAAGGTTTTGTTCATTCTTAACACTTGGCTTTTGAAAAGCCCAGGCTAGTGTACGTCTAGTGAAACAGGTTGGGAGACCACCCTTTAAATATCTAATTACAATGGATGTGGATTTTGACAAAGAGGAAAGAATGGCTTGGGGAAACCAAGGATTTTAAACCATTGGATTTAGGTGGGGCTGTCAAAGGATTAGTTTATCACATGAACACACAGTGCCCCAAATCCATGCCTTTCAGGTGCTGTATGGTCTCCATCACCCCACTGGGGCATATCACTCTCAGGGATTTTAGAGTCAAACAGGAATTGTTAACACTTCTCTGTAGCTGCCACAGCTTTGCCATGAGAATTTGGGCAGGATATTTTCTGCCTGAGGTGAAATAGTGCTGCTTCCTTGAAAGGGAGTGCCTGTTCTGTGGCACCTGTGTTTGTTGTTCTCTGGTGAAGATGAATCTCGTTGGTTGATCAGTTGATTAGGTCCAAGAGGAGATTAACCAATTAACTTAGTTAATGGGCTGAAATAAAAGAACATAAGTGGAACAAGCTGCTACTTCCACCCCCTCAGGGTTAAGAGGCCTCCAGTAGTTCTTTTCCTTGTGGAAATGCTTTGTCCATAGTTCAGTCCACCTTTTCTGTCCTCAGAGCCAGCGGTTTTTTGGAGGCCACATTCCCAGTGGGAAAACTCTCTCCATTTTGGCAAACAATGGATTGCAGAGGCAATCTTTCCTCCGCTGATCTCTGAGGTTCCAAAACTCCTACTTTCTTTATCCACTGCATTCTGGAGTCAAGGTGGCTGCCATGTCCAGCCCAGTGACGTGAGCTTCTTCTCCAAAAAACCCACCAGTGAAAAAGGAGCTAAGTCCCCTCAAGAGGCAGGAAACAGGAAGCTCCAAACTGCTGATGCAGGTTCACAGATGCAAATTCAGCATGGAATCTCAAGCTGCTCACCACAATTTGCCATAGCAACTACCCAATCCTGCAGGTGAAGAAACCTGCCCAAATTCAAGCTGCAATAGAGCATCTTCTTGCACAGAAGGAGGGACCACACGCTTCACCTGAGGTAAGGACATCCACGCGGGCAAACAGCTGTGCATCTTGCATGTTACAACTGGGCTTTGAGCATCCAGAAACAGGGTGGTCACCCCATAGCCCTGTAAAATCACACAATCGCTGTTGGCTGGAAGTATCAGGGTGTTGGCACAACAACTAGTGGGTACCTAGTAACTAAAAGCAAACCTTCCTCACAGGGAGTATTGACAGGCTGCCTTATAAATGACACCAGAGATTTAAGAACTCGCACGACAGTTGTACGAGTTGGAGTTGAAAGCTTCTCACATAGCAGTAGTGCTGATGTGGTTGTTCACGGAGTCAAAAATTGTATTTCTGCATGGTGCCAGCACATAGTTTATTGAAGACTCATTTCTTTTCATGTAGGAGAATTAAGCCAGGCTGTGAGCACACACAGTCCTTATTTTGGGGTAAAGAACCTGCCTATGGCCAAAATCCTACTCAGAAATGACTTTACAGTGTCTCGTCCCTTTTCCCCACAGATAAGCACCCTGGTTTTGCTTATACAACCAGTTACCAAGCTGGAGCCTGCAGGATGCAAGTTCACAGCCAACCTTGTTCCTTCTTTCCATTCCTGTTCCAGGATATCTTGGTCCTTTGCTGGAGACTTCTGACACGTTGATGGCTACAAGGGCATCAATCAATCTTGACACTGAACATCAGCTCCTGAGT
This sequence comes from Upupa epops, assembly GCA_013397515.1. NCBI lineage: Eukaryota > Metazoa > Chordata > Aves > Bucerotiformes > Upupidae > Upupa > Upupa epops. The sequence goes on along the minus strand of VZRI01010159.1, from coordinate 228,409 downwards.
AGAGAAAACTGCAGTTCTCTGCCTGTACCTCTGACCTTGCTGCACTGGAGTCTTTCCTCTATTACCTGTAGAAATGTCCTCCATCATTTGGAAATGAGTTTAAGACAGAAGATAGACTGTGTGTCTGACATGAATGTGTTCTTCCACAGTAGCTTCTACTATCAGTCCCTCTCATTCATTTCTCTCATAGTTTGAAGATTGTTTTTAGTTTGAACAAAAGCTGGCTAATTCTTGTCTCTATTCCCTTGACACCTTGTCTATGGGGGTACAAGTCTGGTAGCTCAAGCTTAGACCACTGCAATAGCATCCATCCTAATGAAGAACTTCGGCTGATGTGGCAAAGGTCGTGACTGCTCTGCTTCTGCCTGGATGTGTTCCCAGTGCAGCACTCTGGAGTCGCAGGTATTTGTCATACACCTGCCTGCTCTGTCTGCCAAAACTGCAGCTCCAACCATCAGCACATTTTAAGCTCTATCAGTGTGGAAGAGTGTGGCCACACTAATCTGTATCTCTGTGACCTTGACCCTGATGGTTGAAATTAGCTTTACAGACAGTTAAGCTTGAAAGCTTCTCCAAAGCTTCTCCAGTAGTGGCTGGGCCAGGGAGGGTGGTGATAGTGTGTCTCAGTGCATAGCTGTGAATCCCTTACTGGTGTTTACTCACCTTCCAGAAGGATCTCATTAACTGCAAGTGTGAAGTTTAACATCACTGAGATAAACTATCTTTTAATGCCTTGTCTTAAAATCCAGTCAAAAGATGAAGGCAGTGTCCCAGAATTCAGCTCCATTCAGAACAAGTGGTAACACACATGAACCAAGATGTGGAGCACGTCAATTCTGGCTGAATCTCTATAGAGTATCTGCATTATTTTGCCTCTGACATTCAAAGTAGCTTGGAGACAGACAGTGATAAAATTGAGGTCTTCCTCTTTTTATCCTTTTTGTCTTGCCTCTCTTTTGTGGTGCCTGAGATATAATTTCAGATTGCTGGTTTACCCCATTGTGTTCAGGGTTGCATGTGATTTTATTGTTAATCTAGCTGCATTACCACACAGGGAATCACAGAATTATTGAGGCTGGAAAAGCCTTCTGAGCTCATCCAGCCCAGCCCAGGACCTGACATCACCACATCAGCCAGACCAGGGCACTACGTGCCATGCCCAGTCTGTCCTTAAACACCTCCAGGGATGGGGACTCCACCACCTCCCTGGGCAGCCCATTCCAGTGTCTAATGAAATGATGTCGTTTAGCTCATAGTGCTGCAGTTTCTATGCAACATTTTCAACTGCACAAGAACAAGAGATCTTCTTACTCCAGGCTTATTGTGAGAAAAGTCTAAAATGAAAACAATCAACTAAACCTAAAAAAATACACTAAGAACAAGGCTGAAAGAAATGAACTCTGACAGAGAACAAGGGGCTGTGACCTGGTGGCAGTTGTAAATGTTTGTGTGACCTGAGGCCCATACTTTGGTTTATCGTGACCTCTGAAGTATTTTTACTTGTTACCCTGGGCTTTTCTGGTCATTCATCTTGTATAATCATTGACTCCTAGAATGGCTGGTGTTGGAAGGGATCTCGGAGATCCTCTGTTCCCAGAACCCCATCCAACCTGGCCTTGAACACTTCCAGAGAGGGAACACCCACAACCTCCCCCGGCAACCTGTTCTAGCACCTCAGCACCCTCACAGCAAGGAATTTCCTGCTAAGAACTAATCTAAATCTCCCTCTTTTAGCTTGAAACCATCCCCCCTTGTCCTATCACTGGACTGTGGAGATAAAAAGCTAAATGCCTTTCAGAAAACTGTAAATGCCTAGTTTATGTCAAATAGGTTGCCATTTGGAAGATGCTTTCTCCTCCCCAACTGTAGCGTGATGCTGATAGCTGAAGAGATTAATCCCACCCTTCAGACTTAGTGATGACTCCCTGCCTGCCACCCATTCCCTATTGTGTTTCTTTTGGGGATTGGGTTATATAACAACCCAGTGTGAAGCACAGCTGAACATGAATGAAAGATTGTAAGAGACAATCTTGATTACTGAAACTGTGTGATTATTGAAACTCTGTGATTATTGAAATGGGAAGTCTTGGTCACCAATGTTTTTAGTGATTTCTAAAAGCATGAGATTGCTGAGCACCTCATATCAACACTATGGGGCAAGTAGTCGTACTTTTGCTCTCCACATCCAAAACAGAAGTCTTTAAGATCCTCATTGTGCTGCCTTCTCATTCTGGAGACACCATCCATAGGTGCATACATAGTTTAGCACTGAAAGCCCAGCAGTGGCAGGCACTTCGCTCTACCCTGTGCCTCTGATTCTGTGCAGTCCTTTACCTGTCTGCCCTGCAGGAGAGCAGAACTGAATCCAGATCTTCACATCCCATGTGTTCCTGTCCCAGTGGTCCTGCTAGGGAAATGGAGGTACAGTTTGCTGTGGTTGGGGGAAGTGATGCTCGTGGCATCCGAAGATTTGTTTGAAGCCTCTAGTTTGCTGTAGGTGGTGAGATGCTTGCAAATGCAATTAGTAACTACTTTTGTGGCTGGGAGCTATGAATGTCTAAGGATTTCTCCTTTACTTCTGCTGAAATGATGCCTCTTCAGTTTTGTTTTACACTTCAATAAGCCCCAAAGGATGTTCTGATGCTAATACGAACGCCATATGAACCCTCTGTCAGACCCTCCTCATCTGCTGGTTAGGCAGTTTTACATAGGACTAGTATGTGGCATCTCTGAGCCAGGACACCATGCACTGTTGGCTCTAGAGGATGAAGATTCCTGTTCTTTGCTTTGAGGAAAGAATTCAAGAGTGCCAACCCACTCAGCTTTCCAAATAAAAGGCTAGAAGTCTTCTCTCAGAAAGCAAGCTAAAACTCGTGCCTGGGTGGACTGCAGGGTGGCTCTGCAGCCCAGGGAAGCCTCTGAAGTGATAACAGTGTTTAAGACTTGCTTTGACCTAATGTATCCCATATCAGCTAAGTCAAGCAACTGCCTACTCACCCCATGGCTGATGTTCTTGAGAGCTCATGTAGTTTAATCTGCTAAAAATATAGACCTCTCCCATCTGGCCAAGTCCAGCTCTCCTAGCTCCACAAAATTCCCTTTGAACATAGTGTGACACGTGGAGTTGTCCTGGTTTAGGGAGGCTTAGCCTATAGCAGACTGGTGACTTGAATGTGTTAAGTGCTTGCTTTTTCTGCACTGACTCTTTCAAGGGAGCCTATGCTGGCTGGTTCTGCAGGAGGAACTTTTCATGGAGTGATGGTGTTTGTTTAGAAGTCCTGTGACATTGCCTCACACATTGCTGGCTCATGTTGAGCTTCTCATCTACCAACACCCCCAAATCCTTCTCCTCAGGAATTCTCTCACCCAGCATGTATTTGTGCCTGGGGTTACCACAACCCAGATGTAGGACTTTGCTCTTGGACTTGTTGAACCCCATGTGGTTTGCACAGGCCCAGTTCTCAAAGCTGTCACAGTCCCTCTGGATGGGCTCTCTCCCCTCTATCGTGTCAACGACACCACACAGCTTGCTGCAGGAGCACTCATTGCCATTTCCCAGGTCACTAACAAAGATGCTAAAACAGTACTGAGCCCAAAACAGACCCTTGAGGAAAACCACTCATTACTGACCTCCACCTGGACATGAAGCCAGTGATCACAACTCTTTGAGTCCGACTGTGCTACAAGTGGACCTTCTACCAGTATACTAGTGGTTGCAACTGACAGTAGTTACCAATTTAAAGATGAATCAGTTATTGACAGATTTAAAAGATACACTGCACTGCATGAGAAAGGTAATGATGAGGGGAAAAATAAACACAATCTGCTCTAATTACGTAAGAATGGCTTGACTAGTAGGCTGGGAAGAACTTGAGATATTCACAACAACTTTAAATATAGACTGGAGCCTTAGGTTTGAGTATGCAAGGCATGAGGAGGGAGCTTTGGCATGGGCCATGTGAAAGCTGAGAACAGCCAGATCCGTCAGAAAAAGGAGAAAAAACAAAAGTGCCAATGAGAAAAATATTCGGCAGGGTGTCTAAACCTCTGGGTTTGGACTCGATCAAACCATCGAGTTCATTTTCTTCTTTCTGCTTTCCTAATCAGAACTAAAAAAATCCTTTTAAAGTCAAGGAATTTAAGGTCTTTGGGCTCTTCTTGCATAAACAGCAGGAGCATGTTTTTTTGGGTTAGGTCAGAAGATTCTGCCTCTGGCAACTGCAGACTCTAGTCTACGGCATGTTGAGGGCAGATGCTCAGATGTAGTTGAATTTACACGTAGCAGCCAGGCACATTCTGCAGCTCAGGTGTTTTTATTGGACTCCTCTTGTTCAGTGCCCATGCCTCTTTTACTTTTCCAGAAGTCTTTGTGTGCATAGGTGCATGAGTTCATCTACCTGCCTAAAGATGTATAGGAGCATTGTCAGATGACATCAAAAGTAAATGGCAATCAAAACCTATGTCAGTGAAAAAGTATTTCTTAGTTGGTTGACCTCAGTTCTAGCAAATAAGATCACAGAATCATTGAATTATTAGAGATCAGAAGAGACCTCAAAAGATCTTCTAGTCCAATCCCCCTGCCACAGCAGGATCACCTAGACCAAGTCATACAGGAACACATCCAGGCGGGTCTGGAACGTCTCCAGAGAAGGAGACTCCACAACCCCCCTGGGCAGCCTGTTCCAGTGCTCCGGTACCCTCCCTGGGAAGAAGTTCCTTCTGATACTGATATGAAACCTCCTCTGTTCCAGCTGGCACCCATTGCCCCTTGTCCTATCACCAGATGACCTTGAGAAGAGCCTGGCTCCATCCTCCTGACACCCACCCCTCACAGATTTATAGACATGAATGTGGTTCCCCCTCAGCCTCCTCCAAGCTCAAGAGACCCAGCTCCCTCAGCCTTTCCTCATAAGGGAGCTGTTTTACTTCCTCCATCATCTTTGTTGCTCTGCTCTGGACACCCTCCAGCAGCTCTGCCTTCATTTTGCTGATAGGCTGAAGAAAGTGACTTTATCTGATAGATGGAATATTTGTACTTGCTGTTTCACTGTGTAGAGCTGAAAGTACATAGAATGTTCTGTAGAGAAGCTCACTGATGAACAAGTTGCCTGGTCTGGAACTGATAAGAGATGCAGAAGCAGGCCCTTGTGTTGAAAGGACACCCTGACAGTGCAAGCAAGAGAGCAACCCAAACCAAACTCCTTTCTATATTTCCATTCTAGCAATCCCAGGCTGAAGCCCAGAAGCTTGGGGATATCCAAGAAAACATAATGTTCCATTTGCCTTGGCTATTCATGCTCTATCCAGATTTCCCTACCAGTCAGTACGTCAGCTTAGATGAACCGTTACTCTGATCCATTTGTCAGATCTTGTGATCGTCTTCTATGGTCTCCTTTAAGATCATCAGCACAAAATATGAGGGAACCATCTGTGACTGTAGCAAGGAGCTTGGCCATTTATCCCGTGTGCTGTTTAATGGCATTTAGAGCACTGGTTCCCTGCCTTGGAGAAGATCGGTTTGCTAGCTGTCACGGATGAAGTCCAAGAAGAAGAAGGAGGTGAGCTGGGCCAGAGCCAGAAGGGCTATCAGTGTAAAGTGCAGATACAAGCCTGGGGAAGAGAGATGAGCAGTTCCAGTTAAACAAAGACCATTTTTGAGTTTTCTGTTAGCACAGTGTAAAATAAACCCTACGGTCCTCAAGATGCCCAGCTCACAGGCAATATTTGGGCACTGATCAATGGCAGGCAAATGTTTCACGCTGCTCCTGGAAGCTATTTACGTGACTCGAGGTGAAGAGGAAGAGCCATTGCAGGAGAAATCCAGAGATTTGTCATTCAGAACACGCCAGGGAAGGGAATAACCCAGGGCAGGTTGATGACAGACGTGCAACCACAAAAAAAAGCTGGGTGGTGTCGCCGACACCCCAGCAGACTGTGCTGCCATTCAGCCAGACCTGGACAGGCTGGAGCGCTGGGCAGAGAGAAATGGAATGAGGGACAAGAAGGTAAGTGTAGAGTCTGGCGTCTGGGCAAGAACAACCCCAGGGACCAGGATAGAGTGGGGACTGACCTGTTGGAGAGCAGTGCAGGAGAAAGGAACCTGGGGATCCTAGTGGACAGCAGGATGACTATGAGCCAGCAATGTGCTCTTGTGGCCAAGAGGGCCAACAGCATCCTTGGGGTGCATCATAAGGGGAGTTGTTAACAGATT
>VZRI01010159.1:192987-206663 GCA_013397515.1 Upupa epops | reverse complement strand
GGGGTGTGTGTGTGTGTGTGTGTGTGTGTGTCCCTGCTCCTGGCAGGGGGGTTGGAACTAGATGATCTGTAAAGGTCCCTTCCAACCTGAACCATTTGATGAAACTAATGAATATACAGAACCATCAGTTTTGGGAAGTCATCTCTGTTGTAGGAAGAAACTGGATTCCAAAGTGGGTTTCCTCAAGGCCTCCACTCCCTCAGTTTTGTGCTGCCCTAAGGGATCAAGAATTTCACTGACAGCACTAAGACTTCAATGAACTGAAGCAAATACCCTGATTTCAACTTCCACAGCAGACAAACCATTGAAGCACAGCCTTTCATCCCAACACAGCACAACGTGTCATCCAGAAAGAGAGGGAACGCGTTATCAAAGAGGCCTAACTGCGCTTATTCAGCATTTCTTACTGCATGACAACTACAAGACCGCTATCTCTAACTGAAATATCAAGGTGTGTCTGCATGGTTGCATTTCCACCCATCACCAATGAAAAAGTTAATTGAAAATTTAATTGATTATCACAGAATTACTGAGGCTGGAAAAGCCCTCTGAGCTCAGCCAGCCCAGCCCATGACCTAATATCACCACACCAGCCAGAACCAGGGCACTAAGGGCCACATCCACTCTTTTCTTAAACACTTCCAGGAATGAGGACTTCACCACTGCCCTGGGCAGTCCATTCTAGTGTCTGATCACCTTTTCCATGAGGAAGGGCTTCCTAACACCAACCTAACTCTCCACTGGCAGCTTCAGGCTCTGCCCTCTCATCCTGTCCCTAGTTGCCTGGAAGAGCTCAAGCCCCCCTAGTCTACAAACTTCCCTTCAGGTAGTTAAAGGGAACATTTTTAAATCTCTTCCACATATTCCAACAGTCGTAGGCTGTTTCATTCCAAGAAAAGCTCCATAAAAAGCTTTCCAAGAAAAATTAGTATCTAAAAAATGCAGAGCATTGTTCTGTCATGACCCCTAAACTCTCCATCTCCAAGAGGTGCCCTCCTGTACTTCAACAGAATGCCAGTGAGCAAAGCAATCTCTTTCACTGCTTGTACAGGGGGAGAAGGCAACAGAGGTCAAGAGCAGTGGACCAAACACAACTCAGCTTTGTGCTCTCATGTCCTGAGGATGTAGAAGAGTGCAGGGGAGGTTCACTAGTGGATCAGCATTTAGGAGGTCCATGCAGTACAACCATTGTGTCCTCCTACCATCAAACCTACTGGCTGGGCAATGTAATTTTAACTCTTCAGCTCAGCCAGGCAGCCCGTAGGCATTTAATGCAGCTTAATGGTGCCTCTTTGAAGGAATTTTGAAGGAAACCTAGGATGACAGCAGTACGGAGAGGAGAGAAACTGAGAGAGCATAAAAGCAGGGATTTGTCAGATTCAAACAGATAATCTCTAGATGAATCATTCTTGCTCCAGGGAAGTTTGTCTGCTGATGCTTTCTCTACAATAAACTTGATTTGATAACCAAGTTTTTACTAGGATGGTGAAGAGTAGGAGGGAACATCCATCATCTTTACTGTCCCAACACTTCACTAGTGACCCACACAAGTTTTATCCAACTTCATTAACCTTCTTTGCACCCACTCCAGCATCTCCAAGTCCTTGTAGAGGGCTCCAGAACTGACCACAATACTCAAGGGGTTAAGTGCAGGGGACAATCAATCCCCTAACTCCTGGTGGCCACACTATTTGTAACAGAAGTCAGGATGCTGGGTGTCTTCTTGGCCTCTTACGTGGCAGCAGACCATAGAATCCTCACGGCTAGAAAGGACCTCCAGGATCACCAAGTCCAGCCCTCATCCCAGTATCAAACCAACCCCTAGAACATGGCCTCAAGTGCTCTATCAGCTTTTAAAGCCCTCCAGGGATGGGGATGGGAACACCACCACTTCCCTAGGCAGCCTGTTCCAGTGCCCAACCACTCTTGCAAGAAAGAGCTTCTTCCTAAGATCCATTCTAAACCTCCCCTGATGCAGCTTGAGGCCATTTCCCCTCACCCTAGCATTAGTAATTTGGGAGAAGGTGGTCTGCAGGAGGAGTGTTTGGGCACTAGAAAAAGGGCTGGAAAGCATTAAGAAGGAAGACAACTAGGGAAGGGTGGAAAGTAACACTGGAATGTAGATACAATTGTCTCCAGACAGGAACAGATAGGGAAGCAATCTCCAGAAGATCTTTAAAGCACCTTCCATTCTAGGGTCTGATCACCCTTTTCCATGAGGAAATACTTCCTAACATCCAACCTGACCCTCCCCTGGTAGTCTCAGGCCCTGCCCTTTCATCCTATCACTAGTTTCCTGGGAGAAGAACCTGACCCCCACCTGTCTAAAACATCCCTTCACAGACAGTTACAGAGTGTGATAAGGTCTCCCAAGTCTCCTCTTTTCCAGGCTAAACAACCCCAGCTCCTTCAGCCTCTCCTCATCAGACTTTCCCTCCACTCATCCCCCAGTCTGTAGCTCTGCTGGGGGTTACTGGGGCCAAAATGTAGGACTCTGCACTTGAATCAACACACCCTTGAAGACAGAAGAGCTAAACTAGCATGACAGTCCCTGTGCTGTGTCAGAGACAGCACAGACCGTGCTGCCTGAGCGTGCAGAAGTGTGTACTACTTTTTGAAGTGTGGGTAGAACACGTGCATTAGCGTGAGTGCAAACTCTGTATTTCCCAGCCCCCATCACTTACAGAACGTCTGCTGAAAGTGAGTTAGCGTAGGTGCTTCTGGAGCGATGTTGTAGAAATGAGTCTTCAGAGCTCCGCTCACAAGCAGGTTGTATGTGAGGTCTGTTATGTTGATGCCCACGATAGCAAAAGAATAGCTGTAAGAAAAAGAAGCATCAACATGTATAGAGTTTGCCTTCCTTCAGCACACTGTACTGAACGGTGATGGCACTGGTACTGCAGATGTCGTGTGCTGCTGAGCTATGAGAGTTCTTTTCTGTGTGAGCTTCCAAGGTAGGGGGGGTGGAAAACGAGAACAACATGTATTCTGCCTGCTTCAGATGCTCTCAGAGTGGTGTTTCCCTTGTGGAACATACAGTCACACCAAGAGCTTCATCACCATACCACCTTTTTCAGCGAGCAGCACAGATTCATCCCTGTACAATACCCAGGCTCCCTGTGCTCTCCTAACACGGGGCAAGCACTCCACACGGTGGCTGTGCCTGCACGCTGACCCTTCATATGCTATTTTAACCCAAAGGCCCCACTGCAATTCATCACCCTGAGTTAGGATCAGCAGGTTTCAACAATTACTCCTATCATTCATGTGGTTAAATAGCTCCTGAAAAAGACCCAGCTGAATCACTTGAGATTTCTTCCTAAGAGAGAACTCGATACAAAGGGCAGAGAAATTGCAGAAACCTAAATGAGAGCAAGCTGGAAACAGAAACGAGACAAATCAGACTCACGAAGCAAACCCCTGCCCTGTCATCAGTATCAATAGAAAAGGAGGCATTAAAATGTGGTACTGCAGATTGTCAGATACACTCAGAAGGAACTTCTAGTTCTACACTCATGAATAATGCAGCTATACCACTGCTTAAGAAGAAAACCAAGCCTCACTACTATTTCTTCTCTATTGTACTTTCCTGAAAGCAGATCAGATCCTGGCTCTGACAGTACGAGCGAGATTTGATCCCATAAGAATAATTAAACTGCTATTCATGGCTGTGCTATTCCCAGCACGGAGAAAGCTTCTCCTTGCTGCATTTTGGGGTTATTTTTCTTACTTCTTACTTCAGCCTGTATTCCCTGTAATCTATGATCAAAATCAAGGAGCAGTTAAGACAATACACGTTAGCATGTGCTGTGAAGCTTCCTTTGCACGTGGGAAACACCTTTTCCCCTTCAAACACCCCATGTCATTGCTAGCTGCTGTGTTTGCTACAGCTTTAACAAGATTTTTAACTCACCCAATCGCCTTGTCAAACTTCTTTTTCTCCCATTCTGCTTTGCTGAACTGGCTGAGGGGAAGAAAAATAAATTAAGATACAGATGCAATAAATAAGACACTCATTAAACTCTGCCTGAACAGATCAGCATCACAAGATTTGAAATGATTTGTAGCTGTGACAATAAACTCGTCTCATCGTGACCAAGGGCACACCTATGCCAGTGCTCTCAGTAAAAGCCACTTGTTTTCTTTATCGACCACAAAGATGATCCACTTCCACTACATCTGAGCTGTTTACAGTTTGAAAACACTACACGTGAAACACTACCTATGGAAACACTAACTTCAAGGTAGGTTTAGCTGTTCATGTTTTCCAATGGCTGAGGGAGCTAGGTCTCTTGAGCTTGCAGAAGAGGAGGCTGAGGGGGGACCTCATTCATGTCTATAAATCTGTGAGGGGTGGGTGTCAGGAGGATGGAGCCAGGCTCTTCTCAAGGTCATCTGGTGACAGGACAAGGGGCAATGGGTGCAAGGTGGAACAGAGGAGGTTCCATATCAATATCAGCAGGAACTTCTTCACAGTGAGGGTAACAGCGTTGGAACAGGCTGCTCAGGGGGGTTGTGGAGTCTCCTTCTCTGGAGATGTTTCAGACCTGCCTGAATGTATTGTTGTGCAACTTGGCCTAGGTGATCCTGCTGTGGCAGGGGGATTGGACTGGATGATCTTTCAAGGTCCCTTCCGATCCCTAATCGTTCTATGATTCTATGTATACATGACATTCATGTCATCAGTACTGCCTTAGTAGCAAATTTTTATGTCAAGCCAAACTAGTAACCAGTCAACATCCAAAAGGAATAGTATTTCATATTATTTGTTCCAGTAACATAGAGCCTGGAGGATACAGAATCATTGAGGCTGGAAAACACCACATCAGCCAGACCAGGACACTAAGGGCCTCAGCAAGTCTGTCCTTAAACACCTGCAGGGATGGGGACTCTACCAATGCCTTGGGCAGTCCATTCCAGTGTCTGATCACCCTTTCCTAACATCTAACCTAACCCTCCCCTGGCAGCTTCAGGCCCTGCCCTCTCATCCTATCACTCTTTGTCTGAGAGGAGCCCAACCCCCACCTGACCACAGCTTCCCTTCAGGTAGCTATAGGCAGGGAGAAGGTGCCCCCTGAGTCTACTCTCCACCCTCAGCTCCCTCAGTCTCTCTTCATAACTCTCCCTCTCATCCCTTCTCCAGCTCCTCTGGATCTGTTCCAGCCTCTCAATCTCTTTCTTGAAGTAAGGAGCCTAGTACAGGGGGAGAATTGTGTCCCTAGTCCTGCTAGCCACACTATTCCTGATAGAAGCTAGGATGCCATTGGCCTTTCATGCCACCTGGGCACCCTGATGGCTCAAGAAGGTCCCTCCCTTAACCTTGCTTAGGGAGCAGATTGATTTTAGACTAAAATTTCTGCTGTTCAACGTTTTCATTTAAAAGTCAACCTGCTGACCAAGTTTTAATCTCCTCAGAAATCACTGTCAGCTAAAAGCAGTCTCTAACTGACCCTAACTTGTGGGAGTTTTGCTTTGGTAAAGCTGATCTGAATTTGAAGGCTTTAGAACCCAAATTATGGACAGAAAGTATTGTCCTTAGACTGTTCTTGAGCTACAGTAAGTACCTATTACACTAAAACAAATCATCTGAGCTTCACGTAGCTATGGTATTTAAAAGATGTAGCCATGAAGTATTTCAGATGCCAATAGGTTCATACCCATCCTGCTCTGAGGGTGTTACCAGGTAGCATGAGTGGGGACAAACCTTGACCTCCTGGCTGGCTTAGCATACAGGAATGCATTAGTCTTCATTGTTCTCTACAGTCCTAAGCATTTTTATAGGTTTGGCATAACATCCATCACAAAAAACCCCAAGCAAGCACTGAGCAATAGAGGTGGCACGTGTGGGATGTGGACAAGCAATGCAGCTCAACAGAAATAGAAATGAAATCTATCATGTTCACATCAGAAGCCAGCACGGCTGCTAAGCAACCACACCAAGAACACCACAGGCACCACCCAGCAGCATCTATCTCCTACTGAGCACCCTCTCAAGGGACAGAAATTGCACATGCTCGTACAGCGCTCCGAGAGAGTTCTTACTATTCAAACATGTGAATGCAGAGCACTAATGTGTTCCACGTGCTTTTAGTCACAGAACATCCATTGAGAACTCAACCACAAAAAACTGAAGAGATCAGAAGCTTCACAGCAGTCAGATGTGGATGTGTTGTATGGACAGCTAATGTGAACTGGCAGAAGAGAAGTCTCTTTTTGAGGTAATTGATTACTATTTAATTGGCTGAGGGGCATCTCCCCTCCCTCCCCAATAATTATAGAATAAGCTAGTCACAAATAATTCACAACAGAATTTTTGCTACTTGAAGGTAGCTCGTCTTTCAACAGTCATGACAGTGAACTAGTCAGATTAGACCCATAATTAGTCAAGGCAGGCAGAGTATGTGACTACAAATAAAGAGCCTCTTCAGCTGTGCTAACAAGACTACTCTGGATTACCAAGTCAGTCATGGCTGTGGAGCCTGTAGTGACACTGCACAGAATGTTTCCTACAGCTGAAAGTCACCCAAAATGTATTTGTTAAGCCTGGTACTAAACAGGTCTAAATCACAGTGTTTTAGCCACATCAAACAAGGCTAATTTCAATCTCAATGTTAAACATGCTCAGATCTACCTATTGGGGCACCATCACCGACAGCCAAGTTTAGAAATAGAAGTGTAAGTGTCTCATTGCAACAAGGACTATCAGTTTAGAAGACACCAAACTACCAAACAGTAGAGTTGGATGTTTATTTACAGGTAGGGTCTCATAAAACCAAAAGAAAAGGAAAAAAAACCAAAACAAACCTTAGCTCCTTCTTAGTGATTTCCCTTTGTTATGAAAAGACAAAAAGAATTGAAAAAGGTAAATAAAAACACAAAATCACTTGGAAATAAAAACAAAATCAGTTGAAATTAAAAATGTAAGAAAAAGCATTTAACACATAAGTTTAACTGTTTTTAAGATTCTGTTTGACTCTTAGATTTGAGATCGGTTTTCAGGATCGGGTCTTGAAAACAGAGCGCATGTGGCAATTCCCAAGCATACACCCAAGAAAAGAAACCAACAAACCCACAACTAAAGCACCCCCAAACAGAAAGCCAGCCACCCTCCCCCAGACAGCAGCCAGCACAGTGCACACTCAAGTTATTTTTCAGGTCTCAAGCATTACCTGTATTTAGGATGAAGAGAATCAGAGAGAACTTGCTGAGCTACCTCAGAGTCCCATTCGGCAAAATACCTGCAGACACAGGTGTTCGGGGTGAATGGTTAAATACGCTCGAGAGCTCCGTCACACTGGGCTGTTGTACACATCGTGGTAAAGATCACCACGTGTGTTTTACTATGAGTAGCAGTTAGCACGCTGAATTCACCAAGCTACACTCACATCCTCAACATGAAAGATAAAAGCAGCTTTGAATTACAAGCACAATCCTACAAGCACTTACTGAACATGCATTACCAGAGCCCTTTGCACCCATCCGACAGAAAATCAGCTGCGTATTACTAGAGCATGTTGGCTGCTGAGCTCCAGAGAAAGCAGTTCAGGCTTCTTAATCTGTCAGATTCATTAAGCAAGATAACAGTCACCACAGGAGACTAAGAAATTCAATGTGTGGTAGGGATTTGTCCCCAGTGGAAGTTCAAAGCCAGAATTGAGAGTCCAAATCCTCAGCTGAGCTCAGCATGGGCAGTGGATGGTTTATGTTCTTTAATCTGTAAAAGTAGAAGACATCTCTTCTCCCCCACCCCGCCAGCTGCAGGGAGAAGTTCTAGTACCTAAGGTTTATAAGTTACATAACTACTTGCAGTAGGTACAAAGGCTGGAGGAAATAACAGGCACCGATTGATTCCCAAATTACCAACTGCAGATACGGTACCTAGGGAGGCAGAAGCGTGAGGTAAATCCACTGCTTCAGTTTGACAGAAAGCAGAGAAGCAGTTCAACCACACCAGTCTGCCATCGCATTTCAAGTGTTACGCCTAAGAATTCAGCATGAAATTCCCAAACAAGAAAGCTGAGCAGTAACATAACCCTCCCACCCACACACTTCCAGGGCATTTTGCTTAATGAGATCTAGATCCTGGTGAAAATACGCTTTACAGTTTCTTTCTTGTGGGAAGAGAGTGTTAACTCACTGTGCTACAGAGAAGCTAAAAAGAAAAGGGCTTAGCAAGTGGTTATTGCCAAGTTGAACTGTGAACGCTGAAAGAACGAGGGAAGGGAGGCACCTTCACGCAGATAAACCCTCCACAGATTGGGCTGGTAAATAAACGCTTTCTGGTTTGGGGGCTTTTTTGTGTGAAGTCTGTAACACTCCTATTTCCACAGGCTTGCTAAGAATCTGCAAGAAATGCTGCTTTGCCTGACTCCAAGCACATAAAACCCCATCTACAGAGGAACATACTTACACCAAGTTATATAAGCCCAGGAGACCCATCCCTCTAAAGTCTGTTTTAGGATCATCACCTTGGAAACCAATTTCACACCACTGCTTCGAAATCCGAGCTTTCAGTGGCGAATTGGGCTTCAAGCATTTCCACAGCTAGGAAGAAAGCAGGTAAAACATCATTAGAGTTCTGCACATTAGTATGGCTCTTTGTTCTTTTTAATCCAAGTTAAGCAAAATCCCTGCAATGCTATCCTAGCAACCCTGAAATAAAATCAAATTAACTTCCTGGGGGCGAGAAGGGGGTGGGAATCCCAAACCACCTTTCAGTACTGCAGATTTTTCAGCCCGACGAGGCCCTGCTGACCTTATCGGCAGCTGCTGTGACATCTCACACAAGGAGCTGAGATTTTGCATGCTACAGTCTGCCTCCAGGAGCACAGAGACGGGAACGGGCTGGAATTTGGTTGTAAATCACTGACAGCACAGCAGGCAATCAGCCCACAGGTCCCCCCAGGCTCTTCTCCAGCATCTTTTGCAAGTCTGTGGAAGGGTTATCAATCAGGAGTGCTGACTTGGCTACCACAGCAGGGAAAAGCAAATCAGAAAGTGAAGAAAAAGAATCTATAGAAAATAGCATGTGCCACCTACATGCTTAACTAAGAGGTGGATCACTCATTGATCTCACTTAAAGAAGGACAAAGTGATTTCACAAGCCAGACCCCTAGCTGGAATAAATCCTCTCAGGTGCACTGGTACCAGCAACTTTAGTACCTGAAGAGCATGTTGCCAGGTAGCTAAAAGCAGCCTAAGTTGGTCTGTCCTACACTCTCCTTCCTTCCTGTGCACCTCACATGGCAGATCACAGACTCACCCTTCCCAAAGCATATTAGGAAATCCCTATCAGCCATGAGCTGGGCCCTCAAAAAATGCACCCAAAGCCTCCCAGAGGGAAAAGGGCTATACGACTAGAAGTCCTAGAAACTATTAATTTCAGCAATTCTAATTGTATTTAGAATGAAGTGCTTAGGAAAGGTAAAACTTTAATGATTGCACTTTGTAATGACCGCAGAAAGCATCATCGCTGGACTCATTTGCTGTCTTTCTAGTTCATCCATCACCATTAAATAGTGTGTTATTCATTAGTTCAATCACATTAACTTAATCTTTCTCTCATTCATAAAGTGCCCTCCTGGTAAACATGAATAAATGATAGACATTAGAACCTGAATTACCCATTGCAGAGATCACTTAGCAGAATACCAAGAAGGAATGGAAACTAACTGGCTTTTTCTTTCCCAGGGTGGGTTGTAAGCCAAATTAAACCCTTGGACACATTTTCCTTTAATGTGAGAATTTGCAAAAGCAAAATGTAAACAAGTGCTGGTATGCAGGTTACACCCGAGACAGATGGGGAAACTGATACCCTCTTTAATGTGAGCAGCTTTGCAGCTTAAGCTGTACCGTTTAATCTACCCTCAGACAAAAGCTTGGTTTCAATTTTCTTCTTATGCAGTCGTGTTTTTAAGGCACTTCCACAGAAATACATCATTGCTGACGTGATTCTCAGGAGCATCTAAGAACTGAGACCTTGCCCTCACTGGCTGGGCGGCTGCAAGATGAGCACAGCCAGGTCCTTGATGCTTCTCGTATGCACTCCCATCCTGAGACTCAGCCTCTGGTTCTCCGGGCAGTGCAGATGCCCATGGTATTTAGGAATGTTTTTCCTGCATCCCAAGACCCTTTTCAAACATGCAGCTAGGTACCAGGTATTTGAGGAACCAACACTAAGCTAGTTCCTAGATCTCCCACCTACAAGACACAGGCTTCCCCACTGCATCCATCCATGTGTTCTTTTAGTTAAAGCCCATTCTGCCCCACAAACGTTCACGTTTGGCTGCACAGGGACAGGACTCGAGCTGCCTCATCCCACCTATTGGCTAGAGCACTCCCCTCTAAGGGCAGCACTGGATTTTGACTCCTCCTCATCAAGGCTTCTGCTCCCAGCAAGAGGCCAACCTTAAAGACAGCTTTCCAGACCCTTTCACAAACACCCCATACAAAGCCTTCTTCAGAAATAGCTATTCCCATCCCATGTGCTTATACAAGATATCACTGGGATTTTTGGTAATACCTAAAAGCTTCAAGGAACTACAGTACAATTTTCCAAAGCCCTCATGACAATATAAGTTATTGCAAGCCAGAAAGCAGGATAGAGCCTCAAGTGCTGTAAAACCCCGCAGCTCAGGGCAGAAACATGTTTATGTTTTCAGTATTTCTGCTTAAAATGATTTGTACCATGCCAAATGGGCAGCAGGTTTTCACAAGACCTCTGAAAATTCTGTATGGTGGTTTGGGTATAGATTGAACAGTGACAGGGAAGGGCTTTTTAGGATCTCAGGTAGCGACAGGCCTAGGGGGAATGGAGCAAAGCTGGAGATGGGGAGATTTAGGCTTGATGTGAGGAGGAAGTTCTTCACCATGAGACTGGGGAGAGCCTGGAATGGGTTGCCCAGGGAGGTGGTTGGGGTCCCATCCCTGGAGGTGTTTAAGGCCAGGTTGGATGAGGCTCTGGCCAGCTTGATCTAGGGTGGGGTGTCCCTGCACATGGCAGGGGGGTTGGAACTGGATGATACTGTTATCCATTCCAACCCAGACCGATTTATAACTTTTCCCCAGGAAGGGAGATGGGGCACTCAGGGGGCTGCCTGAGGGGTTTGTAGAGTTTCCTTTCAGAGACGTTTTAAACCTGCCCGGACCTGGGTGGGGTTTCCTGCTGTGGGAGGAGGATTGGACTAGCTGATCTTTCGAGGTCCCTTCCGATCCCTGATGATTCTATGTTTCCTGCCACTCCTCTGAAGCATGTTGCACTAGCTATGGTCACAAACAGGATCAGAAGAAATACCAGGACTTGTTCTTTTCTACTCCCTTTATTCTCCTCTCAATCTCTTCTAATCCAAGAGCTCTCCGCTTTCCCCTCTGCTTTTAGCTTCAAGATCATCACCCTGAAAAAGAACCTTTGTTATCTGCTCCAGAGCAAAGCTTTCCTAAAGGAATGAAGTAGAACCCAACTGGGAGGGTTTCATCACGGTACATATCATCTAAAGGTTAGCTTCATTTTGTCTCCATTTGATGATTGATTTGGTAAGTACAAACATGTAAGTGATCATCTGCCACCCTTCCACCCCATGCAATGAAAGCCAGAGGTTTGCCACTGGGATACACAACATTGGCTTCAAAACCACAAGAAACTGAAGAAAAAACCACAGGTTTATTCTAGTTAAGGGAGAAAAAACACCCTTCTCCTGTTGAAGAAATATGTACTGAACAAGGATGTAAAGCTCACAGCCCTGCAGCACGAGCTGAGTATCCAGTGCTTACAGATAGTCTAGCCAAGGGACAGACATTGATCAGCCATGGAGTGAGCCATTTGCTTGGCAGGTGCAACACCCAGAGCAGATTAACAAGCTGTACAGCTTTATCTTACAACAGGTACACGATGGCAAAAGGCAGCAATGCCTCTTGATGTTTTAAAGAGGTTTATGAACCAGGCTGTTTGCAGCTGCCATGAATAAAGGATGCCCTCAAGTACTTCTTTCAGCACCTACCTTCAGAAGCATTTCCTCGTGATGTGGGTTCTCTGAATCATAGGGCTCTCTGCGCAGCTTTTCAACCTCTGCAATCAGGTTTCTGTACCCCACAATCTGCAGCAGGCATGCCTGGAGAGATACTCCCAACCTAAGGGTGTCAAAGGGAAAAAACACAGTCTGACTCAGTGTGTCGTCATGGAACAGCACTGCCTGCCTAATTCACCTTGGATTTTTTAAGAGCAGTGAATTTTCACACCGAAATCTTGTTACAGCTGTATAGAGCAGCACTGAATGCCTGAAATAAACACATAACTAACTCTTCCCCCTCATTCAAACATCAGCTTCTCAAACAACACCCTGAGGGCAGAGATTTGAACTTAAAGGGGGTGAGGGGGAGAGAAACTCAGCACAAGGCTAAAAATACTTATTTTGCTTCCATGCCACAAATGCCAGCATAAAGCAGCCCAAAAGCCAGAGTAACGTCGTTTGAAGATGCCCCTCCAGGCAGCTTTTCTATGCCTTGCGTTAAAAATCACCACAGCAGCTCTCTCTTCATTGCAACTCACATTTAGGTTTCCTTTCTGCAGCGTTAAAAGAACGGACAAGCAACAAAACACACAAAAAAACACCCCCCAAACACAAACCACCAGCATCCCCCCTCAAAAATCTGGGTTGAAATGACAGCAGCCTGTTCAGTTCGGGGTTTTCTAGTATTAAATCTAAGTTATGCAGTGTCACAGTATGCAACTGCCACACTCACACCACTGTTGAGTTATGTGTGCAAATAAACCCTTTGATTTTTAATAGTGTCTGAAATGACCCGAATGCCCAGTATGAATTTGGAGGGCACAGTTGAATTTAGACCCTCAATCCTCTGGGGAACAGTCTGCACTGATTTTTAAACAGCAGAGGCTCCTGGTCAGTCTTGTCTGATGCACTGAAACACTTTGTTTCTTCAGTAATACCGAGAAGTTTTCCCGAGCAGAAGGGTTTTCATTGCTTATCTTTTGGGATTAGTCTACAGAATCAGGTGTCATTATTAGATCATTTCTCCTGCTGTAGTTTCATGTAATAACTAGTTGTGGCTGTACTTCAGAATAACCTAGGCAGTGTTTTTGCCAGCCCTCTCCTCAGCCTCGCTGCCCTTCTCTAGCCCTGCTCCAGCCCCTCAGTGTCCAGTTTTGGGCATCACAGTATCAAGGTGTGGTTGCACGAGTGCAGAGTACAGAGATACACCTGCACCTCTGTGCTCCCTTCTGGAAAAGGGAAGCCAAAGGCAAAGTAGAAATGAAATGGTGACCACTGGTGCCACTGAAAATATTATGCTAATGAATTCCTTTTTCTTGGGATTATTCCACCCAATTACCCAATACTCCAACGCTGAGAAGTGAGTAGATGAATCAGCCTGATTATTACCACTACAGTTATTGTGTCCCCAGGCCAGGCTACGAGCTGGGCAAATCTGCATCCCAGTTTTTCCCTCCTGATCCACTGATTTCGCCATCACTGACTTTCTGACTTGCCGTTCTCAGCAACCTGTGCAATACAGGAGCACCAGAGCTATGACATCCTCCTCAGATGGGCAGTCTCTAAGCAAGGCCTTGAATCATCCAGCTGACCTGCCTGGATACGTACCTGTGTGACTTAGTCTAGGTGATCCTGCTGTGGCAGGAGGATTGGACTAGATGACCTTTTGAG
>VZRI01010159.1:182059-192638 GCA_013397515.1 Upupa epops | reverse complement strand
TGGGGTTGTTCAGCCTGAAGAGAAGGCATCTCCAGAGGGACCTCTTAGTGACCTTCCAATACCTGAATGGGATCAGTAAGGAGGCTGGGGAAGAACAGTTTGCAAGGGCAGGACAGGATGAGAGATTAATGATTTTAAANAGGGCCAACCACACCCTGGGCTGCATCAAAAGAAGTGTGGCTAGCAGACAGAGAGGCAATTCTGCCCTACTACCCTGCTCTGGTAAGACCTCACATAGAGCATCGTGTCCAATTCTAGAGCTCCCTGCACAGGCAGGATGTGGACCTGATGGTCCACATGAAATTAATCAAGGGGCTGGAACACTTTANCCCTGCTTGTTGTAGGAGGGTTGGACTAGATGACCTTTGGAGGTCCCTTCCAACCCAATACATTCTATGATTCTATTGTCATCTAGGTCATGTAGGTTTGGTCTTGTGAAGAAATCCCTGGAAAACCTCTGTGCCCACCCCCACAAAAACTTCATAGGGTTTCTCAATGAAAATTAAGTTTTATCTTTGTTTTGGTTTCTTCACTTCCCTTCTTTAATGCATCAGTTGCTGGGTTTTCAGTCCAGGTGGATGGCGGTCATGCCCATAACAGCTGTCTCTCAGCATACTGGGAGTGACTCACATTTCTTTATGATCTGTGAAACCTCATTTTAAGAGCTAACCAGTTACTGCCCTGTTCACTGGAGTGGAGGGTAGGGAAGGGGGAATGTGGAGACAGGGCTGGGGGGGGTCATTCCTGTAATGAGACCTGAACATTTTTTCCCCTTCAACCAAGATTGTATGTTTTGTTGTAGCACCAAGACCTTAGGATCACCCTACCTGTTGATGCTGCCAACTGCAGCTGTCAACCTGTGGTGCCCATTTTGGATTATATAGATGAATTTCAAGCTTGGGAAAAGGAGCAGATCTCAGACCGACCACCTGTATAACACAACTCTCAACACTCCTTGCACTGATTCAGATCTCAGCTGCGGGGTGAGAGGTAAAGCAACCACAGAAGCATTGTCGCTCTTGATATTCATGCTTCTAAAAATCAATGATTTGTGGTCAATCTCTGCTTACCACTAAGATTTCATAGCACTAAAAGAATCAGTAATGTTGCACTGTTAAAACTTGTGTTTGGATAATTCAAAGCAGTTTTAAGATGTGAACCAGTAGACCAGTTACAGTCACAACAGGACTATCCCTTCCCCGCTCAAAAGATCACCCCCAGCCTTGCTATCACCAGTCACTGGCAGGACTATGCCTTGGTAGTATTTTATCCCTGAGGAAGAGCCTCCCATAAATCAATGTAGCAACAACCTACTCAGACAGCTGGAATCAGAAAGCAGCTAGATGAAGAGACTCAGGATTTATCTATTACAGTCACTATAAAATTTCACCTTCAGCTTTTCCATCAGCTTTTTGACAGTAAAACTTCAGCTGGGAACTTAAGCTCAGAGCTTCATGTTGAGAGACAGAATTCATCTTCAAATTGCATGCCATGATGGCTTTGGAGAACCAGTTATCCATGGCCCTAGGCACTGGAAACAATAAGTCAGTAATTCCTGTTGGTTTTGTAAGGAAGCCATGAACTTACTGTGGATTTATATCCGGATTAATCCTTTTCAGACCCATGATGTCATCTATAGTTTTCTCAATAGCATCAGGGTGAACGCTCACAGAAGTTTGTAGACGCTAAAAATAAGTTTTAAACACACGTGAGTATTTATTGAATAGAAATTATTTAATAGAAGTTAACAGCATTTAAAAGCAGCAGTAGGAAGTTGTCGTGTGGATCTGCATACTGCTGCTTTCAGGCCCTTTAGACCCTGCTTTCTAGACAAAAACATCCTGAGGTGTAAAGTGTGGGACTGATCACAGATTACAGAAATTCCAAGACAGAACAAGGAATCAAACCAAACCCACCCCAGTTGCAGCACAGTACTCCATCAGTGTCACAGTGTGCCTGTCCCTGGAGGACAAGACACTCCTCCTGACTTTGCAGGATTTCCTGCTCTTGTGGACATAAAGTCACGCGCAGTAGATGATGGATTTAGGGTAAAATTCTATTAAACCTTAAAGCAATTCCTGAGGGTGAACAAACAGCAGACTGAACAAAATCAGCCACACAGAACACGATAGAAAAGGTGAATGATGAGATCTTTCACTCACCTTACTTTTTGAGCCTTTCAGTGACGCTTCTGTAAGAGAGGAGGATTTGAAAACATCATATCAGACGAGCTCAGTTTATAGTAGATTCATTTAGCTATTAAAGCATGCAGGTTTTAGCACAAGCAGGAAGATACAAAGGCATGCGGAACTGAGGCCGCTGCAGTTACCTATTTTCATCGTTCTGGCAGCTCCAGGTTTGGTGTTGTAACAGATCCTTTGCAGTTCACATTGACCCGTTAATTTCCTGACGACAAATTTCAGGCAGCGCCACAAGCATTTGCAGTAGAAGTACAGGCACACCTGGACAAACATCCTGGCAAAAGAAGAAGCCTGAAAATAAGAGTCTTGAGCAGACTTTGTTTCAGCAAGGTCACCACCTAAAGAGAGGCATCTTCTCACCCCAAGTTTCCATTGCCTGTAAAGCAGAAGCAATGTTCACACTGCAAATGGCTATCCTGGTAAGCATTAAACCAGGATTGTTAGGCTTATCCTGTAAATAACCCACACACAAAGCATTAGAACTGGAAGCACAGAAGAAGCCAACTCCAGAGTTCTCAAAACTTTCTAGAAAGATTTTGTCCCCTCCAAATAAAAGGCTTTTACTTCCTACCACTGCTTTGGGGAAAGAACTATCTGACAAGGGAGCTCAGCTCACCCTATTATCATAGCAGCTAAGAATCCAGGGAGCCTTCACATCCAGCCTTACCTTTGCCTCTGTATCCAGCTGCTTCAAGCAGAGTGATTGATTATCATGACAACTAAACCAACAGGTCCCTAAGAGTGACAATTAAGGAAACCAGAACTTCCCCCCCTTCAGGTACTTAAAATCCATCCTGAGGACTGCTAGTTCTTCCCAAGACCAGCTGCTATACAGCACTGATGCTGCACAATTTCTTAAGGTACAGAACTGACAGAAAGCTAAGGAAGCCCTTATTTAGATACCGCATCCAGTTCTGCACCACAGCAGTACAAGACAGAAAGTCTTGAACACACACCAAAGTGGATGGATTTCAGTGGAAGCCCCAGAGATGGTAGGACCGGAACACAGATCTTGTGAGGAGTGCTGGGGGAGCTGGACTGGTTTAGTCTAAAGCACAAGTAACTCCAGGGGGATCTAAACAGCACTTCCCACTGTCTGTGGAAAAGTCATGGAGGNGGAAGCCCCAGAGATGGTAGGACCAGAGCACAGATCTTGTGAGGAGAGCTGGGGGAGCTCTAAACAGCACTCCCCACTGTCTGTGGGGAAAGTCATGGAGAAGACAGAGCTGGACTGTTCACAGTGGTATAGGGCAGGAAGACAAGGGCTAACAGTCATAAACTGAAACATAAGAGGCTCAACCTAGATGTAAAAAGCAGAACTCTCCTCATGAAGACACTCAGGTAGCTGCACAGACTGTCCAGAAAGGCTGCACAGTCTCCCTCAGTTTTTTTAAACCCTGAGTAGAAGCCCCAAGCAGTCCATCTGGATCTCAGATTTCACCTGCTGTGAGCAGGTTGGACCAGAGAATGCTGAGGTCCCTTGCATCTTGAACTATCCTGTGTTGCTATGAAGAGCTGAGAAGGGTTGTGTACATGAGAAACTCTATTTAAAGTTTGTTAGTATTGCAACCGCTCTCAAAGCCCACTCACTGCTACCACAATTACATAACACACCCCAAAAACAGACTTCATGGGCTACAATTTATTTTGACATGCTTCAGTTTCATGTTTCTAAGCTACAGATCGTGCCATGTTAGGCAAATGTCAACCCCCATGAGGTGCACCAGGGCTTCATACAAGAGGAGGGATGCACTCAGGATCCTTCACAGCAAAAGCACATCTCAGAGAAGGGAATATTACCACCTGGAAACAGTCATGGTCAAACTGGTTCTAGGTGGCTAGAGCACAGAGCATGGAGTAGATAATCCCCAGAGGTCCCTTTTCAACCTCAGCCTCTGTGATTAAATTCTGTGACTATACGATTGATAGGAGAGCATGCCATGACATGGGGTAAAGCAACAGTTCAATTACATTCTATGACTGCAAATTCACTGTTACTCCCACCCCACTGCACACTGCTGATGTTTTGAAAGGATGGTTATTTGTTCCAAGATTGTATTCTTCATTTCTATGAAGAGCTTACGTGTGGAGCTTACTCTGAAACACTGACTTCCAAATCCTAAGCTCAACTATGGCTTTAAAAAACCTTTAAGAACTTCATCACGCCATGAAACAAAGAGTCCTGAAGGCCATGCAGCAGAAGGACATTCAAGGAAGGGGAGGAGTTCACTCATGTTAGCACTCACTCTGGAGTTTCATCTGCTTTTTGCTCTCTGTAGCTTAATCCTGTTTGAAGGGGGATAAAGCTGAAGGTAACTAAAGCCACTTTTGTGTCTCAATGCAGAGCATCCACACAAGTATTTAACACACTTTAGAAGCATTTGCTTTATCTTCACACTTTTGGTTAATTCACTTAACACTGAAGCTTCTGCATGCAGGCAACCCCTTGTCTTTATACCACTGCATCTAAAAAGGAGGCCTCCAAAGTAAAACCAGAAGAACTAGGAATCACTGACACTGGAATCAAGCTTTAGACAGGGGGAAATTAGACAGGGGGAAAACGACCCAGCTGCCAATACAGAACTGTTTAGGTCCATCCCTGACCCACCATCATGACCCAGAACACGGTATGGGAGGAGTTAACGTCTGCATTACAAAGGCCAGTTGCTAAGAGTGAAATTCATCATCAGCCAGGCAGCCAGTCTTTAAGTTCCCAGTCAGAAGAAGTCAGAGAGTCAGTCTGACAAAGTCAACTAATGCCTTCAACTGCAGCTTTTAATAGTGGCTGGAGACACCTCACAGGCTATTATATATTTTGATTTTCTAGTAGACATTTGATCAGTCTTCACAGATTTGACAAGTCCGCTACTCCTGGAGATTCCAAACACAACTTATAGCTGTCTACCCTACCCTCCTCTGCCTTTGTAGTCAGGCAGAAGGCCCAGAAGAATGAATATAAGAGGTTAAAACTGGAAGCTAAAGCAAAGTTCTGGGTTTTCACTGTACCTTTGTAGCAGAAACTAAGAGCTTCTTGTGGGCTGCTTCGTTCCCAAAGGTTAGGTCTGTATCAGAGCTACATGCTACCCACAAAGTTCATTTAATATCACACTATGTTAAGATCCCATGTAAGATGCTCTTCTAAAGAGCAAGACAGCTCACATAAAAATCACAGGACCTTGAAGAAGAACTGCCTCCAGAGCTGAAACATCACATCCCAGTACATTACTCAAAACCTTGATTCTTACTGTACTGTGGATTCCTGGGGGAGGTTGGAGAGGAGGTGATGCTGTTCAGTGCATCCGAGTTGTATGTTGCTGCCTTTAGTTCAGTGATAGATTTGCAAGTCAAAGGAAACTTTAGATAAGGTGGAGCTGTGACCTTCCATGGTTGCAACCTCTTTCCCCATTAAGTTCTGCTTTGACTGTGGTTTGCACAAAAATTAAGTAATAAAAAGGCATCTACTAAGAAGACATCACTCCAGCACACAAACACTAATCTGTGATTCACTAAGATGAACTCAGCAGCTATTACTAATAAAAGCAAACACACACTTGCTTTGACTAGGTAGCTTAGAGAGGAAAGTTAAGTCTTTATGGATACCTTTGGTTTTCTACCAATCATTCATCTCAAGCTTACAACAGTTGAAATCTTCCATTTGTAACACGAGTGGCATAAAGTTAAGGCCAGTTTGTTTTCAAAAGGTTGTTCTTTATAAAAGGGAACTCTTGCTTGCAGAAGCCCTGCAATGAAAGGACACTAGTGATTAAATAAGACAAGTTTTATGGTAGCTGCTGCACACTTCAGTTCATGTAAGCAAAGTGGAGACACTGGTGGCAACAAATCAAAACACAGAGTGTAACAGCCTGGGACTGGTACAGAAGCACAGCATGAGCCACGTGTCTGACCATGGCACAGTGGCATTAACTTCAGGTTTGGTTTAGAATCCAGTTCCGAGCCTCCTCAGTCTCTTCTGTGCTTTGGGGTTTTTGCCTGCTTGCCTTTGCAACTCTTCTCCAAAACTCATGTGCTGCTCCAGCAGCTTGTGTAGTCATGCACAGCAGCACTCCAGATCCTGAGGTGAGCTTTAACAACAGAACTGCTATCCCACTCTTCCCCATCCTGATACAAGCTCTTTCTCCTCTACCACAAGTTACCTGCAGCTGCACAGACCTACAGACTTGTGTTTTGATGTGCAAAGTGCGTTGCACAAGATATCACAAACATTCATTCAGATAAAGCAAAGAAACAAATGCATCATGAGATGCTGATGTGCACAGGCCAAATCATCTGGCAGCTCCCTTGCCAAGGATGCTGCATGAATGGAAAGACACATTCCCAGGTGTCCCGTTAGCTCATGAACAGTACCAACACAACTCCGCAGAGTTCTCCCAGCCATCCAACTCTGAGGTCAGTATAAGAGTCAAATATACTTGACACTCGAGTTTCAAAACAGGTGGGCATGGGAGTGGAATGAAACCAACAAAATATTCTGAAATGAGTAAGTATTCCCTGGTGTGGCTTGGAAGAGACTTAGGGAATACAACCTTGTGCTTGAAGCTACCACTACAACAGCCTGAAGTGCCACAGAAATGTCAAGTTCTCTTCTGTGTAATTAGCAAGGAGTGCTTCACCTCTCCTTCCTCTAACTCTCCCCTACCATCCCTGCTGTATGTCACTCTACTGCTGAGCTCTTATTTTCTGCTTTAGCTTCAGAAAGTATCAGTCAGTACCTTGCAGGACTATCAGGAACGCTATGAACCCAGACAAGCAACAGATCACTAGCAATAACGGGACTCCACAAGGGCTCTGCAAATATTTTGGTCATGACAGAAGGGATGAAGAAAGAGGGTTCTACTGTTCTTAGAAGCCTTGCATAAAGGAGCCAGAAAGGGCACAGAGTCCTGCTGTTGCAGTGACAGAACTTCTGCAGAGCCTGCAGTAAAAACGCACACTGGCAGGGGAAAGACAAAGTGGTTCTCAGCTGGCTCCCAAGGTTTGCCCTCGGCCAGCCCAACAGCTGTTGGGTCAGTGTCATGGGAATGGCATGTGTGACAGTTACTAGAATTTACAGTTCTCTCCACTGAGAACGTGACACAGAATTGTGATTAAATCCACCTTTTTATTTAAAGGTGATGGCCTTCTTCATGGCAAACAGGCAGAAGACCAATTGAGCAAAGGCTTCCAAAGTTGCCTGTCTCTGTAAAGCTTTTTGCTGCATCAGCACTCTACAGCTCACTGAGTTTCTCCTTCCATTCTACTCTGCCCTGGTGAAACCACATCTAGAATCCTGTGGCCAGTTCTGAGGCCCTCAGTTCCAGGAGGACACAGAATTGCTTGAGAGTCCAGTGCAGAGCCACAAAGATAAGGGAGGGGAGCATCTCCCTGATGAGGAAAGGCTGAGGGAGCTGGATCTCTTGAGCTTAGAACAAGGAACCTGAGGGGTGGCCTCCTGAATGTTGATCAATATGGAAAAGGTGGGCATCAGGAGGAAGGAGCCAGACTGTGCTCAGTGGCACCCAATGATAGGGCAAGGGGCAACAGGTGTCAGCTGGGACAGAGGAGGTTCCACATCAAGATGAGAAGAAACTTCTTCCTGGCGAGGATGATAGAGCAGTGGCAGGGGCTGCCCAGGGAGGTTGTGGAGTCTCCTTCTCTGGAGACATTTAAAACCTGCCTAGACCGGATTCTAAGGATCTAGGGGATCCTGCTCTGGCAGTTGGATTGAACTGGATGATCTTTTGATGTCCCTTCCAATCCCTAACACTCTATGATTCTGTGATTATGGCTTGAGAGGTCAAGGACACACAGGCTACAGAAGACCAGGTGGCCAAATAAGTGAGTGAGCAAGCGATACTACCCTGTTCAGAGCTAATTAACTTGATGAGTTTATCTGTATAACTTACGGGGTGTATACAAGGTCAACCAAGCAGCAGTGGACTCATTACAGTTTCCACCACAGGCAAACCTGCTATTAACGCCTTTAAAACACTAGGAATCCTTTTCATTCCGGGTCTTTGCAGACTTGACAACTGAAATCCACCTTCTCTCTCCATTTAGATGTGAAAATAAATCACTGTGGCACAAAGGGAGACATAAGAGCAGTTTAACAGCAGCTTTCCACACTCTCCCTGCTCTTGCTTTTTGCTGACTTGATCTTCATTTTATCAGATGCAACCCAAGACAGAACTTAAAATCTGCTAGTGCTTACAGACTGCTTTGCAGTAGATCAAGAGAAGGTGCCAAGTTTCCAGGATTTACTAAAAAATCCGTAAGCATCTGCTACAGTTGGGTCTCCAAGTTGTTATTATTTCAGATGTTTAAGATAAGTTGCAGTCAAAGCAGAAGTGTCACTGACAGATTCCTCAAAACTCCTCTACAAAGAAAGAAAAGCAGCAAAAGATGAAAAATTCCAGTGAGAAACAGGGTTATGATTTCATAAGTAATAATTCCAGTCTTCACAAAGAATTCATACCTGATATGAATCAGCAAGCTGGGAAAGAAACCTAAAAGCTCGTTATGTAGTCATCACCTTGGTCTGGAGATAAGAATCCTGCTGTTTGCCAGCTAACACCCCCCCACGCAAGCAATTTAAGGTTTTAAAGTTATTCCAAAGTACCAGACTGTTTAAAAAAACCCATCTTTGCCCTGGAAAGAGACAGCTGTTGAAAGCAGGCAAATGAAAAGCCAGATATGAACAGCTGCTCATTAAGGATCCCCTATAAAAACTAGATCCCTATGTCAAAGCAGCTGCTATTTGCTCAAGCATAGACCCTTTCTGTACCCTACTCTCACACGTAATACAGACCTGAGGAAGCAGAAGAGAGGAAAGAACTCGGATTGAGGAACAGGACCTCACAAACAACCGATTCCATTCAGAACTTCAACATACTTATTATAATTGTTCAAACACTGCAGGAGTTTGAGTTTATTAAAAGCAATCTTACCTGAAGATGTATGTTGTGGTGCCATGTAGTATCTTCTCAACTGTCTCGTATTTCAATACAAAGCTCAGACAGAGAATGTCTCATAGGAAATTCTAAGATAGTTTTATGACCATTTCACTCCCCAGTTCAAGTAGAGATGGTGACTCTTAGCAACAAGAGGTAACAACGGAGCTAAGCCCCTTTCAAAGTAGGTCTCGGAGTAAAACCACACAGAAACAAACACACTCCTGAGGTAAACCATGTACCCACACCTCAGGTAAAAGCACGTGTCAAAAGCAATAAACCATTATGCCATAAGGTTTTGAAGGGATATTGCATACTTGTCTATAGAATCACAGAATCCTTATGGCTGGAAAGGACCTCCAGGATCACCAAGTCCAGCCCTCATCCTAACATCTCCCTAACACTTAGACCATGGTCTCAAGCGCTCTAGCTACTTGCCTTTTAAACACCTCCAGGGATGGCAACTCCAGCACCTCCCTGGGCAGCCTGTTGCCTGACCACTCTTTCAAAAAGCTTCCTCCTAACACCTAATCTAAACCTCCTCCAACACAACTTGAGACCATTGAAAAGAGGGCTGAGGGGGGGACCTTATTGTAATGTTCCAGTCCACCAAAGGTGGCTACCAGGAGGATGGATGCCCTTCTCTGGCCCTGCTCCAGCACCTACAATGTTCTAAATATCAGTAGGAACAAATTCATCACCCTGACATAAAATGGTTTATCCTGTGCTGACATAAACATCTTTCTCCTTCCTTTAAATACAAAGATGTACAGATGTTACTTACATAAAACTCAGCAATCGCTTCAATCATGACAGAACAGCAGCATTCAAGGTCTCACCTTTTCCACTGCCTCTCATTTAAGGCCCTTGAAGCTATGGATTTTTGTGGATCACATTGATGTTACTCTATATTCAACCCTGCCAATACACAGCTGGAGTGCTGCTTTGAAAGCTGGACTCCCCAGTACCACAGAGACAAGGGCATACTACAGTAATTCTAACAAAGGAAATAAAGAGACTGGGAGTACTTGTCCTAGAAGGACAGACTGAGAGCTTGGGTTCTGAGGGATTTTTATCCATGTGAATAAACACCTAATGGGGGCTATGAAGAGGAAAGGGCCAGACACCTACCTGAAAAGGCAACAGGCACACACAGAAATACAGAAATTACACCTAAACATAAAGATGTCATGGTTAATTTTTGTTTTGTTATGGTTGTTAAATTGCAAAGGTCATCAAGCAATCAGGGATGCCCTTTCAGAGAGGCTGCAGAGTCTCCATCCCACAACATCCTGCAAATGTGACTGGACACAGCCCTGAGCATCCTGCTGTAGCTGACCCTGCTTTGGGCAAGGTGATCGGACTTCACACTAGAGCTGTCTTTATATCTCACTGAACACAGAATGGTTGAAGACTAAACAGGGCTTCTTA
>VZRI01010159.1:149199-178678 GCA_013397515.1 Upupa epops | reverse complement strand
CCCAGAACCACCCCCCACTACCCCCCCCAAGGACATGAGGCAAGACTGCACCAGTGCCCAGTACAGGAGGAGAATTAGATCCCTTGTCTTGCTGGCCACTCTATTGCTGATCCAAGCCAGAATGCCATTGGCCTTGGATACCAAGGTCAGACCTTGGTGAAAGTAGCATTACAAGGAAAGACCTACTACTGAGTTCATTAGAAGATATGTTGGGTAATAAACTTTTCTGGTGATCAGCTTTATTAAATGATAAATGAGGTCTTAAAAATAGATAAGAGTAGACCAGGCTGCCCATCAGTCCTAAGTTCTGCTGTCCTACTGTTAGTTCTAATAGAGAAGAAGAACGGGAAGAAATAAGTACAAACACATCACACATAACCCTGTGCATGCACTGCACTCTCTCCAGAAACCTTTTACTTCAGGTTTCTAAAACACTCACATACAGGTGATATTTGACTGAGATGCAGACTGCTCAGATTACTGGACTTCATATCCTGTAAAAGGTGATAAAACATCTTCACTGGCAGCCAGAAAGCAGGGTAGCATTACACATGCGCTACTGGGGCAGTTTAATCCAAGACTTAGAAAGGAACAAGACTCTCAAGCTTTGTGCTAGTACGAACCACACAGAAAGGCCTGAGTGAAAGCTGCACTGCTAACAAATCATTCATGAGCCCATTCTTCATTAGCACTGCATGCTGCATACTGAAAGGTACCCGAAGGCCTCAAAAACATCTGGCCTCACCTTAAAGTCATAACTGTAGAGAACCCCAAACATATTTTCTTCTGCAGAACCTACCGGCACCAAAGGGGTAAAATCTTCTTAGCCCTGTTCTCATAGTCTTTGCCTTTTGAGACTTGCAAGTTTTACGTTAGCTGTTGCCTACTGACAGGTGCAGAACCAGTGTTTAGGCTCAGAAAAGCGCATCTCTCTTTCTGGATTACATCACATAGGGCTCGCTAAAAATACAGCATCCCTGAACTGCGAAGCATCCGTTCATTTATATTGCTTCTGACCGGCTGAATCATGTTGCTGTCCCCTGAACACAGCTGTAATTGGGGCTGGCTGCAGTGACACCTGCTTGCAAGGGCAGACACGGGCTAACAGTACGCTCCAGTTCATTACTGAACACAGTGGGCAGGCTCTGACACTTCCTCCTACAGCTTTTGATAGGTCTTCAATGACAGCAAGTAGAGAGATGGGCCAAAACTGCAGGGGATGTAACCTGCTCCCCTTCTCCACTCCAATTATTTGCTGTTTAAAAGATACACTTTGTGAAAGATACTCACAGCTGAGTCTCAGCTTTTTAGCATCAACTTGAACAAAGGAAGCTTCACCATGATACTTGACCCGTGAGGGCAGCAGGGTAAGGAACACACCAGAAGTGCCAGGAGCTGTCAAATCAGCTCCCCTCTAGAAGCACTCACTGGCCTCAGCCTGAGGTCAGCTCCTTCTTGAGCCACATCAAGGTGCTCGCTGAAAATGATGCTGCTTCTTTACTGCAGCTCTAGAAGGGAAGTTCCTGAACAGCAGAGTGGCTTATTGAGGCAATCCCAGGCACAAAACAGGCTGGGTGGGGAACAGATTGAAAGCAGACTTGTGGAAAAGGACTTGGGGGTGCTGGTCAATGAAAAACTGCATCCTGGGCTGCATCAAGAGAAGCATGACCAGTAGGGCAAGGGAGGCGATTTTCCCCCTCTGTTCTGCTCTTGTGAGATCCCATCGAGAGTACTGCATCCAGTTCTGGAGTCCCCAAAACAGGAAGGAGATTGAGCTGTTGGAACATGTTCAGAGGAGGGCTACAAGGATGACTGGAGAGCTGGGGCACCTCTCCTACAGGGACAGGCTGAGAGAGTTGGGGCTGTTCAGCCTGGAGAAGAGGAGACTCTGGGGAGATCTTCTAGCAGCCTTCTAGTACCTGAAGGGGGCTACAGGAAAGCTGAGGAGGGGCTGTTTCCAAGGGCTTGGTGTGATAGGACCAGGGGAACGGTTTCAAGCTGGAAGAGGGGAGGTTTAGACTGGAAGGCAAAAGGAAGTTCCTCACGATGAGGGTGCTGAGACACTGGCACAGGTTGCCCAGGGAGGTTGTGACTGCCCCGTCCTCCCTCGAGGCGTTCAAGGCCAGACTGGATGGCACCCTGGTCTACCAGGGGGTATCCCTGCTCATGGCAGGGGGGTTGGTACTAGATGCTCTTTAAGGTCCCTTCCAACCTGAACCACTCTATGAATCTATGAATCTAAGCAAGAGTCTCACTAGGGCAGAGTAGAGGGGGAAGAGAACCTCTATTGGTCTACTAACCACCCCCTTCTAATTCACCCCCAGGATGCCATTGGCTTTCTTGGCCACAGGGCTCATTGCTGACTCATGGTCATCCCGCTGGCCACCAGGTCGCCCAGGTCAATCCCCAGCTTATCCTGTCTCTGGGGTTGTTGTTGCCCAAATGCCAGATTCTACACCACCCTTGTTGAATTTCATTCAATTCCTCCCTGCCCAGCTCTCCAGCCTGTCTAGGTCCCACTGAATGGCAGCCCAGCCCTCTGGGGTGTCAGCCACTGCACCCAGTTCACGTTTGCTGATCAGCAAGAT
The DNA here is from genome assembly GCA_013397515.1 of Upupa epops. Taxonomy (NCBI): domain Eukaryota; kingdom Metazoa; phylum Chordata; class Aves; order Bucerotiformes; family Upupidae; genus Upupa; species Upupa epops. Next base: position 176,090 of record VZRI01010159.1, on the reverse strand, counting down.
TCTCAAGATCCACTTGAAGGAAAAGATGACACATGAGAAGAACTCTAACAAGCGACAATCTGGAGAATGAAGGCTCATAAGCTGGCTGCAATGAAGAACCCCAAAATTACCTGAATTAGCTGTGCAGTTGACAGCGCCTATGGATCTGGAGAGGCTGAAATGCATGTTTCTAGAGACTTGAATTCCCATGCTTCCAAAACACTGCTTTTGTTAGAAAGAGCCAGGTTGCAGCAGGACACCAACGCCAGCAGGTACCCACCAGGAAGCAGCTTGCTAGCCACCACATTCACCCATCACTCAGTTTGCACTTCGTGCTTTAATATGGTTTCATTCACATGAACTTGCAGCAGTGTTTTTCCTGGAGCCTAAAAAACCATTGCAGCTTCAAGCTGAATGTACTCAGTTTCTCACTGAGGAACCTGCAAGACACCTCCCTCATCTCCTTTTGCAGGCTTTTCAGCCACTTCTGATTTTAAGTTGTAGATGGAGGAAGTCTGAAGACAACTAGGTCTTGACCTTTCATTAATTCTCTAGAAGTAGCTTACACCAACACCACAGGACCAACACAGAAAACACAGGAGTTAGATGAGATCATTTAAATCCAACCATCCTGATAAAGTGGGTTCAACTACATCAGGCTGCAGAGAAATCTGTACAGGTGGGTTTTGAAAGCCTCCACAACTTCTCCAGACAACTTGTTCCAGCATTGTTGCAGTCACAGGAAAGAAGTCTCTCCCTTATGTTTAGGCTGAACTGCCTGGATTCCAGTTTGTCACCACTGCCCCTTGTTCTGCCACTGGGCACCATGTCCCTATCCTCCTGAGAGCCCTTTAGATCTTCATGAGCTTTGAGAAAATCCCCTCTCAGTCTTGCTCCAGGTTGAACAGACACAGGTCTCAGTCTCTCCTCATAAGAGATGCTTCAGTACTCTTGTCATCATTGTAGCTCTTCACTAGGCTCCCTCCACTAGCTAGTTCCCTGTCTCACCTGGAACTGGGAAGCCCAGAACTAGACCCAGGATTCTAGATGTCACCTCACAAGGGAAGAGTTGAGGACAAGAACATCTCCTCCACTTACAGACCACACTCTTAATGCACCCTAGGATGCCCCAACCCTCATGGCCACAAGAGCACACTGCTGCTCACAGTCAGCCTGTTGTCCACCGGGACAGAACTCCCAGATTCCTCTTCATGGAGCTGCTTTCTAGGAGGTCAACTTCCAACCTGCCTTAGTACACAGGGCTGACTCCTTCCCTAGTGCAGGTCCCTGCTCTTGCTTTTGCTGAACTTCATTAGTTTACTCTCCACCCAACATTCCAGCCTATCTAGGTCGTGTTGAATGGCAGCACAGCCTTGTGGCATGGCAGTCACTCCTCCCAGTTTTGTATCATAGGCAAACTTGCTAACAGTAAACTACATCCCTTCATCCAGGTCATTGCTGACTAGGTTGAACAGGACTGGACCCCTGGCAAACACCACTAGCCACAGGCTTCCCACTGGACTGCACCACTGATCACAACCCTCTGAGCTCTGTCCTCACTGTCCACTCTTCTAATCAACACTTCCTAACCTTACTTATGGAAAAGCTAATTGAGACAGTGTCAGAAGCCTTGCTGAAGTTAGGTAGACAACATTCACTGCTCTCATCTACATGGCTGGCCACACCACCATAAGAGGCGATGAGATTCATCAAGCATGATTTCACCTTGGAGAACCCATGCTGATTACACCTGATAGCATTTAGGCTCAATGATTAAAAGCTTAATGTGTGGCATAAAGCACCTCGTGTTTCAAGGCTGCAGCTTGAGTGTGATGGAGCAGGACCCAGGCTGGGTCTCTACGTGCTCAAGTTTCTCAGCTTGCATGATTTTATCCCATACCACAACATCTTCACAAATCAACTTCTTCCTAACTCCAACACCACACCCACCCACCTATTCCCTGCCAATTGTCTCATCCAGTTTATCTTAAACCAGACAGGAACTCCCTCTCCTAAAACTATCTGTAGTTTTTCCTCAGACAAGAAGCAGTGAGTACTACCACAGTCACACAGAACAAAGCCATTGCAAGAGCTGCCTCAATATATAAATGAAACTCCCTTAAATAGACATTAACTGTTTGAATTCTTGTGCTCGGGAGTCACAAACAGGCATCAGTCTGACAGGTTAACAGTCTGGAGGCTGACAGATGACCAGAGAAAGCCTTGGAAGGTACCTCCTGTCCTGAAGTGGAAGGTTTCTTTGCCTTCAAGAAAGCTGCAAGTGCCTCTAAAGGAAAACGTTAGTTAATACAACCACCGTATGTCTTCCTCTCTAAATGAAGCCAAAGTAGCTGTCTTCACGTTTGCCCTGCAAGCTAATGACTCGCCTGACATCTTGCAAGCACGTGTACAGAGTTTATATTCTAATTATAAAAGAAAATAGCTGTGCTGAAGAGACAAATCATCAGAAGCTTTACGATGAGCTGGCTGAATACAGGACTTTGTTTATGTGGATTGTTACAGCTCTTCACACAAAATTAGAAAGCCACGTTCAAAATGGAAGGCAGTAACTGCATCAATCATCCTGAGTGCAGCAAAAAATGCATTTATTTTTAGGTTTAGTTATTACAGTTTCAAAAGTAGGTTATTCTGAGCCAAGTCACAGAATCAAAGAGTGCTAGGGATTGGAAGGGACCTTGAAAGATCATCCAGTCCAATCCCTTTCTCAGAGCAGAATCACCAAGATCCAGTCACACAGGAACAGTCCAGGCAGGTTTTAAGCATCTCCAGAGAAGGAGACTCCATAACCTCACTGGGGAGCCCCTTCCAGGGCTCTGTCACCCTACCAGGAAGCAGCTTCTTCTCATCTTGATGTAGAACCTTCTCTGTTCTAGCTGACACCCAGTGCCCTTAGTGCTGTCATTGGGTGCTACTGAGCAGGCCCTGGCTCCTTCCTCCTGACACCCACCCTTTCCATATTGATCAACATTCTGGAGGTCACCCCTCAGGCTCCTTTGTTACAAGCTCAAGAGACCCAGCTCCCTCAGCCTTTCCTCATCAGGGAGATGCTCCACTTCCTTAATTATCTTTGTGCCTCTGCACTGGACTCACTCAAGCAGCTCTACATCCTTCATAGTTCCACCAACTACCACCATGCTGGTGTAGCTGATTTCCAGTGGCAGCTTTTCCATCCACTAGGATCCTGTGGTGCCACCTCAAAAGCCTAAGTGTGTTTATTTGTGAGTGCAAACCATCTCCTGTCTCAAGTCACCAGAAGTGCTTTGCTACTGCAGATCCCCTTTTTTCTAGCTGATGTGCACATTAATGCTTCTCTGTCCCAAAGAGCAATCTGTGATAACTAGGATTAGAAAAGCAAAGAACAGCTGATGTACAGGATGAAATGTCCCTTTAGGGCCTGCTGGATAGCTGGCCACAAGCCAGCAGCATGCAGAGACAGACAGCAACCTGGGCTGCACAAACATAAGCAGAGCCAGTAAGGAGATTGAGAGATTATCTTCCTCTACTCAGTACTGTTTGGATCACATTTAGTCACTGCCTAGGATTGGGCCCCAGCAGTACACAAACACACACCAGTAAACTGAGGAGAGTTTTGCAGAGGCTACTAAAGATGATGAGGGGGAAAACTGTAAGACATGGGCTTGGTTCAGCCCAGAGCAGAGATAGCTTTGGATGGGAACACAGCCCCTCCAGTACCTACAGGGAGGCCATCAAGAAGTCTTCCACAGACTCTTGACAGGAATGCAGAGCACAAAGGTAAAGAACATCAGGCATAAATTCAAACAGAACAGGTTCAGCCTGGATGCAAGGTGGATTTTCTCCCCCAAGAGGACAGTCAGGCAGTGGCACAGGTTGCCCACAGAATCATGCAGTCTCTATGCTTTAAGTTTCAAGCCCCGAGAAGCCTGACCTCAGGGCTGACCTCACTGTGAGGAGAAGGTTGTGCTGGAGATCCTCTGCAGTTCCTTGTGGACTTGGATTCTCTGCTTCCCCCCCCCACCAGTCACTTTTATGGTGAGAGGTTAGATAACCAGAGTTATACCCGAGTACACTATACAACTGACAGAGTGCCTGAGTTCTTGTTTTATTAGTTAAAGAACTACCAGCTACTCAGTAAAGTAGCTGGTAGTTCCCATGTGTTCTGCTGGATGGTTCTGCTGTGGTTCCCATGAAACAAATTTACTTCATCTCTCCTGATTGAGCGCCTCCACCACTCAATTTGACCATAAACAAGTAATCTTTGGGGACTCAGAATTTGACAATAAGAGTCTACAGAAGTCCTGCTGGTATCAACATAACAGAAAACACCCAAGTACAGATAAAACTCCAGTTTGGTCAAGCCAGACTAACTGCTGTCCTAAGGAACAGAAGCACAGACACTTCAACCTTCCAACTTCCATTCACACCCAAAAGGTGTGATTTAAAATACACAGTAAAAATGGATGATCTTTGACTATCTCAGTTTCAGCACAGTCATTCATCAGTCTTCGTTACAGCAAGAACGAGTGCATAGACCCTCCACCTCAGAACACATCCTGGCTAACAGTTCTACTGCCAATAAAGCTCTCACAGGAACAGATCATCTCAAAGCTCAGCTCCAAAGTGCTTTGGATTTGTTCAGAAACAGCTTTGCCTGACACCAACAGATGCAGTCACTGGCAGGATGCTCTTCCGAGTTCAACAGTGGATACCTGTTCACAGGAGCTCTGTTTCCCACCTCAGTACAGAACGCTATTTTAATTGCCACGTGTCCAAGACACAGCTACATTCAGCTTTCAGCAGCCTTTACAAAAGTCTTGGAACAAAATGTCACACTTGACTGATGAAGCTAATAAGCAAGACTCGACTTCAGTCACACTGTCACAGGTAATAAGATTTTTCTCTTCTCCTAATCTCCACCACACATTGACATTTAATGTTTCTGTTTTTCACTAGGAGAGTGAGGGAATGGCTAGACACAGAGTCTAAATTCACTGACTTTTAGTCCTGTCTAAAAGAGCCTGGGAATGTGAACATGGACAACACAATTAAATACAGGGAGAGAGCCCTGAGTAGAAGTTTAAAATCAGAGCCCAGTTGGGGATGACAAAGTACAAAAAGCCCCTCCCCAAACAACAGTCTTAACAGTTCAATACCACAGTCCTAACTTAACACTTGAGTCCATTGCTGCCTCTTTAGAGTGATAGTTACAGATATAAGGACACAAACAAGGAAGCATCAAAAGGTCTTACAACACCTCTAAGACACAGTCATTAGGCTGCATTTGAGTCAAAGAAAGCTCAATTGTCAAAATTCCTACGGCAGGCTACCTCTTAACACAGAATCATTCAGGTTGGAAAAGACCCTTTAGATCAGAGTCCAACCATTAACCCTGTAAGTTCACCCCTAAATTCTATCCCCTAACACTACATCTAAGTGACTCTTCAACACACCCAGGGATGGTGACTCAACTACCTATCTGGGCAGCCTGTTCCAGTGTTCAACCAGTCTTTCCATGAGGAACTGTTCTTGATGTCCTGTCTAAACCTCCCTTGTTACAGCTTGAAGCCCTTCCCTCTGGTTCTGTCATTAACGGCCTGTGAGAAGAGACCAGCACCAACCTGTCTACAATGTCCTTTCAGGTAGTTTTAGGGAGTGATGAGGTCTCCCCTTAGCCTCCTCTTCCTCAAACTAAACAGTCCCAGCTCCTTCAGTCACTCCTCATAAGATCTGATCTCCAGATCCTTCACCAGCTTCATTGCCCTCCTCTGCACTTGCTCCAGCACCTCAACGTCTCTCTTGTACAAAGGTGCCCAGAACTGGACACAACACTCAAGGTGTGGCTGTACTAGTGCTGGGTATAGGGGGACAATCACCTCCCTCCTTCTGCTGGTCACACAGTTTCTAATCCAGGCCAGGATGCTGTTGGCCTTCTCAGCTACCTGGGTACAGTGCCATCTCCTGTTCAGGCCCCTGTTAATTAGAACCCCCAAGTCCAGGCAGCTTTCCAGCCACACCACCCCTAGCCTGTAGTTCTGAAGGGGGTTACTGTGACTAAAGTGCAGGACCCAACAGTTGGCTCTATTGGAATGCATGCAGTTAGCCTCAGCCCATCGGTCCAGCCACACAGTCCAGCCAAAACGCTGCAACTCCTCACCAAAGCAATAGCCCACATTTTGATGAAGATAAAACCAACCCAAAACTCAGCACTGTAGATGCATCTCCACAGTTCACTGATGATCTCTGCCCTTTAAAAGAAAAGGGCTGTGGCTCTGTATGTGATGCTTTAAAGCCAACCAGATTCCAAGGCGATGTATTCCGCATGCAGATCTCTGGAACTAGTCTGCTTCTACCAGTTAGCTCTCCTCTATTATGGTGTTGAGGACAAAATTATACAAAGACACTTTAGGTCACCAGTGAAGACTTCACTGGGTACATTCTACTTCCAATAAAAATCAGAGGCATCTCTCCACACCCCAGAGTACTATAGTTATGTAAACATAATCAGATGTTTAACTTCAACAGGAATTCATATATCCAAGTGTTGCCTCTGTCTGTAACACTTCTATCCTCAACAAGCTTAACTGACTTACTGACTAAAGGGTATTTTACCCAAAAGACATCCAAGTAGGTGACATCTTAACTAAAAATGAAGTCTTATATTTAGAAACAACCTGAAACCCACAGCAACCCTCCCTGCCCCTTCATGCATTATAAAAAGCATCATTTTTAGCCACTTCCCACAAAGTCTGATTTGACCATTGTTCAGTTTACATAGGAGAACATCATTATCAACATCATCATCCAGGTGGCTCATGTGAGCCTACATGGTTTGCAGTGCAGCACTTCTGGCCTACTTGCTGTTTCTAGACACACTGTATGACAGCTTGTACTGGAAAGAAGTCTGTTCTAAATAAAACATCACACTTTGTAGCAACATCCCTTCAAGTTAGAGGAAAACCTACAAGGCTGTATGCATAAAATCTGAAGAGGCAGCCAGTTGGGCTAATTACTGCAGAAGTTCCATGGGAAAAAACCCACAGAATTACTCTTTTCAAAAGTGACTGATGCTCTTTTGCTTCCTCATCCTCATTTTCACCTCACTGCAAGGGAAAAAGGAAAGGATGGCATTCACAGAATTATTGAGGCTGGAAAAGACCTCTTGAGCTCATCCAGCCCAGCCCATCACCTGACATCACCCCATCAGACAGACCAGGGCACTAAGGGTCACAGCCAGCCTGTCATTAAACACCTCCAGGGATGGGAACTCCACCACTGCCCTGAGCAGTCTGTTCTAAGATCTGATCATCCTTTCCGTGAGGAAGGGCTTCCCAACATCCAATCTAACCCTTCCTGGCAGCTTCAGGCCCTGCCCTCTCATCCTATCACTAGTTGTCTGGGAGAAGAGTCCTACTCACACCTGTCTACAGCTTCTCTTCACCTAGTTATATAACCTGATAAGGTCATCCCGGAGTCTCCTCTTTTCCAGGCTAAACACCCCCAACTCTCAGCCTCTCCTCATCAGATTTTCCCTCCAGTCCCTTGCCAGCCTTGCTGCTCCTCTGGACCCACTCCAGTACGCTCCAGTATCTTGAAGTGAGGGGCCTAGAACTGTCCCCAGTACTCAAGGGGAGACCTCACCAGCACCCTGTGCAGGGTGAGAACGATGCTTCATTCATTCCTTTGCCACCAAAATTAACTGAAGCCTAGATCTGCTTCAGAGCCCTACCAATTCCTACCCCACTGTGTTCTGTGGGGAAGAGACATCATACTATCACTGGGTCACACATAGGACTGCGACACCAATGGAACTACTCAGGAGATGCTTGCTCAGGCCTTGCCCCTACCTGTCCAAGAGCTGTTTGCTTGGCCCTGACAGAGTTAATTCAGCTGTCGGATCAATAGAACCTCACTCCAAGTATGACCCCAAAGGTTTGTAGAACTAAGGACGTCAATAATTCTGCTATATTAGTGCTAACTCAAAAAACCCCAAACAACACAAAAATAAGACAAGGGCACCAGAGCTGTCAGGACAAAGGCCAGACAAAGCTTTCAGGCTAAAGCAGCATAAAGCTGTTTATTTCCTGAGGAACTCATGAAGGTCAGACAAGATTCACACTGATCTAGCAACGAGTCCATGTGGTACCCACTTTTACCGTCACCACATCCAGATTACTTAGGCATGCAAGCAACACCTTTTCCACAGATGACTCAGAGACAGACATGAAAGAGTAGGGTCCGTGAGAGTGTTGGCATGTCCTCCTATAGTTTTACAGATGTGCTGTTCCCTACGATTCAAGACCAATGATCTCCCACACAGTAAGTCACTTTAAGTGATAAAGACCCACATTTGTGAGCATCCCATAACAAGTATTACACACCAGCTGGGAATTGCCTGTGGTCCTGCAGTCTGTGGAGGCACCACAGTAAGAGAGCAACATGCGTAATCTGCAGACAAGGGGACTAAAAATCCCACTGCAGGTTCTTCTTGCAAACTTCATGGCCTACTATTTCATCTGCTGTTTGCAACTCAGGGAGACATTCCACATCCCAGGAGGCAGGAAACCAGGACAGCTCCAAGTACACGACCTTGTTGGAAGCTCTGGTTATGCACTTGCTGCCCAGAAGAACATGTGCAGGGTAGATCGCTCTGATTTTACTGATGTCTGCAGAGAGGAGCAGTGGTTAAAATTATCTGTTCACCCATGGAAATCAGAATTTCTTCTTCAAATTCTGCAACAAAATACTGCAAACCTGAACACTGAATATTACAAACTTCAGCCTGGTCTGTAGGTTATACCAGTCAGTATGCAAGACTCATGAAACACACTGTTAGACATAGCCTAGGAAGCTGCTTTACAGGCTGACTGCACAAAATGCCCTCTGTCAACCAAGAAGGGAAAAAATGAATGGCAAGGGAAGGGTGAGATGCTGTGGTGCTCTCCTTCCCTCTGCTACTTCTTGCTCGTCCTTGCTTTCTATTAGGAACCCAGTGTCAGATAGAAATAGATCCTGAGAAAGATTTGATACCAGAAAATTGGAAAGACAACATGGAGAGAGAGAGAGAGAGCGCGTGCAACAAAGATTCATAGATTCCTAGAATGGTTCAGGTTAGAAGGGACCTTAAAGATCATCTAGTTCCTACCCCCCTGCCATAGTCAGGGACACCCCCCACTAGACCAGGGTGCACAAGGCCCCATCCAATCCGGCCTTGAACACTTCCAGTGAGGGGACAGCCACAACCTCCCTGGGCAACCTGTTCCAGTGTCTCAGCACCCTCATTGTGAAGAAATGATTAGGAACTGTTCCTGCAACACCTTGACCAACAGGGAATAAGAACAAAGCAGTGCCAGACAGAATGCAAACTAGGACATGAGTGACAGCACTGCCACAATATACTTTTTGTTAACGCAGTGCAACACCAAAAGTGTTCTTCCTTCAGCATCTTTTCTACTCAATAATGAAGCACACATTTTCGTAGTCCTACCTTGTACTTCAAAAGTGATAGGAAAAAAAAAAACAACCAAGTCCCCAGATTTCAAGAACACTCACAGCAGATACACCCAGAAAAATTCAGTACTATGAACTGATCTCATCCCCAAGATGGGAACCTGCATGATAGAGCACAACATGCAGATTGAAAGTTTAATCAGATCCACTGGATTGGTTGTTTCCAGTTTATTTATTTGATTGGTTGGTTAATTTTTTTGACAGAAAGATGCAGTCTCATCTTTCATGCTTTAGATCTAATCCTGAATCACTTGGTTTGCATATGATGTTAACTGGATGTTCAGGATGGGTAAGAGTACTCCCTTGTTCACACACCAGTTAATTTCCCTCTGGAAGAAAACTCCGTCCTAGTTTCAATCTGCACCACATTATAAATAAGGGGATTGGAAAGAAAGGCCGCTCTGTGGAAATCAGCTTCTCCTACACTATTAAACAAGGTTGAATGGTTTTACTTTCTGAAAGATATAACAGTTCTAAGGAATCTTGTTTGCATACAGGAACCTGAATCATTGAAACAGAATCATTAAGTTTGGAAGACAGACCACCAAAATTTTCATGTCCAACTGTCAACCCAACACACCATGCCCACTAAATCCTTTCCAAGTGCCAGATCTACAAGTTCTTGAACCCCTCCAGGGTCAGTGACCCCAGCCCTGCCCTGAGCAGCCTGTTCCCACACCTGACCACTCCCTTAGTGAAGACATATATCATAATTTTCCTATTACCAGTGAGTCAGGAGAAAAGACCAACCCCCATCTCTCTACAACCTCCTTTCAGGTAGCTGTAGAGAGTAAGAAGGTCTTTTCTCAGCCTCCTTTTTTTCCACTCCAGACTAAAAAAGACTGCACTTCTCTCAACTGCTTGTCCTAAGACTTGTGCCCCAAGCTCCTCACCAGCTTCCTTGCTCTTCTTTGGACCTGCTCCAGCACCTACAGGTCCTTCTTGAATTGAAGGGCCCAAAACTGAACACAATATTCAAGGTGAGGCCTCACTTCTCTAGTCCCATTTGCCACACTATTTCTTATGCAGTCGGCCTTCCTGGCCACCCAGGCACACTGCTGGCTCATGTTCAGCTGTCTGTCAGCTTCCAAAGATGTATAAACCCAGCAAACCTTGACCCCAGAGAGTTGTAATTACAGGCAGTCAAGCAAATAAAATTCAGAGAAGATCATGATTATCTCAGATTCTTGGAGATGTGCTCGTGGTTCTCCACCAAAGAGCTTGGGCAGACTGCATGGACTTTTCTTAATTAGCCCTCAGAGTTCATCCTATTTTCCATATATTTCCCTGGGAGCACCATCACTCCTCCCCCTTACTCAAATGGTTCAGCCAAACTCCTCTTTTCCTCCTTCAATCCATCTGTTCTCCTCAGGCTGCATTAACACTGTCAGCATGAAGGCCTAGCAAGCCCAAATTTAACAAACCCTACACCCATCTCAGTTTCAGAGGCACAGCCTATTTGATGGCACACATCCAAGCCAATGTTGATATGGATGTGGCTTTGTGAAAGCAGAGTGGGAGAGGGAATACAAGACTTGCTCTTATAACTGCCTACGAGAGTTATGGAAGAGGATACCGTTTCCATGACCACGGGACTACTCCGTACCAAGGTGCCCAGTTGCCATCACCTGGGTACCCACCCGATTGTGCAAGAATTATCCTTGCATTAACAAACTATTGCTACATCATGAGCCAGTCATCACACAAAGCATCCTGGAGGACAATGGAAGGTTGGGATTTAGATCTTTAAAATAGAAAATAAAGACCACTAAAACCAAAGAAAAACATAGCCAAGTTTCTGCTGGTTTTCAGTGCAATCTGGAAGCAGCTTAATGTACTGATCCAAACAGCATCACCTTTTTGGGGTCCTAGGAACCTTATCAGTTCACTTTCAGCAGACTCAGGCGTAGGTACATGATATGGGTTTGTGTGACAGCTGGTGCATAGGCTAAGGAATAACCTTGGTATCTGTGAAATTGATAGCCTGTTATACCTAGTCCTAAATAGTGTTCTCCACAGAAGCAGCCTGTCTTCCTCATGCACCTTCCAAAGGCACCAGTGCATCAGCAGCACAAACACAGGGAGCTGTGGAGCCAGGAACTCATGTAACTAATTTTCTTGATTCCGGTCCTGTCCTTTAAGGCTAAAGGAGCAAAATTCTCGCACTTGAGCATCCTTCCCTGGAGAAGGAAAATACACGTCTGCCATAGGAGCTACAGCTGCATCAGTGCATAGCCCAGACCAACAGCAGCTTTTATGCTTGGGAAGAAAACAGTGTCAAGTGTTTGAAACTGAAACTACATCGATGGGGGAAAGGCTGTTTGTTTTCAAACAAAAAAACCCGATACAGGCAGTGGAGTAGCTCCAGCCTGGTACCTGGAACTGAATGCCAGGTTACAGTTGGAGTGCTCCCAAGCCAGCTCCTCACGTTTATTCTCATGTGCTGCAAGGACAGTCTATGAAGTGAAGAACAAACAGGCAAGGACAACTGGGATGCTAGCTTCAAAAAATAAAAATCACACTCTCTGCCCCAGTTAAAACATTACTGTAGTCATACGTATTAAGACAAAAAATGCCTGTAAAGTACTTCTAGGAACAATACCACCAGAAAGGTGAGTGTTCACAGTATACACCATTTCCTGCAAGCACAGTCATGAGTATTCCAGTGTCCTGTACCTCCTAAATTTGCTCCAACAAGTCAATTTCTTCTGCTTTAAATACTGATTGTTTTCAGCTCCAATCTTTGCACCTCCTGTATTTCTCCCACACTCCTGTACTTACCCTATTCTTATCCCGTTTTCCAGGCTTCTTTGCACATCTGTGATTGTAGCTGGCTGAACCAGAACAGAGTCCTTAACCTGAGGATTTGCAAGAGATTAAGCCATGCTAAAAACATCAAGCCTGCCCACTTGGTTCCACTCAGGTACTTCACCCATTGCAGGTGCTGGAAACTGTCTCCTTGAAGGGCCTCTTAGCTATAATGCAAATCTGAGAAGCACTTGCTCACCTTCGGCAGGAATGTGGACCATAGCACTCCAAAGTGACCGGACAGAAATGTTTGAAGCTAAGAAATTCGTTGTGGGGCTCCTCACTGAGTATATGCTAAGGTAGATGAGCACTGCTCATTCGATTACAGAAGAGAGGCACTTTTAAGAACCTGAGTCTGATATCAGACTCAGTAATTGACTGTGGGGTGCTCCCAGAGCAGGGCTCCTGGTTTAGTTTCACAGGGAGAGTTCATGTCTCTGGCAAGCAAGACTGCACTGAGACCTGAACCACCACAAGGCAACTGGAGAAGACCTCCAGAGGATGTGTCAGATACTCAAGCTGGAAAGGAGCCAAATCGCTAGTGTAAACACATCGAGTTGGTTTCAAACAGGTCAGTTCACCACTAAAATGCTTGTTTTGCCTTGACAAGGCACACTCGCACATCCCGCTGTACCACTAAGAAGTGACTCAGGCAGCTGCTCCTGCAGTCTCTGCTGTCAGACTTCTTCCACTGCCAGGCAGAAACAAGCAGCATTTCCCCCTCATGCTTGGCAAACTCTGCGTTGCAGCACAGCTCAGCACTCAAGCTGAGTTACGTGGCTGAGCTCATATCTTACATGGGTGCTGAGGATGCTAAACAGACTATAGCCTCAGTCCTGCATTGTCACAACCGTTCTCCACATCTCTTTACATCAGCCTCATTCCCCCCCCCTCATTTTACTCTTCTTTCATGATTGGAATCTCATCACCTGGCTTTCTCTCCAGTGTTCCAGCAACCCCTACTGTGGATCTACTCTTCTTGCCTCTTGCCCAAACCTTGCTTTCAAAGAGGACACCACATTTCCTGCAGCCTTTTGGCCTGTATCACCGAGCAAAACGTTTCAAAGCAATGTCAAGTAGAACATGCTTCCAATCAAGGAGGCTAAGCAGCTGTTCCTAAAAAGACAAGTCTCATGAGCCAGAGGGTATTAAATCCAACAAGATTTGATCTGCAGGCAGACCAAGCTTGCTCTTCTTGCCATTTTCTAACACTTCAAATGACCTCTTAAGAAAAACAAACCTTGCCTGGGTAGTATAGCCCTTACACCCTGTATGTACAACCCAGGATGATTGTTAACAAGCTGCTGGTTACAGCTGATCACAGTTTAACTTTATGTACAAGATCTCCAGGCAGCTTTAATACAACATGAATTGAATATTAGCAGCTGTCTGGAGCCCTACAGTCACCCTAACAGTTGTTCAACAGCATTTTCTCTGCTCTCATCAGTACAAGCAAGCAGAGAGACTGTTGTTTTTTGCAAGGGGACATGGTGGATAATCAAATAAGCAGCTAATACAATATAGTCCTAAACTTTCCCAGCTTAAGTATAGCTTATCTCATGGGCTGTAATTCTCTGACAGACACAAAGATGTTAGATCCTGGGAAGTTCTTGGGTTCACAAATGTGTCAGTGCAGCCAGTGTGATGCTGTCCCATGGCTAAGTGTGCAGTCTTGAGAGCTGAGCAGGCAAAGGATTCAAAGACCCTTTGGTTATATGCTTAGCCCTGGCAGGATTTTACACTAGCAGAACCCGTTTTACTCTGTCTCAGTGAGCCAGTAGGCAGACTAACGAATATATTCTGTTGCATGGTTTTCCCATTGTTTAATGCTTCCCTGAAGTATTTTGTACTAGGTTTCTGTCTAGAGTGATCCATGCAGTGTCTGATGCCATCACATGATTTCAATCCCAAAAACATCATAGGCTTCCTGTCTCTGAGCATCTTTTATGCTTGGAGATAAGTCAATTGCTATAGCAATGTGGGTTGGCATTAGTTTAGTTAAAACACCGCTTAAAATGATAGAAAGTTATGAGAACTGAACAGTCACAAGATATTTCTAGACATAAACTCCACTTGCTGGGTTCGGAAATGCAGCTGTGCACATTTTTTAATAAAGCTCAGGTTCTCCTGAGCATCAGCAGTCTCCTCCTCACCTGTGCTTTCCTAAATGCGATGAATAGCCCTAAGTATGCAACACCTTCCAAATTACCCCATGCAGGGAGTCCTTTGCTGTTCTCTTCCTGGGGAGACAAGACGTTCTTAGCACAAACTCCCTCAGCTGCTTCAACTATTCATGGTCCTAGCAGGACAAAGTGATGTGCTTTAAAAACGCATCCTGAAACGCTTGAAAACAGCGATCCTTAAAAAACACGTAATGAACCAGAAGGCAGCCCGTAAGGTCGTTACGGCACACAGGGACGACCGGAATCCGGTGAGATGCCGTCTCTTCCACTTCATTTTAGGATAAATTCGGATAGCAGGGGAGGGGAGGGGGCAGAAGAGAGAAGAATGAAAACCTGGTTTTACTAAATCCACTAAATAAATTCCTTTCCCATCCTAAAATGGCTCCTTTGTGACAAAGGCGTCTGAAACAAAACCCAGCTGCTTGCGATCTATTGAGTTCACTGAACTGGGACAAAGATGCTGTTCTCCCCCCACCCCCAATCTGACACACGCTTTAGCTACTCTCTGTTCACAGAAACCCTAAGGAAAGCACAAACCGGCGATGCACAGCAGCCGCCTCCCGTCTCTGCGCGACCCGCGGATCCCGCAGACCCCTCGCAACCACCGCACACTCACCGCCGCATCCCCACTCCGTCCTGCCGCACCGGGCGGGTGAGGAGCTGCTGCTGCTGCCGCCGCGATCTGGGTCACCCGGCGCGAAGGTGAGGAGGAGGAGGAGGAAGGAGGGTGGCGGTGCCGCCTATCGGTGAGAGGCTGCGGCGGGGACCGGGACCGCCCCGCGGGGAGGGGGCCGGGGACAGGCGGGAGATGACAAGCAGGAGATAATGCGCTGTGGGCTTCTTGTCTCCAGTCCAGCACCAGGGCCTGAGGACAGGTGGATCTGGCTCCTGCATTACGGCACCACATCCATAAGCCTTTCAAACAGCCGGAAGGTCATCTAGATCCAAACCCCCTGCCAAGGGCAGGGACACCTCTCATTAGACCACACTACCCAGCGCCCCANTCATTAGACCACACTACCCAGAGCCCCATCCCATCTGGTGTTGAACACTTCCAGGGATGGAGTATCCACAGCTTCCTTGCATAACCTGTTCCAGTGTCTCAGCACCCTCCCAGTGAAGAGCTTCCTCCTTGTATCTAAACGTATCCTCTTTCAGTTTAAAGCTATTACTCGTTATGAAAAGCCTCACCTTCAACACTGCAGTCAGTTTTAGCCACCTCAGTACAAGGATATTGAGGTACTAGAGTGGGTCCAAAGAAGAGCAACAGAGGTAGTGAAAGGCCTGGAGGACAAGTCTTATGAGGAGCAGCTGAGAGAGGAGGGGTCATTTAGTCTGGAGAAAAGACCTTATTACTCTTTACAGCTACCTGAAAGAAGGCTGTAGAGAGGTGGAGACATGGTTTCTTCTCTAAAGTCATGAGCAACAGGACAAGAGGAAATGGCCTCAAGTTGTGCCGGGGAGAAAAAAAATTGGACAGGTCTAATTAAGATTGGACTTAGCCACTGAAAGAGTGGTCAAACATTGGAACAGACTGTCCAGGGCAGTGGTGAAGGCACCACCTCTGGAGGTGTTCAAAAAACACATACATCTGTCACTTGGAAATGTGACTGTATTTGGTATGGTGGTGCTGGGTTGACAGTTGGACTTAAAGTTGGAACAGACCTTCAAGATCAAGTATTCTGATATTCTATGATCCTAAAAGTCCCTTCTCAACTTTCTTGTGGGTCCTATTCAGATGCTAGAAGGATGCTACAAAAGTCTCCCTGTAGCTCTTTTCTCAACACTGAGCAACTCCAAGCCTCCCCTGGTATAACTTATGGTCTTTTCCACTTGTTTTATCATTTGCTGCCTTGGACCCCACTACAACATCCTTTCAGATAGTTGTACAGAACAAGGTGGTCTCCCCTCAAACTTCTTTTTTTCCTCTAGGCTAAATGATAATGGAAATCCAGACCCATGCTACAGAAGTAGCCTTGTTCTATCAGATGCCATACACTTTTATGGCAAGTTCACTGGTAACATGAGCTAAAAAGGCTCACTGACTCCGGTCCCATACTGTTATGGCAAATATAAGGGATCAGACCAATGGGTTTGCAGCACCCAGTGACCTCTTGCCTATTCTCTGGAATCACAGAATCATACAGACTGGAAAAGACTATCCAGATCATCAAGACCATCCATTAACCCAACTACCTCAAGCCCAACACTAAACCTTGTCCTTAAGCTCCAGATCCAGATGATTTTTAAACATGCCTGGCAATGGTGATTTCAGCCCCCTCCCTGGGCAGCCTGTTGCAATGCTGTAATTGTACACAGCTGTACTACAGTCACACAGCAGCATTTCAGACTTGACTAGATTTCTATAAGTCCCTTCTTATCAAAATGCAGTTTGATGTGAAAGTTGGGGTGGAAGTTGCCTAGATTCTTGTAACCGCCTCTGATCTCATGGGAAGTTGAGGCAAACCAGTGTTTCTAAAGGATTAAGGTAGCTCCAGCTCTTCTGATTATGAGCAGTTACAGAACAGTCTCAAGTGCTGTTCTTTCCTTCTAACAGCATAATTATTTTTGGTTTACAGCAAACAAAAGAAACTGTGCATGACAGTAAAAATACAGCCTGTACTAAGTAGTGGCAGAGAAAAACAGATTAGAGAAAGTAGATACAGGACCACACCAGTTGAGCAATGTCACACTTTCCCAGCAATAACTCATAGAGCCTGCAGTGCATAATGAAAACCAGCGAGGTCACACGGATGATTAATTTAGTGTTGGAAAGAAGGTGACAGAAACAGTACAAAACCCCCAGATAACAACACACTCAGCTCAGATATTGGTGAGAAGTCAAACACCCAAAGTTCCTTATAAATTTTGGGTAAGAACCATTGTTACACAGTTTACTGATGAGACAGGATTGGTAGAGAACACACATGCTACACCCTTGTGAAGAACACGAGGTCTTCAGCACTCTCTGGCACTTTGCTCAGAAGTTGTGCCCACCAAGCATTATTAAACACACTGTCAGGAGTTACATGCTAGTTAATGCTCATACAATACCGTTTTGCTGCCTTTTTAATTAAGATTATCTTTCATAGATTAATAGAAAGGTTCTGGCTGGAAGGACCATCTAGTTCCAACCCCCCTACCAGGAGCACAGACACCCCCCACTAGACTAGGGTGCTCAAGGCCCCATCCAATCTGGCCTTGAACTCTTCCAGGAAGAGGGCAGCCACAACCTTCCTGGACAACCTGTTCCAGTGTCTCGCCACCCTCATCATGAAACAAGACAGATACTAGCAGCAATATTTTAGCTATACTTGTGTTCTCTTATTTAAAATAGACAAAAAGAAGAACATATCTTACCTCCTAATCCTCCCAGAATAGCTATGGGAAGAATGAAATCAACTCCCTCCACTGTTTACAAAAGGGAATTTCTTACCTCAGTTTTCAAAATCCAGATTACCCCTCTGTTTAGGTTTTACTCAGGATGAGCCTACCTACTCTCAGCCTAAATTACAACCTTCTCATGCTGCTTCCAATCCTCCTCACCTGCTCTGGGCATGTGGGGACCCTCATGTCAGCTGGGCGTTATCAGGATGTGGTAACCCACACCTTTGTCTTTATTTTGCTACTGATTTTCCTGAGATCAGTAGATAAGCTAAAGGTTTTTATTCTTTAATGCTTAGGGTTGATCTTCTGGCTGTATTTAGCCAAGTGTGATTTAAGAGACTGTAACTGGAGACAGTGCTGCATGTTTGCAAGAAAATTGCTGTACTAGAACCATAAAGCTAAGTATAATGATCCTTGTGATATGAAAGGAACAATAGTGGATTAAGGACTGCGAGACCAGCTGCTGTTTCATTCTTACTTTGACTGAGCTGATCAAATTTTTTGGCTTGTGAGGAAAAGCTTTGCATTAAAAAGCTGCAGATTCCTCCTCATCCTCTCACTTATTGAGCACATGGAGTCTGATTTCAGTTTAAGCAGCTATTTGCCCTCACTCTATAGGAAAGGGCATTTCACCATAAACCTGTGTGTTTATATGAAACTCTATGGGATCTTGGTGTTAGATCTGCATAAGAAATGACCACACACTGGTACGGGGTGAAATGGAGCCTTTCCAAAGCTGGCAGCAAGCAGATGCCAAAAGAATGCTGTGATTAGTGAGTCTGAGGCTAACTCCGGATTCCATTCACAGACAGATGAAGTTCAGATTACCTTAGGTGTAGGAAGTCATCAAGCAAACACCCAGCTATGTCACCTGGGAGGTGTTATACAGTCCAGGTGAATGGGATGCTCAGGTAAAGGTGTAGATGGGAGGACAATGTTTGAACACAGCTTGTGACTGTTCTGTACACACAAAGCACCATCCACGTGAGGACAGGCTGAAAGAGTTGTGATTGTTTAGCCTAGAGAGGAGAAGGCACTAGGATGACCCTGTAGCAGCTTTCCACTACTTAATGAGCCCACAAGAAAGCTGGGGAAGGACTGTTTATGAGAGAAGGCAGTGATAGGACTAGTGGTTTTAAGCTCTTTAGATTAAATATTAGGAATAAATCCTTTACCATGAGAGCAATGAGACATTGGAACAGGTTGTCCAGAGAAGTTGTGGATGCCTCATCCCAGTGAATGTTCCAGTCCAGGATGGCTGGGGCTTCGAGCAACTTGATCTAGTGGACAGTGTCCCTGCCTCTGGCAGGGAGTTTGAACTAGATAAACTTTTTCTTCTAATCCGAACCATTCTGATTCTATGCATTTTGGTTGTATGCTACTTGCTGGAAAATACTCAGTAGGGATAATTTTGGGAGAGGAATCAGGAGCCTTGGAGGCTGCCAATGGGAGTAGGAATCACACCAGAGGTAGAAAAACTGGAGGGAGCTCTGCAGTGAAAGGTGTCTGTAGAAAATAAATGTCCAGTTACTGGACTGTCCTGCATAGGCAGCTGGACAGGTGCTCCCAGTGCAACTCTTACTCCTAGGTCAGCACAGCCAGAAACTTTAATGTATCTGCCCTGAGATTTATTGTTTACTCTAATATATTACAAAATATAAATAAAAATAAGGTTCAGAACCAGGCTATCCTGGGGATTCACAAGAATGTAGAAGCAGAGTACTAAACATCTGTAGATTTGCTTATATGTAAGAATTACTGCACTTCCAAAGCCTTTCCTCTGAGGGCTGCTCATGTGTGAGCTAGCATGAGTCAGCACCTTAGGTTTATGTTGGATACTGCATTTGATTTTACTCTGTAATCAAATATATTTACTGGGTGAGATCTGGGGTTTGTACGTGGTATCACAG
Organism: Upupa epops; assembly: GCA_013397515.1. Taxonomy (NCBI): domain Eukaryota; kingdom Metazoa; phylum Chordata; class Aves; order Bucerotiformes; family Upupidae; genus Upupa; species Upupa epops. The sequence continues at coordinate 156,316 of VZRI01010159.1, read as the reverse complement.
CATCATTAAATGCTTCTGGTTGGAACAGATCTTCAAAGATCATCTAGTCCAACATATCCTGCAGTGAGTAGGGACACCTTCTACTAGACCAACTTGCTAAGAGCCCCATTCAGCCTCAGAGTCACAATCATTGTGAGGCTTCAAATCTGTCGATGCACTATTTTGAAACACTGAACAGCTGGCAATTCTCTGTGCCTAGCCCAGGCTTAGTGTCAAATGCAGAGCTGTCCTCAGATGCCATATCGTGTGGCTCTCGATCACTGAAGCCATCTGCGCACGACTTTCATGATAATTTTCTGAACCTCTCTCCCAGCTATGGTGTTCATTTACAGCACCGCACTTGGTTTCACCCGTATTCTTGTGACTGAAGTTGCTGTGAAGTTTAGCAAAGGAGACAGGAACCAAAGCATGCAGATGATGGTATCACAGGAGATTAAGCATGTCAGGCTTACTCACACAGCCTTCAGAGGGATGACAGCTAAGTGAAGCAGCCAGTATGCTCACTTAGTTTACCCATCTCTTGAAGCAAAGACTTTTGCCAGAAAGGATGTCTACATATGATTTGAAAGCAGCCTGGAGAAGAGAAGGCTCCATGGGGTATCGCCTGAAAGGTTGGGCACTGGAACAGGCTGCCCAGGGAGTTGGTGAAGTCTCCATTCCCCATGTTTAAAGGGTGAGTAGCTAGAAGATTTGAGGCCATGGTCTAGGGGTTGGGGAGATGTTGGGATGAGGGCTGAACTTGGTGATCCTGGAGGTCCTTTCCAGCCATGAGGATTCTATGATTATTTTTTTATCAATCCTGATCACTTATCCTCTGCCGTTAATCAGAGCCATGCTCTGAATACATACACTAAGTTTCATTGAAGAATTACAAAGCGTTACCCAAACAGTGATTCATGAAGATTCACAACCCTTGGCAAGTTTGGTAAATATTTACCTAAGTGTCACACTGATTGGCAAACTGAGTCAGAGAGAAATGGTGTTTGTAAAAAAACCACTAAATTTGGATACATTTTTTTTTTTGCCTATTCTGTTGAAAAACTTGCAACTTCTCTTTTTCAGATGCATTGAGTGTGTGTAAAGATCCAGAGAAGTCGATGAAAACTGGATTATAAGAGCAGTAAGTGGAGTGACCCAAGTAACTGACCACATCTGGAATCCTGTGCCCAGTTCTGTGCCCCTCAGTGCCAGAAGGACGCAGAACTGCTTGAGAGAGTCCAGCGCAGAGCCACAAAGATGATGGAGTGGAGCATCTGAGGGAGCTGGGTCTCTTGAGCTTGGAGAAGAGGAGGCTGAGGGGTGACCCCATGAATGTTGATCAGTATGGAAAGGGAGGCTGTCCATGAATAGGCTCTGTTCAGTGACACCCAATGCTAGGACAAGTGGCAATAGGTGTCAGCTGGAACACAGGAGGTTCCACATCAATAGGAGAAGAAACTTCTTCCTGGTGAGGGTGCCAGAGCCCTGGAAGGGACTTCCTAGGGGGGTTGTGGCGTCTCCATCTCCGGAGACGCTTAAAACCTGCCTAGACTGTTCCTGTGCATCTGGATCTAGGTGATCCTGCTTTGTCAGGGGGATTGGACTGGCTGATCTTTTGAGGTCCCTTCCAAGCCCTAACATTCTGTGATATTCATGTAGAAAATTTTAATGTGCAGCTACTTTTTTTCAAAACTTGAATCTGCTCAATGAACAACAGCAAATGAGGCCTCCTGAGATGATGCCTGAAATGGTCTGAAAGGATCCAGTCCCAGTCTAGGTAATACATTGCAATATTCTCCCCAGTCTCACTGGAGGCACTGCCAAACCCACTTATGATGGAAGTGTAATGCATAGGTTTCTGTAACCAATAATATGCTTCTAAAATGAACTTTGCAGATCGCACCAGGAGTGCTAGCACCCTTAAAGATACCTTGACTAATGAAGCAGGCAAATTCACTGCCTGATATTCCATGATTGTACTTAGGATACATTTATGCCCTCAAGTTATAACTGTGAGAAATGGTTTCCCAGGATATGTAAGGAAGCAGCCTGTCTACCTAGTGTAGATATCAGGGAGGATCCCTGTGCAGGGTCTCATTGCTTTCTAAATGTCTACTAAACCTAATTGTTTGTGACAGAACTGGGTTTTGCAGGTTAGGGTAAGATTTTGACTGTAGGCCCAGAAGAGAATAAAATAATTCGATCAGCGATTAAAAACAGTTGTATTTCCTGTCTTGACAGGCAAAAGAGGCATAAAGAGCCAGCACAGAATGTAAGGTATGAGCAGGCTTTGAAGAAGAGAGAATTTTCAGCCTTTGTGTCAGAGGAAACAGAAATGTTTTCTTTTGAACAACACTGCTTTCAAGGCTAAATGGAAGCGTGTGATTTGGCTTCAGCGATTTGGAGGGAAATCAATATTTTCTCTGTTTCTTTCAGTACTTTGTGTTACTTTTCTGACACCCTGGAAGGTTTACTAGACTGGTACAAAAAGCTCTTGACTAGATTTTGCCTCAAGGTCAGAGGAAGAATCACCTGGGCAGTGAAAACAGCAGCTCCTGTTCAGCAGAGAGCCAGCAGAGGATTTGGGAATTTTGTGGAGAAGTGTTTCCAGCAGTGATCTTTGGATTTAATAGGATGCCTCTGGTAGACAGTCCATGGACCTATCATATAGTACTGAAGTTTTATAGTATTTTCAAACAGAACTGTGATGATAAACATCCACAGTGTCTGATGAGAACCTGAAAAGGCTCATTATTGGTCCAAACTACATGAGGCCCCCTGTACTGGAGACTGGACAGGTGGGTAGTGTTCTTAGAACAGAGAAAACATGGCTTTGGAAACAAAGTCTCCAAGGTTGCTTAAGGTCAGAGAAAATTCAGAAAATAAAAACTGAGGGCAACTGTGTCCATTTTTGGGCACCACAGTATCAGAAGGACATTGAGGTGCTGAAGCAGGGCCCCAGCAGGGCAATGAGGCTGGGAAGAAGTCTGGAGAACAGAGCCTGTGAGGAGAGGCTGAGGGAACTGGGATTGTTGAGTGTAGAGAAGGGGAGGCTGAGAGGAGACCTTATAGCTGTCTAAAAGGAGGTTTTGGTGAGGCTGGTGCTGGTCTCTTGTCCCAAATTCCTAATGATAGGATGAGGGGAAATGGCTTCAAGCTGAGTCAGGGGACTCTTGAGAGAGTGGCTGGGCACTGGAACAGGCTGCCCATGGAGGTGGTGAAGTCACTGTCCCTGGAGGTGTTTACTATGTGAGTAGATAGAGCACTTGAGGCCATGGCCGAGGGGTTGAGGACATGTTGGGCTGACGGCTAGACTTGGTGGTCCTGAAGGTCCCTTCTAGCTGTGAGGATTCTATGCTTCTATGATTAATATTGATGCACATGAGGCTTTGAAGGCTGGAGACTGTTCACTAAGAGGTTTAATGTGAGCAGAAAGGACTGTCAGCAGACAGTGCATGCAGAGCTGAATTCAGACCTTCATGAATATTATGCTTCTAGTAATAATTGTGCCTAGGGAATTTACTTAGGAATTATTTGGAATCTCAGATTCTTCCAACTGCCTAAAAGCCTGAACCGATGACAGAAAACCTCATCCAGATGGGGCTGAAACATCTCCAGAGAAGGGGACTCCACAACTGCCCTAGGCAACCCCTTCCAGTATTCAGTAACTATCACTGGAAATAGTTTTTCCTCATGTTGAGATGAAACTTCCTGTGTTCAAGCTGGCATCCATCACCCCTTGTCCTGTCTGACACAACTGAAAAGACAGTCTTCCTTTCTCTTGACCCCCAGCCTTCATGGATTTATAGACAATAATTAAATCCCCTCGTATCTTTCTTCGGTCCAAACTAAAAAGTCCCAATCTCTTCAATCTCTCTTCACAAGGCAGTTGTTCTAGACACCCCCAATCATCCTCGTAGCTCTGCATTGAACTCACTCAATTAATTCTCTATCCTCTTGAACTGGAGGGACCAGACCTGGACACTATTCCAGGTGTGGTCTCAGTAAAGTAGAACAAATGGGGCAAAGAACCTCCCTTCTTCTTACCTCATAACGTTGGAAGTGAACCTGCCAATGGTTGTGCATGAGTGCCACATGAATCTTACCATTTTACCTGAAGATTTAAGCTGATTAATGTATTCCTTACATTTCCAGTACCTTGAGGGTAGAGGGTTCAAGAAAATTGCTGCTTTTATTAAAGAAAAAAACCCCCATACTCCAAAGTCTTCTGTTTGTGGAAAGAAGCTTAGAGTTATGAACAGAGTATAGCTGAAAGCTTAGAAATCAGGCAGTATATTGACATTATTTGATGTTATAATTCTCTTCAAATTAAAAGGTTTTTGTTAGCTGGCATTTGCAAATCCCATCAATCTTCCCAGGGCCAAGATTTCTCACCCCTCTTTTTTGAGAGTTTTTTGAGGGTTTTTTTGGCTCGTTACCTTTTTTAGAAATTAATATGAAATCTAGACTCAAGCAACAGAAATGCAGAATCAAAATGACATGAGGCACAGATCCAACCTTGCAATCTCCCTGAAAGATATAACCCTTTGGCACTGCAGAGGTCTGTTATGGAGAATTTTACTATCGCAAGCAGCAGCAGTAGTACATTTTGAATTTAGGTCAAGAGATATTTGTCAAAGTCCATAACTATTACATGAGTGCTATCAGAAAACAATTCATCTTGCACCTCATCATTTACTACACTAGTCATGGGTGATACTGGCCTGGTTTTTNCCTGCCCACTGGTCTTGGCACTAGTTGCCTGGGAGAAAAGCCCAACTCCTACCTGACTACAAGTAGTTACAGAGCATGATTAAGTCCTCCCTGAGTCTCCTCTTCTCCAGGCTAAACACCCCCAGCTCTGTCAGCCTCTCCTCATCAGACTTTCCCTCCCCAGCCTCATTGCTCCTCTGGACCACCTCCCAGCCCCTCAATCTCTTTCTTGAAGTGACAAATATCTGTCCTGAAACAGATGCTATTTATCACGATTCCTAAAATGCAGGTTCTGAAATCTGAAATTCTGAAATATGGCAAACCTTGCTATCTTCTTGTGATTTTCCTCTTAACTGGGTTTGAAAGTGATAGAAATGCAGTGTGATCACATTAGAGTAAAGCATGGCTTTGCTGGCTTTGGAATGAAAGGCATTACTTACTGTCATAGGAAGTGGATTCACAGGGACTGACAAATGCCTTCACTCTCCCTGGGAACATGGCAAAGATAAAACAGCTACTAGCACAGTGAGTATTGTCATTTGCTTCTGAGAAAAGTCACAGAGTCACAGAAGCATTCAGGTGGAAAAGACCGTTTGAATTATCGAGTCCAAACATTAACCCTACTCTACAAGTTCGCCCCTAATCTCTATCCCCTAACACCACAGCTACGTGACTCTTCGACACATCCAGGGATGTGTGCCTACCTACTTGAGCAGCCTGTTCCAGTGTTCGACACTCTTTCCGTGAAGAACTTTTTCCTGATGTCCAGTCTAAACCTCCCCTGTTGCAGCTTAAAGCCCTTCCCTCTGGTTCTGTCACTAATGACCTGTGAGAAGAGACCGGCACCAGCCTCTCTGTAATATCTCCCCTTAGCCTCCTCTTCCTCAAACTAAACTGTCCTCTGTAAATGCATGAAGATTTTACTTCGTAAGCAGTATGCTCACATCCAGAAATTCCACCCATTAAAAGGAATTTAAAAGGCTGGTTCTGTGAAGTTTAGTACCAACTTATTTTGACCAAACCAGAACTGTTATTCCCTTCATAATCTTAAGCCTTGAAGCACTGTGCAGTCCCTTCTCATGCTAGGTAACGCGGGTACACACTCCTCCTACAGGTAGCACAGTGCTTATTGACCAGACTGAACAACACATCTCTGTATTTTCCTTTTTCAGGGAAAGCACAACCCTACCTAACAGCATGGGTAAACTCCTCCTGAAAGTGGGTCTGGGACAAAGCTGAGGAGATGGCTTCTGCCTACAGGTTTACAAGCTCTTCCCTGGACCTTACATGCCTCCCACCCTGGAATCCCCTACCTAATTGATCATGAGAGGTTGCAGAAAGGCATGTGTTGGCCTCAACTCCCTTGGAACTAGCAATAGGACAAGAGGAAACGGGGTTGGGTTGTGACAGGGGAGGTTCAGATTTGATCTCAGGAAAGATTTCTTCCCAGAAAGAGCAAGTAGGGCTTGGAACAGACTGTCCACGAAGGGGCTGGAGGCACTGTCCCTGCAGGGGTTCAACAAACAGGAGTCAGGGTTAGAGGTTGGGGGTTGTGGACAGTTGGACTTTATTACCTTGAAGGTCCTTCCCAACCTAAATGATTCTGCGATTGTGTAAATACCCACAGGAGGCTGACGCGGGTAAAATAGTAGATTGGTATTTAAATCGAGACAGAAGAAAAATAAGAAAACCTGTGTAGGTGATAAACTACACTGAGGGCTAGAATATCTGTCAGGTAAAAGCACCCAAAGCAGGAAATTCTGGTTAGGTCGGTTGTGGCTCCCCAGCGCATGAGGAGGCTCAGGTCTCCATGGCCCTCAGTGAAGGGGGCGAGTGGAGCCCTCAGGGGCTCAGTCTCGGCCTTTGCTCTGTAACAGCCTCGGGGCTGGGCTGTGCTGACGGGGAGGAGGACACGGAGCGCTGAGGACAGGCGGGACGGGCATAGACAAGGAGACGGAACACTGCCGGTGTGGGTCTGGGGCTAAGGAGAACAGCGTTCACTCCTCCAGCATCGCTACACTACAACGCGCACCCTCCCGCTCGGACCCCAGCCTCCCACTCCCGGTAAGGCCGCTCCGGACACTCCCGGGGCGGAGCGGGGCGGGACACGGCGGGGCGAGGCGGAGCTCCACCATAACGGTGGAGGCGGGGCCTGCCCCAACATGGCCGCCTGCAGCCAGGTAACGTGCGGCACCGGCGGGGCTCGGGGCTGCAGCGTCCGCCCGGCTTTGGCTGCGGTGGGGAGCAGGCAGGGCGCCGCGGGGACGGCGGGCGGTCCCTGCTGCCGTGTGCGGGGAGCCGAGCCCGCGGCCCGGCCCTGCCGTTGTCAGGCCGAGGCGGTACGAAGAGGCCGAATCAGCCGCCACCGCTCTCTTGGGGCTTGAGCCGTGTGCGCTCAGGCCCGTCCCCTCCCGTCCCCACCCGT
>VZRI01010159.1:0-149193 GCA_013397515.1 Upupa epops | reverse complement strand
TCCCGTCCCGTCCCGTCCCGTCCCGTCCCGTCCCGTCCCTGTGGTTGTTCCTGCTGTTATTCCTGTTGTTTTGGTTACTTTTAGCTGCGCCCGGCGGTCTGAGCAGTGTCGGGGGGCAGTGGAAGCGCCGCAGGGGCGCACCGGCACTTTCAGGCGTGTCCGGCCGGTGCTGCGACTCTGCAGTGCCTCATCAGGGCTCCCGAATCCCGTGTGTTCTCCGTTTCTCCCCGCCAGTTTTGCCCAGCACCGCACACTGCTGTGTTTGAGTGTTTAGCGCTAAACCAAACCGGAAAAATAAACGAGTTGAGTTGATCGCCGGGCGCGGGGCTCCCTCTGCCGACAGTGACCCCTCCACTCCGCTGCCAGCGCCGGGTCCCCCTTGCTCTGAAGAGTCGGCCTTAGCACTGTCTTCAGGCCCATGCAGTGACCTGCTGTATAACCTGAGCTGGTGTCGCAGGGGTAGGCTGCTTCAGTGTGTTTTCAGGAGCTGCTTTTCATCAGTACTTGTTAAAGAAGGTGGTAACAGTAATGAGTAACCCACTGCTGCATGTTTTTAATTCTACAGGCATGCTGTAAAGTTGTTTTCAGGTAAAAGAGGGGAGATTGAGGTTTGATCTTGGAAAGAAATTCCTTGCTGTGAGGGTACTTAGGCCCTGGAAGAGGTTGCCCAGGGAGGTTGAGGATGCTCCTTCCCTGGAAGTGTTCAAGGCCTGGTTGGATGGGATTCTGGGCAACCTGGTCAGGTTAGAGGTGATCCTGCCCATGGCAAGATGATTGGAACTAGGTGATGTCTGAGGTCCCTTCCAATCTAAGCTGTTTTATGGTTCCCTTTAAAGGTTTTTCTCTTTCAGTGCAATTAATAGCCATGCATGCTGATGCTAGTAATGCCACAGTGGTTGCAGGAAATGCACACTCAAAGCTCCTTTGCAGCTGTTTAGTATTTTATAACAGTTTCACTAGCATATTTTCATTTGTTTGAAATAAAACATTTGATCAGTCATTCAGTGCAAAGTTGCATCAAGTACTAATATGAAATGTTTTGGGTGTTTTTTACCTCAACGATTTCCCTGTGGTACATAATCATATTATCATGATGGTGCCTGTGATTGCAGTGTTGCAAAGCAGCTATGCTATGTGTGGGTATGGTTGGACTTGGTGATCTAGTAGGTTCTTCCAACCATGTTTATTCTGTGATTCCAAACCACAATGTAAGGAACTGTTGGAGCAGCTGATGTGTGTAAATAAATAAGTATAGTGATGATTGGCATAGCTGGCTTTCTTCTTTTTTGAGGTGAGGAGAGATGAAGTAGAGATGAACTATCGGGTTAATAACAGAATGGAAAAGGACAGACAACCAGACAATGGCAGATGGATTGTGCAGCCATGCTACTAGGTTGATTTGAGGGGGGGAAAAAAAGAGAAGAAACTTCTAAAATAATGGATTATGCTGTAAGGAGCAGGGGGAAAGAGATGTCAATGTCTTAGCGCTTTGTTGTAATCTTACGTGAGGCGTGGATTTTTCCCGTAGGTTTGAGGAAGGGACTTGAAGAGAGCAGGTCCAGGGGGATGTAGGAAGGTACTGGATGGACTTAATATAGGCCAGGAGTAGCAAAAGATGTAGCAAAGCCTGGAGACGGCCCTGGTGGGTAAATGTTTTATGGCTATGAAATCAAATAGTTAATATATGCACATGCTTTTCCATTCTTTCTCATCAGAGGAATGTGATTGTGTGAGGTTTGGCCTTGGGAGATGTGCTAAACGAGGTATGGAGCATCCTGGTTGCTAGTTCTCTGATACCAAATTGTTCAACGGATTTTTCTACTCTCATTTTTGCCAAATGTCATATTCACTTGCAAGAGGCAATCAGGAGAAAGGAGCCAAATGGGAACAGTTCATCTCCAAGCAGTCAGTGAGGTGTGAATAACTTACAAGCTAAGATGATACAAATCTCAGTGCAGTTCTACATGTATTTGTTTTTAACTCTTGTGCTGCTCTTGAGAGAATATGGAGAGAAGGAAATTAACTGGAACTACAGTGTGAAAACAGGAGGGGCAAGCAGGCTAAAAACTGCCAAAGGGTGTGTGCTATTGCAGTTAAAGGAATGAGGAGGAAGAGAAAATCTGGGAAATGAAACCTAGCATTGTGGCAGGCTTTACAAAGGTTTACACTTGGGGGAATCTTCTTAGTGAAATAGAGTTTAAGAACAGATCATCAGTAATAGGAAAAATTGTGCTATTGAATGAGGAAAAACTTACTTTACAGATTCAATTTTGTCAGCCCCAAATAAATCTGAAATTAACTGAAGTTCTCTCCTATTTAGCTTGGAGAACAGGAGGCTGAGGGGTGACTTCATTAATGTCTAAAAATATGTGAGGGGTGGGTGTCAGGAGGATGGAGCCAGGCTCTTCTTAAGGTCATCTGGTGATAGGACAAGGGGCAATGGGTGCAAGCTGGAACAGAGGAGGTTCCATATAATTATCAGAAAAAACTTCTTCCCAGCGAGGGTACCGGAGCACTGGAACAGGCTGCCCAGGGGGGTTGTGGAGTCTCCTTCTCTGGAGACATTCCAGACCCGCCTGAATGTGTTCCTGTGCAGCTTGGTCTAGGTGATCCTACTGTGGCAGGGGGATTGGACTAAATGATCTTTCAAGGTCCCTTCTGATGCCTAATGATTCTATGATTCTAGCGGTGACGTATGAAATGGAGAGGCTATTGCTCTAGAGGGAGCTGAAGTATTTAATTCTTTAGGCAGGGCACTGACTGTGTGTTATTGCTTCTGCTTCCCAGATTACCAGTGTGGAAGTTAAAGCCAATGAAGATCATTTGAAAGTCCATAAAATGAAGAAGAAAGTATTGAGGAAGCAAATCAGAGCTCAGCATACACTGATGAAACATGAGGGCATTGAGTGCAGCTCCCATGCCACGCAGGTAACAGGTAGTTCTGATTTTGATGGCAATGTGAAAATACTGTCATTCACTGTGTCTCAAATGCAGTTCTCCTCCAGAATGCCCTTCCTGAGAATGAGAAGTTTCTGTGTCTCTTTGATTTAAAAACAGAACTGTACTTCAGCAGTCTAAAAGTCTATGGGGAGTCATGATGGCCTTTGAATAAGTTTATGTTAAAATTTTAAATGGTAGTTTCTTGGTTTAGGGAAAGAGGAGGAAACACTGCCTTGTTCAAGTAGATAAACTTTTCTCCTCTAGCTTTTAGCTTTCCTATCTTTCTTTCCTTGGTACCTGTCTGTTAAGTACAATTTGTCTCATCTAAACTCTTTTAAAAACATGCCTGTCTTGGAAATCTTTTCCACATTGTTTTCTTTTCCTAAATTGATGGAGTCTGTGGTTCTGGGCAGTTGACTCGTAGCTGTTGAAAAGAGCATTACTGTCTCCTCCCTTGAACAAAAAGATGCAAGATAGGAGGGAATTCTGCTTTTTGAAGAAGCACAGCGAACTTTACCGTGAGCTGCTTCATTCCCTTACCTAAGAGAAAACTACTTGGCTTTATCATTTGTATTTTTCTTCTGCAGTAGTTCCAGCAGGTCAGAGGTGACTGGTGTAGCAAAAAGTGGCACAAACTCAGGGACAGAAAGAGAGGAAAAGGGAGTTTGATTTCCTTCTGTCAGATGTGGGGAGATGGTTTAGCATAAAAACACTGCAGAGCAGTAGTGTTTATTCTAGCCGTGCTCATCTTGATCCTGCAAATTCTTCCCTTCCAAATTTGCAAACACTGCTTAGATCTTTATGCTATTTTTTTGTAAGAAGCCTGAGTTTAGCCTTCACCATGTGGACCTATGCTGAAGTGACCCAGCAATCTTCTAACCTACTTGGTGTAGCAACTGTGTTTTTTCCTAGTGTGGCTTAGAAGTGGGTCTGGTACAGGTTGAGGACTGACCTGCTGGAGAGAGGAGAAAGGAACCTGGGGGTCCTGGTGGCCAGCAGGATGACCAGCAGCCAGCAGTGGGTCCTTATGGCCAAGAAGGCCAGTGGCATCCCGGTGTGAATTAGAAGGGTGGTGGTGGTGGTGGTTAGGAGATAGAGAGGTTCTCCTTCCCCTCTACTTTGCCTTGGTGAGACCCCATCTGGAATATTCTGTCCAGTTTTGGGCCCTTCAGTTCCAGAAAGACACACAAGTGCTTGAGAGAGTTCAATGCAGAGCCACAGAGATGACAAAGGGAGTGGAGCATCTCCCTCATGACAAAAGGTTGAGGGAGCTGGGTCTCAAGCTTGGAAAAAAGGAGACTGAGGGGTGACCTCATCAATGTTGATCAAGATGGAAAGGTCAGGTGCCAGGAGGAAGGAGCCAGTCTCTGCTCAGTGGCACCCAAAGATAGGACAAGGGGTACTGGGTGTCAGATGGAACAGAGGAGTTTCCAAGTCAAGATGAGAAGAATCTTCTTCCTAGTGAGGGTGACAGAGCCCTGGAAGGGGCTGCCCAGGGAGGTTGTGGGGTCTCCTTATGTATAGACATTTAAGACCGGCCTAGCCCATGTTTATGTGTAACTGGATCTAGGGGTTCCCACTCTGGCAGGAAGATTGAACTGGATGATCTTTCGAGGTCTTTTCCAATCCCTAACACTATGTGGTTTTGTGATTCTGTAATCTGGGACTTCCCTTTGACACTGCACCACAAACCATATCATCTGTCTTATCTACCCAAAGAGTAATTTGTTGGCCCAGTGAGATCCTCATCTGTGACAGAACATGGGAGTAAGTGATGTCTGAAACAATATCACAGTGTGTCATGACTACAGAAATTGCTTTCAGGTTTTGTGCAAGAGTCCCACTGTATTGAGATTGCTTAGTCAGGAGAGCACAATCAGTTGCTGCAGATGCTGCTATGGTGTCCTGATGTTCTTTGTTGATGGTACCTACAGCCAGTGAAAGGACAGGTTAGAGTCTTTGCGCTTCCTCTTCACATGCGAGCATCTTCATTAATAACAACCTACAAAATTACAATAATTAATAGTGTAGTTACCTTTGAAAAATGTCATCAGTAATGGACAGTCTGATGCAGTGCTACAAACAAGTGTTTAGAGGACAAACACAAGAGGTGCAATCACAGCAGTACTCACTGTGTAAATATTTTTTAAAAGAATTCTTGAGTTTTAAACCTAATTTTCTGTCTTTTAGAGAAGTGAAATGCTATCATTTGAATCAATTGAACGCTTGACCAGCTGCCTTCAGAAAAGGTTATAGAACATTTATAGACTTTAAGGAAAAGCCTGTCTGAAAGCTTTCTGGAAAGGAGTCAATCTAAGTAAATTGTAGCTCTCTGTTTGGAGTCGCCAGAGTACAATCAGAACTTTAAGACTGCAACCTCATTTGGCCTTAAAAAGTGACTTAAACTTCTTTCAATCACCATGATTAGACTGAACATCCAGTGGTGGCATATAGCTATTTAAGTGTCAAAATAATGCGTTAATTTCATCTGAAAAGGCTGTGTGTTTCCAAAGGGTGTTTCTTGAATAACGGTCATTTGAAAAGTTCTGTTTCGCTGTTCCTTCTCATATTTGACAGACCTGCAACAGTCCTTGCAGTCTCCATATGCTTGGACAATGTGGGACATAAATTGCTGTGGAAGTGTAGAATTAAGCAGTTAGGCATTGTGCAGGAAGTCATTTGGGTTAACAAAGGGTGGGGCATAAATACCTTTTCTTCACAAAAACAAGAGGGAGAGTTTTCAGACAGGAGTGCTGGAGCTGAACTAGATGTTCTGTTTCTAGAGGCAGTTGGGCAAACAGGGGTTGCTTTAGCCTTGTGTACTAAGCTTATTGACATGTAAATACCTTGCATGGTACTTGTGGAGTTAATTTTTCCTTATAGAAAGAAGAGAGTCAGTATTAAGTGAAACAATAATAATCATTCTTTCTCCTTTTTTTTTTAATTCATCTTCAATCAGAGCCTGGTTATTGCCAATGCTGGTCTCGGTAATGGGATGAGTAGACACCAGCTGCTCAGGATAGTAGAAGAGTATGGATTGGTGGAAGCACTCTTAATGCCACCGAATAAACCATATTCATTTGTGAAGTATGGAACAACAGAAGAAGCCAAGAAAGCCTTTGATACGCTTAATGGAAAAGAAGTAACAGTGGAAGACTTCGGCCAAAACATTGTTCTGTATATTAATTTTGTGGAAAAAGGTATCACTTTTCTGCTTTTCTCTATAGGCAGCTTCCTGCATGCTGCTTCCCTTTGCTTTTACTTCCCAGGTTGTAAATCCATCCACAAGTACACTACTCTTTGTAAGCAGACACATAGAATGAAAGCCAGAATCTTAAGAACCAGAGCATAAAATAATCTTTGCTTTATGTTTATCAGGACAGGATGATTTCATTTACTTGGAGGCATAAGGAAAAAGGATTTAGGTCATTATCAGACTATTCAATACTGCACCTGAAAGATTTGTGATTAAGGAACTGAATTGGGACCTAGGGGATATCTGAACAGTGCACTGAATTTTTTGTGTGACCTTAGTCTTGCAGTCTACTCAACTCTGAGAAGGAGAGTCAAGTAACACTTCTGTCTTTTTTCTTCCCTGTACATTACCAACACTTGGTTTTCACTGAGGTGCTGCATTGTATTCCTTCATAACTGCTTACAGATTGCTCTCTGGAGCTCTCCAGAGGTGAGTGCAGTACTCCAGATGGGGTCTCATGGGAGCAGAGTAGAGGGGGAGGATCACCTCCCTCTACCTACTGGTCACGCTGTTCTTGATGCAGCCCAGGTTGCAGTTGGCTTTCTGAGCTGCACGTGAACATTGCCGGCTCATGTCAAGTTGTTTGTCGACCAACATCCCCAAGTCCTTCTCAAGGCTGCTCTCAATCTGTAACCTACCCAGCCTGTATTTCTAGAATGGTAAAAGGAAATGTGGCTAGAAATGATTGGGAATTTCTTCTTACTGTTACTGTGTCAGGGAAATTAAAAGTGGATTTGTGTTTGACCAGTGTGGAGTCCTGTTGGTCTTAAGCATTACATTTTTAGGGGGATCTTTGCATGGTGTGGGCTTAGTCCTTATCCTGTTTTGTCATGCCAAAAAGGGATTGTTCACTGACCAAGTAAGACTCCAGCTTAGAGAACAAGTCATATGAAGAGAGGCTGGGGGAGCTGGACAGGTTTAGTTTGGAGAAGAGGGGGCTGAGGGGGGACCTCAATGCCCTCTACAACTCCCTGAAGGCCTCTTCTCCTTGGCGACTGCTGACAGAAGCAGGGGCAATGGTCTGAAGTTGAGGCAGGGGGAGGTTTTGATTGGATCTTAGGAATATATTCTTTACAGACAGAGTAGGGAGGCACTGGAACGGCCTTCCCAGGGAGATGGTTGAGTCACCATCCCTGGAGGTGTTTAAGAAGCGTGTAGACATGATGCTTTGTGATCTGCTAGAGGGCAGCATGGAGGTGGTTAGTTTGTGTTTTTCCATCAATCAGGTATTTAGGTATTTGTTGGTGTGGGGATGGTTGGAATCGGTTATCTAGCAAGTCCTTTCCCGTGAGGATTATCCTGTGATTCTGTGATTTTCTACAGCTACAGTATATTGTCATATATAATAAATATCCCAGTAGGCAACGCGTAGTTTGATTTTTCTCTAAATAATGACATTATGCTCTTTTTCCATATACCCCAGTTTTCTGGCAGAATCCTGTTCCTGCAAGCTTGCCTCCAGGCCTAACAGTCATTGAAAAGATTATTTCTCCAGAGGAAGAAAGGAGGATGTTGGAAAGTATTGACTGGCTACAACATGAAGATACTCAAAATGGTGGGCAAAACCTTAGAAATCCAGTCCTTCCAATACTCCTTCAGCTCTTTTTGCCTGTGGTTTCAGTTTACAAGAAGGCTACATCTTAGTAAATGAAACATCTCCCATGGGAGATGCTCCATGCCTTTAATCATCTTTGTAATAAAGCAGAAGTGTGTGCTGTGAAGGACAAGGATCACATTAGTTGTTTTAACTGCTTAATTAATAAATGTTTGTGTCTAATGGGTCAGATGGAATAGGGAAGTGTAGCAAATGGCCTGCAGTGTTTTATGTAGTCTAACCATTACATCTTCCTTTTTTTGTAGTCCAGAAGACTTTAAAGCACAGACGAGTCAAACATTTTGGATATGAGTTTTGCTATGATAACAACAATGTTGATAAAGACAAACCCTTACCTGGAGGTGAGAACAACTCTTTTAAATCTTACTTACTTTGTGTTGATGTCCAAACCATTATGTAAAGCCTCTAAACCTCACTGAGGGACAGGTGTGAGTTTCTAACGAAAGGAGAGTTGAGATCCTAATGAAAGGAGATCCTTAAGGGCAGCAAAGTCGGTGAAGGGTCTGGAGAACAGATTTTATGAGGAGCAGCTGAGGGAGCCGTGGCTGTTTAGTCTGAAGAAAAGGAGGCTGAGGGAAGGTCTGAACACCATTGACAACTACCTGATAGGAGGCTGTAGAGAGGTGGGTGTTGGTCTCCTCTCACATGTAGTGAGTAGTAGAACAAGAGGAAATGGCCTCAAGTTGTTCTGGCAAAAGTTTAGGTTGGACATTAGGAAAAACTTAGGAAAGGGTCATCAGGCCTTGGAACACGCTGTCCAGGGAGAGGGTTGAATCACCATCTCTGGATGTGATGGTGTGTTTAAGAGTTGTATAGATTTGGAGCTTAGGGCCATGGTTTAGCGGTGGTCTTGGTTCACTTGAGTTAATGATAGGAGTCTCTGATCTTCAAGGCCTTTTCCAACTCAGATACAGAGAATCCCAAAGTAGTTGTAAGCACCTACCCAGCTGTGCTTCTGAGCCATTCCAAACGACCAAGAGTGCTCAAAGCTTATTTTCCAATCACTTTGTGGTGGGGATTACTGCTGTTTGAGATCCAGTCAAATAAGGCTTTTGCAATTGTAATCATCATTCTTTTATAGCTCTTGTTTCATACAACAATTCCATGTTTCAGAAACCCCATGCATTTGTTTAGGGGTTGTGATGTATAGTGCTTTGTGTATTTTACCTTGACTAGCTTGAAGCTTGCAGGATGCATGCCAAAATAAAATTCCCTTTGGATTGAAAGCAATTCTGAAAAGATTTGAGTAACTCTTATTTGGACTTGAGAGCTATGAGTCAGAGCAAAGCTGTGAGTCATCTTATGGTCTTAGGTTTAAAAATAGCGAAATAGAGGAGTGATAGGAATTGAAAATTTGAAGGTGTTTAAGGGGATGCTTTTGTACTGGGGTGGTTATAGCTTCCAAGAGAATAATTCTGGCTACCTTGTGGTTTTAGCAGTGATGCTGTGTAATGGTAAGAGCATCGATAAGTGGTCTGTTAGCTAGTCTCACAGTTGGACTGTGTTTTATGTGTGGGACCTGTTCCTGTGCTACTGGATCTAGGGGATCCTGCTCTGGCAGGGGGATTGGACTGGATGATCTTTCAAGGTCCCTTCCAATCCCTAACACTCTGTTTCTGTGATAACCGCTTCACTGGAGAGAACAAATAAAGCAATAAAAATAATCAGAGGGCTATTAGTGTCAGTGTGTGAGTGTTACATCGAACCTAATTTTAGTCCTCAGGTAAAGTAGCAAACCCAAGATTCAGTAAAGGACAATAACTTTCATTCCTGTTTAAAGACCAGTTTAACTTCAACATATTTTCTTCCAACATGTTATTTCATTTCACTTCAACATGAGGAGAAACTTGTTTGCTGTGAAGGTGATGGAGCACTGGAACAGGCTGCCAGAAGTAGAGATGTGGAGTCTCCTTCTCNTTCCAGTGCCCAACCACTCTTTCCGTAAAGAACTTCTTCCAAAGATCCAATTTAACCTTCCCTGATTCTCTGATTCAGTAGGAGATTTTCAGGGGTAATTTTTTTATAGAGCTCTCTGAACAACTGTTGACTTTGCACATAATAATTCTGCTTCTTGACTTTTGTAATGTAGTCAGTAGAAACTTTGCCTCTTTTTTTATGTGCTTTTGTTTCTGTGTAGATGTAGTGCAGTTTGCATTAGTAAGTAGTGATCTGCTTCTGAATGCAGAGGTTTTAAAGGAATGGCCTTCCTTAAAACAAGGTGTTACAAACGTTGGACTTGCAGATCAGGCCCTCAGTTCTGATCTGTGTGTTACAGCAAATGCAGAGTGATTGTTACTGAAGCTGTACTAAATCTACAAAGCTGTTGCTATCAATTTTATCCAGTTATGTTAATTGTAAAAATAATGCATAAAAATACTAAAACCACTTTTGTTTTTATGACTAGGACTTCCTGAAATCTGCGACCTGTTTTTGGAGAAGTGCTTGAAGCAGGGATACATCAAACATAAACCTGATCAACTGACTGTAAATCAATATGAACCTGGTCAAGGTAAGTTTTTGTCCTTCAAAAATGTTGAACTCTTTACCATACATCGTGCGTTAACCCTGGCAAGCAACTAAGCACCACACAGTCACTCCATTGCTCCCCGCACTAACATAAGAGAGAGAATCAGAAATGTGGAAGTCAGCAAACGAATGGGTTAAAATAAAAACTGTTGAACAAGCTTAAAAAAAAAAAAAGAAGGATTGAAAGGGAATTGAAACAAATAAATAAAAACAAGTGATGCAAAAAATCCTCCAGTTGCTCCCTACCAGCCAGTCCCTGGGCAACGGCATCTATGGTAAACAGAACCCCTAGTTTGGTTGCTGAGCAAGGCTTCATGTGGTGTGGAATATCCCTTGGGTTAGCTGGCCCAGCTGTGTCCCCACCCAGCTGATTGTGCACCCCCAGCTCAATTGCTGGCAGGGAAGCATGAGATCCAGAAAGGACCCTGCATGACATTCTGGTCACCAAACTGGAAAAACATGGACTTGATGAACAGACCACTCCCTAGACAATGAATTGGCTGGATGGTCACACTCAAAGAGTTGTGGTCAACGGCTCAAAGTCCAAATGGAGAGCTGTGACAAGTGGAGCCCCTCAAGGGTTAGTACTGGGACCAGTGCTGTTTAATGTCTTTGTTGCCGATAGGGTTCCCTTGTCTGAGGAATACAATAAATGACTCTTTCTGTAATCCTTCTCAAACTGGAGATATCAAAAAGAAAATTTGCCTGTAATTACACCTCTAGGGAATAAATCGTGCTGTGCTTTTTGCCAAGGTCAGTCATGAAGGCTACATATCTGGCTTGCTTTCTGGAATGGATATCTTATTTGTCCTTAAGAAGAAAGGACAAGAGCTTTTCTTTCAGAATTAATGTCTGGTGGCTAATACAGTGTCTGCCAAACAAGAGTCTGAAAAGCTCATCCTATTTGTTTATTATCTGGCAGTCTGTTGAATTGATAGAGTCATGCACTTCTGGCTGGAATGCCAGAGGAGATTAGTTAGAATTGTAGATTTCTATCAAGAGCAGAATCTTTTATTTAAAAAACAGCAACAACCAACCAAACAAACCCAAAGCAAATTACCCTCTAAGTGCAGAATCTAGGGTATCAATTAGTACTGAGAGCACTCAGATTAATACCTTTAGTATCTTTGTTTGGAACCAGATTGTCCCTGGGAATTACACTTGAGATTTAAAAGTGACTGACTTTGGGGATCTAAGCTGTAGGCTGTAGAGACTACGTGTAAGACATTAAGTGAATTTGTTTTTGAGACTCCTTTTAAAATTCTGAGTCCTAATGTTAAAATTTGTAGACTTGAAAGCTACCATCCCCTTCTCCATGCTTAGGTGACCGTTTCTTACTGTGTTATGGGTTGAGGGATGCTGAGTGTTGCATACATGGGGTATAAGCAGCAGGTAGGTAGGTTAGTGTGGTCTTGACTAAATTGTCCAGCTGACACTAAATAAAGCAGTTGATGTCCTGTGAGCCCACACTGAATACAGGGCAGAGCTGAAGGCAAAGGTTCAGTGCTTTGTGCTGAGGTGAAGTTAGAGGCAAACAAATGGGTATCTCTGTCCTCGGCTTTCAAGTCTCCCTCATTTCCTATCAGATTAAATCTTGATGTCATACAACACTTGTATTGCTTTCACTGAAAGAAATGGAATTCAGAATATTTACATCTGGAGGTACAATCTGGCCTATAATAAGAATGAAAATGTCCTGATTATGAGCCCTGTAAATGTAAGGGTGGACTTGAAGATCATAGGCTGAGCTTGGTGATCTTAGAGGTCTTTTCCAGCCTCAATAATTTTGTAATACTGCTAGGAAAAAACAATGTTTTCAGATTAAGAGTTCGACAGAATCCAGAGAGAACATAGGTGGAGTTTCTAATAAGCAAATACAACAGTTTTCACAACAATTTTCATTTGGATCACACAGGAGTTCCCTGTGTCTGGGCCTGCTGTGGTGTCAGAGAGAGACGTAATTCACTTGTCCCAAGCTGGCTGTTGGCCTTGTTGCTCCACTGCTGACTCCACTTCCCCAGCACGCTGTGAGATCTTGCTGTGCACGCACACTGCTGTTTTCAGCACATAGTGTTAAAATGTGTGGCACAAACTGTGGGGAATGGCAGTTTCTTTACAATTATCAGACCTGAAAGACAAGTGATTAGCAATAGACATAAATTGCTGTTGCTTTGGCACTTCTCAACTCTGTGAATTTGCTCATGCACATACCAGCGATGTGTTAGCAGGAGTTGGCCCAGCATGTGGAATTCTGGAATTGGAATGTTGTCATGTGGAATTCTTCAGGGAAGTGTAAAGCAAGATTTGCCCCTAGCATTGCCTGTGTTTGTGGTAGGAGGTGCTAATTCTGGAACTGAGACGCTCAGCACAGTAACCTGCTTAGGATTAGAGGGAGTATTTGGGAAGACTTCTTTCCTGTGAAGAGAGTGAACATTCATGATTGTGGGTGAACGAAGACCCCCAAATCACCAAACATAACTGTGATGCTGAGTACTCCTGTGAGGGGAGCACTGTGATTTCAGGTGCTTTTTGCAGTAAGGACAGCATTTAGAGTCTTCAGAAGGCGAGTCAGGTTATTGGGCCTGACTCTAGGTGTTTCCCCTGCTTTTGCAAACTTGTGCTTAGCTCTGGACATTTAATCTGGGCAAAATCTGACAGTTGTTCTGAATTCTTTCAGAAGGCAGCTCCCTCAGTTATGATGACTTGTTCAGCTGTACCTCCTAGTTTTCTGTATGGACCTCCATGGAAATGGAACTTGCTAACACACAGCACTCTGTTATTGCTGTATTGACCTCTGTGTTGTCATTTGGGTTTTTTTACACAGGAATTCCTCCTCATATTGATACACATTCTGCTTTTGAGGATGAAATCATCTCTCTCAGTTTAGGAGCTGAGGTAAACTTAATGTTTCTGTGTATTTTGTTGATAAGTTTTCATTTTGATGTTGTTTAGTACAAGCTAATTTGATTTTCCACAGTTTCTGTTCACACTCAGATGAGTTTAATATCCAGCATGTAAGGTAATGTGATACACTAATTACCTAAGTGCAATGAGGTGTTATCACTGGAAGATATGCCAGTAATCATAGCATTCAGATCTCCATTGACCTTCTTTCAGTTTGAATTCGTTCCAGAAAGCCTGTCACTCCTGTTTATGTTGTTACTTCAGTTTTCCCCTGTGTCATCCTCTGTTGCCTCTGGTCTGCATAAGCCCATTAGTAAGATATTCAGTACATTTACTGGAGAATTTTTCCTGATTTCCAATCTGAATGTCCCCTGGTGCAACTTACGGCCATTTCTTCTTGTCCTGTCATCAGTTATTTGGGGGAAGAGGCCAACACTGGCCTCCATACCATCTCCTTTCAGGTTGTACTTCTACTCTCTTTGGTTTCATCTGATCCCATCCATGTTTTACAGATTTAGTGTTAGATTCTCCAACTTAAGTACTGTTGCAGCAAGTCTTGCTGCTCGGCCTTCTGTGTTGTGTTTGCAGGGCAAAGTTTTGTTGGTGGTGGGCTTCTGTGAGGAACAGTTAGAAGCTTCTCCTAAGTCCAGCTGGCTCCAAGGTAGACTTGCTGCTGCTCAAGGCTGAGCCAGTCAGTGATGCTGGTAGGGGCTCTGAGGCAATATATTTAAGAAGGGAAAAAAATCCTGCATAACAGCAGCTAGGCAGCCACAAGAGAGGAGTGAGAATATGTGAGAGAAACAGCCCTGCAAACAAAGGTCAGTGAAGGAGTAGTTGGAGAAGGTACATAGGTGCTGGAGCAGAGATTCCCCTGCAGCCTGTGCTGAAGACCATGGTGAGGCAGGCTGTATACCTGTAGCCCAGGGAGCTTAATGGTGAGGCAGATATCCACCTTCAGATCCCAAACTGAAGCATGTGGTTGTCTGCAGGAGGCTGTGACCTCATGGGAAGATTGTGCTGGGTCAAGCTCCTGGCAAGACCAGTGGAGAGAGGTGCCCACGCTAGAGCAGTTTTGCTGGCAGAATTTTTAACGCTGTGGGGGACCCATGCTGGTGCAGATGTTCCTGAAGGACTTCACCCTGTAGGAAGGACCCACACTGGGGCAGTCTGTGAAGAACTGCAGCCTCTGGGATGGAGTAATGTTGGAAAAGTTCATTCAGGACTGTTTTTATGGGAGGGACTCCATGCTGAAGCAGAGAAATACTGTGAGAAATCTTCCTTCTGAGTAAGAAGGAGCAACAGAGATAACATGTGATGAACTGGTTAGAACCCCATTCCCTGTCCCTCTAGGGAGGAGAAAGAGAAGATCATGTGGGAAGAAGGAAGGGGTGAAGGTGTTTTTTAAGTTTAATTTCTCATTATCATACTCTGATTTGATTAATAATTAATTTCTCCAAATGGACTCTGTTCTGCCTCTGACAGTAATTGCTGGGTGATCGCTCCCTGTCCTCATCTCAAACTGTGAGCCTTTTGCTGTGTTTTCTCTCCCTGGTCCAGCTACTGAGAGGAGTGATAGAGCAGCTCTGGTGGATACCAGGTGTCCAGGCAGGGTCAGCCTGCCCTGCCGTCCCATCCTCCTGTGTGTTCTGCACATCTGCCCCTGCTCCCAGTGCTGTCTGGGGCTTTTTGTGACGGGGTGTCATGTGTGTTGCTGTACGTGCCAGTGAACCTCGATAACTACAAGCTTAACCAGACTAAGAGCAAATTATAGCGGTAGGTGGTAAAGGTTTGACTTTTGAGTCTTTCCATTGATAAGCTATGAATGCTCGATGAGAAAGGTCTAACCCGCTACTTGGGGTTTTTTCTGGCGGTGTTGTGCAGGTGATACAGAAGTGTGTGTGCTTGGAGTTGTGCCTTTATTGCTGATAATGTTCTGTTAGCAGGCAACAACTGTGGTTATTGCTTTCAGTTAGCCCTTCTCTTTAGGCAGAGGGAAGAACATGACTGGATGTTCTGTGCACTGACATTCTTCAGATTTTCTGTCTGGGCTCTGGCATCAGGTTGCTCTTTTCTTGCAAGTTGTGTAGTGCATGTGGAGCTCCTGGAACTAGAGGTGTGTGTAAGCAAGGATAGCTTATTCATTAACATGAGGCAGTGGCTCATCTGTGTTCTTGGTTGCTTGAAAATGGGGTATCAGTGCTGCAAGAGCATTCAGTCTGACCACAGATGTATTTGTCCATCATTCACAAAAGCATCAATACCTGAGCAGGAGCATCTGAGATCAGTCATGAGGGTGGTATGCACAGTGGCAGTAGAGTTCTTGGTACTGTTTTGGAATCTCTCCATCCAGGACCCACTTCCTCAAGTGACCTCTGGATTGAGTCTTGGCTCAAAGAGCCTCTTTTCCTTTGTTCAACTGCAATATTGTCTCAGTAAGGCTCTGGGCAACCTAGTCTAGTTGAGGATGTCCCTGCTGACTGCAGGGGGTTGAACTAGATGACCTTTGGAGGTTGCAGACTGTGTATCTTGTGTGCACGAATTTGAAAAAGAATGCCACAAACCAGAGAGTAAGCCCAAGAATTTTCTGGTTTTATTTGAATTAGGTGTTATTTTCAGTGCCTCCATTTGGTGTCTCTAACGATACGTGATTTTACAGTATTTCATCTTAGGAGCCTGGCCAAGTTTGCAGCTGTTTGAAGAAAATCCTAGTTAAAGCTTGAGCCAGATTTCCTTTTGCAGGTTTGCAGCAGGAACTTGATCAATATTGAGATTCCTACTTTGCCACTTCTCTTAATTCGCTGTTTTATGTGGCTGTCGTGTAAACCTTGATTCATTAGAATTTTGTAAGTACAGAGATAGCATTCCTGTACTGAGCTAAGTAGGGCTATGTGCACATCCAACCCTTGAAATAACTTTCCATTCCAGGCTGCAGACGCTACCCCAGTAAAGAGCTGATGACTGTGCAGACCTTCCTCATCAGCCAGGGGGCACCTGCTGCCCCTTACCTGAAGGTGAAGTGCAGTCATAGTTTTCCCAAAGGGCATTTTGTGTTGGCACTGTACTATGATTTATCTGTTTTGCCCCATTTTCCTTTTCCCTAATATCCAGTCCTATTGTGGAAGTTCAGGGATTGTTATTCATTCTTGTTAGCTTTACCTCTTGAGTGCTTTACAGTGCTTCCTACCCCTGTGCCTTGGCCTGGCAGCAGGTGGTATGAACATGGAGAGATGCTGTGATGATCTGGCTTGGCCCCTGACCCTAATGTCTGAGCAAGTGAAGCTTCAGGGATTTGAGTCAGATTTGTGGCTTGGGGTTCAGCAGTGGGGCTGTGTGTGCATCATCCTTGACCTCTGCCTAACTTGTCTTCAACTGAGCACACATTCATCATATCTTAGCCTGCAGATATTAAGTGCCTTAATCTATAAATAAAAGCCTTGACTCTCCTAAGCCGCAAAAGAAGAGAACAAAGAACTCCACCAGACCTTCTGAAATACCTATGACTGATGGTCGTCCTAGAACTGATAGTAGACTGCTATTACTTATCTCTCAGGCTGGTAATTGACTGTATTCACAGCACTTCTACTTCTTATCTGTTGATCTATTTCTAATCTGTCTTGGTTAAACAGAAGTCTGTAGCTTCTGTAGCAGCAGCTGTTTGTGTAAGAGGTATTTGAGAGATTTTCTTACAAGCCTTTACAAAGTCTAGATGGTAGCCAACCTTTGACAGCACTTGTTTCATGTCTTCTGAGCCCTAACAAGGTAGGCAGACACTGGAGATTGCTGTGCTAACTTTGTGGTTCTGCTTTTATTCTGCAGCTGATTTACTTCAATTCACAGTTTGCATTCACATTGCTTCAGTTTTCTTTTAAAGCGAGGCCAAAAGCATCTCACCTTTTTAAGGAATTACCCTGTAATGGCTACACCAAGAATTTTCTTCTGTCTGTGCTGGCACCGTGACTGTAGTAGGTGAAACAGTAGTGTGTGATCAATATTTATAAAGAGATTGTTTTGGCAGAACCAGAATCTCTCAACTCCAATGGAAGACATTAATTTTAATTACTACAACCTACTGCTGAGGTCAGAAGTTTGTTCAAGTGTGTCTGGTGAGATTCCTGAAGCCCAATAAAGTGCTTTTCAGAGCTGGAAGACATGTCTCCTGAGCTGTTCCCTTTTTAGAGTTAAGGATTTTATCAGTTCTTGAAGAATAGCAGTTTGCAGTGGTTTCTGTATCATTTAGCTGGAAACCCAAAGGGATGACGACTATCTGTAGCTGTTGACCAAATGTTGTTTTTTCTATTATTGGTGATAATTTTTGAAAACTACTTCTATGACTGGCTTCTCTATGAGAAAAGTGTCCTCAGTACTGCGAGTTGAACACATCAGGTTTCATGTATATGCCTCTCCTGTTTGTGTTTGCTCTCTATCAGTATGTCCTGTGTGTTTCTTTCTGTCCATGTCACACGGTAATGTGCTGAAACTGAGCTTGGATCAGATACCACACCTATCAAAACTAAGTGAGACCTTTCTGTTGACGTGGTGTAATGTATTGTGCCCTCTGAGGTAAGAAGCAAAGCCTGCAGCCCTTCGTGGGTGTATTTATAATAGTCCTACTGTCTTTTTTGCAGGAACTGAGTATGCAGTAAACATGATCTTCAGGGTTATTTACTTGTCACAGTGAGGGTAACAGAGCACTGGAATAGGCTTCCAGGAGAGGTTGTGGTATCTACTACTCTGGAGACACTCAAAATCCACCTGCACATGTTCCTGTGCAGCCTGCTGTAGATGATGCCTCTAGCAGGGGGGTTGGACTAGATGATCTCTAGAGGACCCTTCCAACTTCTACCATTTTATGATTGTGTGCTGGATGTCCTTTGCTGTTTGTACGTAAGATTCTGTTCATGTACATCAACATGCCTTACTGATGTTTGCATCTGATCAGTTGTTTAAACCTTTGTAAGGATCTTGACTGCCTGAATTTCATGTACATTGTTCAGAGGGAACCTGTCCTGAACTAGCTATTACTTTGGTGATTTACAGGCTAACTCCTGTGTTAGCCAAAGGTAACAGCAGTGTTGTGTGCAACTAACTGCAGTCAAGCATTTGTTTCTTGAGTGCTGTAGGAATCTGCCAGCCAGTCTTGATTTGCACTGAGATGCTATAAGAAGAGCATTCAGACACGAATTGCCTGCAGGGCAGTGATACAGACGTGATTTGTGTAGAAGCTGTGTCACAGTAATTTGTTGAGAAACAAGAGAGGAGTGCTACCTCCTCAGCTGCTTGGCAGCAGTAAACACAAAGCTAAGCTGTGACAGGGTCTGTAATGTAAAGGATTTAATGTAAAATATTTTTTCTCCTCTCCTTTCACATTGGTGAAACATTACAGCTTCTGGGTGCCCTGCACTGAGGCTGTAAGGCCTTACCATTTACTACTGGTGGGCCTGTAGAGAGTAAATAGCTCTGCAGGGCATGGTGCCCCTTTTCTTTTTGGTGGAATCATACATTCATATTGGAAGGGACCTTAAAGACCATCTAGTTCCAACCCCTCCTCAGGAGCACTAGACCACCCCCCACTAGACCAGGGTGCTGAAGGCCCCATCCCTGGAGGTGTTTAAGGACAGGCTGGCTGTGGCCCTTAGTGTCCTGGTCTGGCTGATGGGGTGATGTCAGGTCCTGGGCTGGGCTGGATGAGCTCAGAGGTCTTTTCCAGCCTCAATAATTCTGTGTTTCTCAGTTGGCTAGATTCCTTTTCAGTGCCAAGGAAGCAAGGGTTGCCAGTAGTTTGATTACTGTGGGATCTCTGAACTGCAGAATATGCTGTGACTTGCTGAGATATTTCTTATGAATTTACTAGAGTGGGAAGTTGCCTTACTCCATTCTGAACAGTACTTCTGTGTTTCTTGCGTGTGATCCATTATTCTGGCTGCTGAGAGGGGAGACAGAGCTGTGGTTCATCCCAGTTCATACCATTTGCGTTCTTCCCAGTTGGTTGGTTGCTCTTTTTAGCGTTCTCTATTTACTTTTGAGTTGCTGTCTTGAGAAAGGAACATGGGAAGAATGTTCTTATCTGCTGAGCTCCTCTGGGCAATTGCATCAGCAACTGACAAACTGCAGTTAGGAGGAACTGGAGAGTATCTCCTGGAGAAATGCATAGAGAGGCCGTGAAAAATGCCATGTAGTTCCAGCTAGTTTTCTCTCAATCACACCTAAATCCTGCTGAGAGTGAAACCTTTTCTACATCATTTGAAGTCCACAGTAAGGCTTAAGATTTTCTGGCTGTGGTCATAGCTGCTAAATAATGAAGGCTTGCGCGTTATTCCTTTACCAACTGGATTCTGTTTGAACAGCACCTGTTGTCTGCAGGCTATTTGCTGTCACCGTGCTGCACTTATTTTGTATGCTGAGGCAGCATCATTTCATTTCCAATTCTCAGACGGACGTCTGGCTGCTGCAGCTTTATGGTGACACACAAATGCCCATAATGAATTTTTCAGTGGAAGTAAACGTATGCTATAAAAGTATCTTGCTCTTGCCAGAGGTTTTTCATTGGGTTTCATGTGGTCGGAAATACATGTGTACCCATCACATTAACTCATTTTCACTGCTGGTGGATGAATTACATGTTTAAACATTTATTCCTGTGAAAAATGCAGAAGCCTAAGAAAAATAAGAGTGTTTACATTTACATTTACATTTCCATGTATATTTTTACAGCTGAAATTATTTTCAAGTCAGGTTTTGGATTGGTGTTCTTGAAATACAGGCAAATATTTTTTGATAGAAACTTCTGATTGTTGTTTGAGCTGTTACCAATTGTCTGGATTTCCTTAAAGAGCTTTAAACTGTGAGCACTTTGCAAGTTACTTTATTGGTGTTTGATCAGTATTTGGTGTGTAAAATGAGATCCTGGCATCTACCACAAATGAACAGCAAACAGGCTGAACTCTGGGCTGTTAAGAAGATGCTGTCTTTAGCAGTTCCATTTCAGCTCTATTTCAGTTCAATTCAATAAAGAATTCCCATTTCATTTGCCGGTGATGTCATCCTTATTGTCACAGGAGACTATCTGAAGACTTCAGCAAATTTCATGTAGAAAGGATGAGCAGTCAGTCGGTGACAGTCACAAGGAGTCTACAAGCAAGGAAAGAAGCTGCACATGTTATGCTCCTGCTGTGATGTTTGGTCTGTCCAGGGTTTGAACTGAACTTAACAGTACCAATAAATGCAGCAAACGGGGTTTGAAGTCTGGCTGCGTTCTACCGTCTTTACACGTCTGAGCATTTTGTGTAATTCAACTTTCTGTTTTTCTTTCCAACTATGCTGAGGGCTTTCTTCACAGAGCTTTCAGAATAGGTCTGGAAATTTTCATTGAGGAACTGCCAATTTAGAGTAGTTAAAACTGTGCTGGAGCCAGAGCTGCCAAACCTGTGATGCTGATACACTTGACAGAGAGATTGTGATTCCAGGCAGGCAGACAGGTGTGTTCTTAGCAGAGAAGCAAGTAGGCAGACAGCCTGTCACCCCTGCATTGCACCAACCTGGGTAAAGCTCTGGTCTGTTTGCTGGTCCAGTGGGCAAGGCTGAAGGTACAGCTGAAAGCAGTGAAGACAGGACACTGCACAGCTCCTTGTGAGGAGTTCTCATCTCTCCTCTTCCTCGGTTACCGCAGGCATGTTCACAGGAGCCATTGTAAATTCAGAGCCAAGTGCTGAGGCCCCAGTAGAACCCTTCTGTACAACTTGTGTCTGTGTTTAAGACACTTGTTAGGCTGATGAAGCAGATGGAGGGAATGAGAGAAGAAAGAGAAGACATTACTTGTGATAAAAGTCATCAGTGCTGGAATACAGCCTATCCAAACTTCAAGATGTGCTTTTCCTTTTTGATTGTTTTACCTGCTTTAAAATGAAACGTGTGTGGCGCGTGTGTGGTTCTCCCTTAGGCCAAGACCAATTGTGTGAATTGATGAGAACTGTTTTCTTCCAATGATTTTAAATAAGTCTTTCTGTGTCATGCTGGTTTCAATCATACTTTGTGGCCCTAGGAGGCATCATTAACTGAGAAGATGGCTTTTGTTTGTTCTTTGTGGGGTTTTTGGGTTGTTTTATTTCTTGTTTGTTTCTCAGAGAGTGAGTTATGTGCTTTTGTGTGCTCAGGATTTTTTTCTTCATGTATTTAAGCAACTTCTGTAAATTCATGCCCAGATCTTTGTTCCCTAATAGATTTCACTTTTACAGTGAAGATGCAGAGGATTAAGAAACAGGCCATATGGCAGTTTCTATAGCAATAGATTAAAAGCTGTGTCTTGGCTGCTTTTGTGCAGTATGATGCAAGAAATAGTTTGGGAAGGTGCAGTTTGCTTGTCCAGTATTCTGGTGATCTCTGCTATTGGAATAGGAGAGTCATTAGATGGACTTACGAGAAGGTCTGGATGACTTTTTTTTCAGACTCAGGCTAAGTAAACTTCATTTAATCCTTTTGAGTTACAAATGATCAACCCTGTACTATCTCCATGCTGCTTTCTCAGTGTGTGAGAGGTAAGATTATAGGGATAATAGTGCAGGAAGGTGGCTTAGTTAAGTCAGGACTGTTAAATGCAGTTGAGGCACCTGCTGAATCCATCCTTGTGTGCCTTATTTAATAGCTTGGGGTTCGTGGTGTTCAGTCCAGGATGAAGACACTGAATCTGTAGTACTTACAAGTAGCTGTGACCGTGTGCTGCATCCCTGACCTGCTCTGCTATCCATGGAGATTGCAAAAACACAGGATCTGGTTTTGGTTGGAATAGACAGACTTTTTAAGATCATCCAGTCCAATCTTTAAGCCAGCACTGCCAGATCATCACTAAATCATGTCCCTAAGCATCAGGTCCACCTTTTATTTAAATAAGTGACCATCTCTAGAGGATGGTGACTTCCTGGCAGTGCCCTTTTCCAGTGCCCAGTGACTCTTTCAGTGAAGAAGTTCTGACTTGAATCAGTTCAGCCTAGGAGATGATTCAGTTTACACTGATGTAATCACAGTGTCTGGTTTTAGAGGTTTTACAAATCTATGCCCAAATGTCATAAGCTTGAACTGGATTGACTGCTTCCACTCTGTGACTTAGCTTGGATTCCTGTACTACAGCATTGTGAGAAGAAAGCTGTGACCTGCAGTAGAGTGTAAGGTCTGATGAACAGCCCTGTTGTTCTAGAGTGAGGGAAGACAGTTTTCTACTGTACAGGATAATGAACATGCACCATGCCTTGAAATACCCTAAGGACTTGGTCTACTCTCCAACAGCTGGTGGGTTTTGCCCTGAGAGTGAGTACTTCAGCAACTCTTTCCAGGGAATGACTTCCATTACTGTAGGTGTTTTAGTCCTCAGCATTACTCAGCTGAGACCTCGTTTGTCCTGTATTAATTACTGTTTTATGTTACATGGAGGCCCTGTTTACAGTCCCCTACACTGCTTATCTTGTAGAAAATGTGCAATTAAAGGGTGCAGTGGTTGGTGACAGGATGATGAATGTACAAGCAGGGTGGCATGGAAATTACGACTGACAATAATCCTGCTCTGCATGTATTTGCAACCATGGCAACATGGAAGCTGCTGATTATATTGTGTTTCCACAGGTATTTGCAAACGATTGATTATTTTTAAAAGGAGATGTGCCCTTTTTGAACCCCAAAATATTTCATTTTCTACGTAGATATTGAAAATCTTGTGAGAACTTGCGAGTTTTTAATGCGTAAAAGAATTACAGATCCAGTACAGCAGCACCAGTGTGCATACCCAAATCCTGTAAGTGTCATCATACTGGCATTTCATTTGGTATGGGCTACAGAACAACCATGTCTGTGTTGTAAAGACTTGTTCAGTGGGTTCTTGGCAGACACTTGGTTCGGCATTGAACACGGAAGTAAGACAGTATGGGTTTATGAAAGGTAGGTGCTGCCTGGCTAGCCTGATCTCCATCTACAACAGGATGACTTGTCTACTGGATGAGGGAGGAGCTGTGGACGTTGTCTATCTGGACTTCAGTAAAGCCTTTGACACTATCTCTCACAGCATTCTCTGCCAGAAACTGTTGGCACAAGACTTGGATAAGAACACTCTGTACTGGTTAAAAAATTGGCTGGATGACCAGGCCAGAAGGGTGTTAGTGAATGGAGTTCAATCTAGCTGGCATGTGATCACAAGTGATGTTCCCTGAGGTTCAGCACTGGGGCCTGTGCTCTCTACTGTCTTTATTAATGACCTGGTTGAGGGGTTTGGGAGCACCCTCAGTAAATTTGCAGATGATGCCAAGCTGGGTGGGTGTGTTGATCTGTTAGAGGGCAGGGAAGCTTTACAGTGGGATCTAGACAGGTTAGATGAATGGGCCAAGGTTCATTGTATGAGGTTCAGTGAGGCCAAGTGCCAGGTTCTGCACTTGGGTCATAACAACCCACAGTAGGCTACAGGCTTGCAGATGTGTGATAGGAAAGCTGCATGTCGGAAAAGATTCTGGGGGTGCTGGTCTATAGTCAACTCAATATGAGTCAGCAGTGCATGCAGGTGGCCAAGAGAGCCAGTGGCATCCTGGCTTGTATTAGAAATGCTTTGGCCAGCAGGAATAGGGAGGTGATCCATCCCCCTGCACTCAGCATTTGTGAGACTAAACCTTGAATATTGTGTTCAGTTCTGGGCCTCTCACCGTAGTTTGAGGTGCTGGAGTGTGTCCAGAGAAGGGCAGTGAGACTTGTGAAGGGATAGAGCTCAAGATCTAGGAGGAGCAGATGAGGGAGCTGGACAGCTTTTTCTCTCTGGTGGCATATGACAGGACTGGAGGAAATGGCTGTAAGCTGTGCCAGGACAGGGTTAGGCTGGATACTAGGAAATGTTTTTTCACTGAAAGGCTTATCAAGCACTGGAATAGCCTGCTCAGGGCAGTGGTGGTGTCACCATCACTGAAGGCAGTTTAAACAGTGTGTGGACCTGGAGTGTAGGGACATGGTTTAGTGGTGAGCTTGCTGCGTAGTGTTGAAGGTTGGAGTAGATGATCTTGAAGCTCTCTTCCAACCAAAGACATTCTGGGATTCTATGATTATTTCTTTTCAGGACATTAAATACAGGTCTGAGGACATACACCTGAGCATGCAGAACTGCTTTCTTGTGATGTTTGAGCATTATATTCCAAAAATAGTGAGCTCTCTGAAGGCTAAAGATGAGGATGTGTAAGAATCCTCTTGTGCCCACTCATTGAACTGTACGCCAGCAGAGAGCAAGTGATACAAAATCTTGGAAATTTCCTTTCCTTGGAAAAGTTAAATGAGTGCTCTCATACATTTGGGACACATTCCGCCCTGATGTGGGTGGATGCAGTTCCCTGTATGCCAGTGTGGGAGCATCCTATGGCTGTAAGGGAAGACACATGACTGAACGAATGGAAAAGACTGCAGAGGAGGCTAAGTCAAAAAAGAAATTAAGTAAAGACTAACAGCATTAGCCTCTTGCTTTCTGTGTCCTAAAAAAGTTTGAGATAAGAGCTAGAGAGGCAATTTATTAAAGGCTGAGAATGGAATGCTAGGAAAATTGAATAAACTGGGTGTGGTTAAGAATATGACCTGCTCTGCCTCTTGGATTTACAAAAGGACATCAGGGTCATATGCTGGGGTTGGGTAGACTTTTCCATAAAGGAGAAATTGATGTTTGTGATAGCAGACAAAGGGAAGCAGTGGTAATGCAGTCACTGCCTTTGACTGGAGGGATTAAAAGTCTTTTATGTAGGAGTCTGGTATTCAACACTGAGTTGAATGAACACAGGCGATCACCTGAGAAGGTGTAAAGGCCACAGGTGATGTCCTGACATACAAAAGAAACAATACTTGTAGAGTTGGAAGGAACTGGTGTATTTGATGAGCAGTCTTTAAAGGATTAGGATTTTAAAGGATTTAGTCTGGCTGTCCAATCAGCAAAATTAAATGGTAACCCTGGATTAACAGGGAGGCTTTAGAAATAAGGAAGAGGCAGCTGGAGAAGACATGTGAGTGAAACATCTTGTAGCACTAGGGGAAGACCATGGAGTGGGAACAGCAGCAGTCAAAATGTGCTGTGACATCGCCAGAAACTTTGCCAGCATCCCAGCCTCTGCCAAGGCTGGGCAGAGCAGCTGTCCTGTGGGACACCATGAGGAACTGATCTCCCCTCAGCCTCCTCCAGGCTAAACAACCCAGTTGTTCTTTTAAGACACTTAAGATACTTAAAATAACATGGAAAATTCAGGAAGAGAGTAAGTAATTCATTGCATGGATAGAAAGTAAAGTACCATGTTGGAGAAAGAAGACCTAGTCAAGTGTATTAAGCATCTGGCTAGCATCACCATAGTACCCAAGCAGATAAGCAAGCTTAGCAAGAGCTGGTATGCTTTGGCATAAATCTGATCTGGGGGAGGCCTGCACATGTGTTGACAGATCTTTTTCAGGTAAGCAGGACTGAAATATTTAACCTTCTTGATTGTCACTGTGGCATTTATTTTCTGAACCATGGCTGGAGACCATAATACAGAATATCAGCATAGGTTGAGTAAAAGAAATTTCCTGTGGCACAGATTATTCAGAGGAGATAATCCTGGTCTCTTTCCCCTTAAAATGCCTATGTTTTTCTCAATTCCAAATTTTGGATAAGCCCATGGTTTTTGCAGTCAAAGTCACTGTGTATTGCTGATTGATTTCCTCAGCCCCATGTAAGGAAGCAGGTTCTTGTCTCTGCGCAGAGCACTACTGTGGTGTTCAAGCTCCATGTGTGGGCTTGAAATCTCTCAGCTGTCTTTGAAGGAGACATTCTTCCTCATCTGTTTTACATGTGGGAAACTGCTGTGTAGGCTGATAATGTGTCTTTGCTCTCTGCAAATTCAGTAAATAATGTCAGAGACTTGAGAAGCATTCCACATTGTACTGCTTTTAGCTGTGAAGATTGTTTCGTCTCAGGTAGTCCATTACCATCAAATACAAGATGCATCGGAGACAAAGCTTAGCAAAGCAATGTTGTTCCAAGCTGTAGCAGTGAAATCCTTCCTCACGCTGTCCCTCTAGCCCTGCTGTGTTATTTCTGGTTTGTCTTTGCATCGTTGCTTATTTGATAGAACGGTCATTCACCTCCATCCTTCTGCTCTTTCACGAAGTGCAGTGCCAGGGCACTGAAAAATGCCACAGACTTCTCATTCCCTGAGGAGTTAAAAGAAAAAGGGAAGGAAAGGTATTATGCTGGATTCTCTTCAGCCTTCTGTAGATGGCTGTGTTCTGGGCCACAGAAACAGTGTTGATGGTGTGGGTGTCCCTTTGCTTTGATGGTTAGCCATCCTGGAAAGCTGTTCTGTGCTTCATGTGCTCCCTCATCATAAAAGCTGTCTTCAGTAACCTGGCATCATAAGTTATTTAAACCCACAAGTAGATGTTAGCAGTTGGTTTGTGTGTGTGTGTGTAGGGATGCAGAGTGCAAAGAGATAAGATGAACAGTGTGTAAGAGCAAAGCATTTGCTGGTTTGTTTTTTTCTTCAATGTAATCCTTGAATGATGTGCCATGGGCTAGCAGAAAGTGTGATCTTTATTGACCCTGCCATCTAAAAAAAAAAAGAAAATAGGTTAAAAACTAAAATAGTAATTGGCAATAGCTCCTGTGGAGCAGAGCTGTTGTGAAGCAGGTTGATTCGACAGTGGCAGTTGCTTTGTTGATTGCAAGTCCTTAGTAAATTAAAAAAGGGAATGAAATACGTTAATCTTTAGTGTGCTTGTGTGTGTGACAGTGACAGTTCAGTTCTGCCAGGGTAAAGACACTTACATCGGTGTGGGAATGTTACCTACTTCAGTCAGTAATCAGAGATAAGAACAGAGTTTTTCCAAACTCCTCTGGGTTAAATGTTCTTTACTGTACTGTAAACAAAGGACAGCAGCAGTGTTCCTGCTCCTTGTTTTAAACATTCAGATGCAGTTACTGTAAATAAAGGAACGAAGCACAGGAATTGCACCAATTCTCAGGTGCTCACAGCGTGTTCCTTGAATTTGATTCTCTGAATTGCAGTCTCCAATTTGTTGTTAACAGGAAAAAGTGCAAACCTGTAATATATTCTGGCTGAGGGTTTCTGCCAGCTTTGTGAGCAAAAGTCAGGTTTGGATTTGGACTTTTGGCCTTTCCAATTACTGCAAATGGCTTAGTTTCATTGCCCATTTGCAAGTAAATCAATATTTAATTTGTATTTTCCTCCCCAAATCATTACAGCTGGTCATAAGGATGAAATTCATTTAGAAGGGGAGCAGGGGAGCAGCCACACAGTGTGAGATGCTAGTACAGAAGCCTTTTCTCCTCAAAAAAGGAGCAGGAGCAGAGCTGTGACCCTGTGCTGGTGAGTAGCAGACTTGCTAGCTGCTGCATAGATCAGCCTCAAAATTTGCTCTATCAGAAGTCTTGTTTTATATATTTCTCTTTGGCTTTGCATAGCTGAAATTCAGCCAGGAGAACATACTCTCCTCGTTTACTGTCTATTTTCTTGCCAATTCTGCCTGAAAACCCATTTGCCAGGGATAGTTCTTCGGCCTCTCATTCCTAGTGTGCTTTCAGTTAGCCCTCTGAACCTCTGTGATTCTGGATGTAGTAATTAACAGGGCAAGGTTTGAGGAGTATGTTCTGTGGAGAGATTATGAGATCAAGCAGCTGGTGAGGTAAAAGGAATTTGGGAGGCATGAGGTAAAGCACTGGAGAAGGCAGGGAGCCAGAGGAACTGTTTCTCTCTGCTTCACATAGAGTCCCCAGTCTGGCACACAGGAGTCAAGGGGAGTGCGTTCTCTTCCAGGCCTGGAGGGAGATGATGGGAACTGGAACTGTACAGGGACCCCATAAAGGTCTCCTCGTCAGCTCTCAGAGGAAGTGCAAGGGAAGGAAAGGTACTGTGAGAGTATGAGAGTCTGTGAGAACAGGGCTTTGCAGCTGCTGTGGACCCAGAAAAGAGGGACAGTGGGGCAACTGGACCTTCAGGAAAGGATCTGGACAGATTCTCCTCTTTGCTTTATTCTGCCATATTTCTGAAGACCACAGTATCAGTCATCTTCTCTTATACCTGTCCCCCAAGTGCAGTGAACCAGAGAGGCCAAAGGCAAAATGCGATACCTTCTCACTCATTTTATCCAGATGCTTCACTCCCCACTTCTTCTCTTTTGATGCTTCTTTTCCTTTCCATGCTTGCTGGTCTCCATTAGTTACCCTCTGGTTTCTTAGCCTTGCCAGACAGCTACATTTTTTTCCAGAGGCTCACACCCAGCTGAGCCTTATCGAACAGGCTCCCTGTCTGACCTTCAAAGCCAATGTTTTATCCTTCTTCACCCCGTGCTTCTTTGGGGATACCTAGAGGAAGCCACTGAGTGCAAAGAAAAGAGAGTATTAGCAGGTGGCTGCTGTTCGTCTATTTCTGTAGCTATTGAAATGTTTCACAGTCATTAATGAGAGCTTGATTCCTGTTCCCCCATAGCTCTCTTTCCCTTCCAGCCCCACTGTTTGCCACCCTTGTCATTTCTTGCTTTAAATTTAGATAGCTCAACAGGAGAAGCTGCGTCACTCTGTGTGGGTGGTACTACAGCGTGATTTTTTTTTCCTAAAAATGTAAATGCCGTTGTAGTTTGCTCCGGTGTGAACAACATTCAGTAGTAAATGTTGTAAGTGGTAATTTGTACTGTTTAAACGCCTTGCTTATTTAGGCTGTGTCTTGCTGGCTTTTTGTGCTGAATGACTGATGGTTGCGCCACTGTTCTCTCTTTGTTACCCACATCTGTATGCAGAAGCAGAACCATTCAATTTGTTTCAATCTGAAATACTGTAGTAAGTCTGCTTTTAAATTGTGTATTCAGTAGATTACAAATCAGGTGGCTTTGATTGTGCTAATTCTCCAGCATAGCTGGAACTGCTGACTTGGAATAGTTTTTGACCGTTTATCTGTGTCTGTAAATCTTCTGTAATTCGTTTTGGTTTGCTTAAATGACCTTCTCCTTATTTTCCACAGTGAGAGTTTCTCTCATTTGGGAAATGTAAAAGGATAACTTTCCTAGCCCAAGCAGAAGCAAAATGTAGCACTGCCATCTGGGCTGTGAAATTGGAATAAAGCTGGAAGCATTACCTCAATCTCTTGCCATGGCTAGAAGCCAGGTGGCAAATAACAAAAGGATGGTCTGGTAGTTGGCATGTTAGTCAGGATCTTGGAAGACTGCATGTGCTTGAGCTTCCAGCCTTCAAGAATGTGGGCAGGTTGGAAATAGTTTCTCTCACCTCATACCAGTTATCTAAATGTTAGGTATCCACTCTGAGTTAATTGTTCCAGCTCAATCTGCTCTGACTGGATAGGCATTTCCAGAGGGCACACGGTCATTCCACAGCAGTTAGCTCTGCGTTTTAGACTAGGATTAATCACTTTGTGCAGATCCTTGTCCCTCTCTGCATAGACTTCACAAAAAGGCAGTAGCTCACTGCCTTAGCCTGGGTACTGAACTTTCAGGTGCCCAGTCTTTCTCTTACACAGCTGCCTTTAGTTGAGGGATAGTAATCCTTTTCTACCTCACAGGTACACACAGAAGTGAAATGGGTTCTCACAAAGAAAGCAATTACTGAGAAAAGAAGAGTGGTTTTGGTGTTTTAATGATCTGTATTTACTCTCAGCGTTAAGGCTGTCTCAGATTTTTGAACACAGTGCTGAAAGGGAGAGATCTTCAGGACAGAGACTCAGAGGCTACTGCATCTCTAGGAAGCTGTTTTGTGCCAGTGTTCTGAGGAGCACATTGAAGAGGCAAAGCAGAGTGCCAGGCATGTATGTGAAGCTGTGTAAGTCATGCACAGTCCTGATGACTGGTTTTGTTTCTTTTTAGATCGTGATGGATTTCAAACACCCTGATGGCCATACAGTGGCAGTTATGCTGCCCCGATGCAGTTTACTGGTGATGGCTGGAGAATCCAGATATCTGTGGACACATGGGTATGTGTAAGAGCCCTTGAATTCTGATTATAGAAGAATGATGTATGTTGTTTGCTTTACAAATGACATCCAGTATTTAAAATGAAATAAAGGTTTATAATTAGTCTACAAATTCACTCCTGTGTTCAGATGCTGCTCAGGTTAAACTGAAGAACTGGGAGATTTTTGGAAGTTAATTGCCAGTCCCTTAGCTGCAGTTACCTGCTGCTGTCACAAGTGAAGTTTCACCACAAATTGCTCTCTCTCACAAGTCCTCAGTGACTCTGAGCTGGCAAAGACTTGTGATGCAGTTAGCTTCACCATTTCTTTCTATCTTTTCAACCCACAACCTTTCCTGTGGGATCACAGATGTCAGAGGCTGGCATAGGAGAGTGACTCCCCCTGTGCAGAGGGCATAAGGTGACAAAGGGAAGGCTTCCTGAGCTCTTGCAGCTCTTTAGGGACATTCTAACTACTGATAAGGCTGCACTGAACTGAGCATGTTTGGTATCCTAGAAATACATCTTGAGGCTTTGCTTATTGTACTTTTAATAGATAATTTAAAGTCATGCACTGCTGGGAGATACTTGCAATAGGAGCTTGCTGAACCCCAACAGTGACAGCTGTGCACTTCCAGGGGAATTTGAAAACCCTCACTGGGCAGAAATGCCCATGGTAAATGTTTAGGGAAGAGGGGCTGGAGAGCTGCCTGGCAGAAAAGGACCTGGGGCTGTTGGTTGACAGCCAGCTGAACAGGAGCCAGCAGGGTGCTCAGGTGGCCAAGAAGGCCAACAGCATCCTGGCCTGCATCAAGAATGCTCTAAGCAGCAGGAGTTAACTGGGTCCAGTTTTGGGCACCATAGTATCAGAAGGACATTGAGATGCTGGAGCAGGGCCAGAGAAGGGCAGCAAAGCTGGGGAGAGGTCTGGTAAACAGGCCCTGTGAGGAGCGGCTGAGGGAACTGTGGTGGTTTAGTCTGGAGAAGAGGAGGCTGAGAGGACACCTTATAGCTCTCTGCAACTACCTGAAAGTAGGTTGTTGTGAGCCTGATGCTGGTCTCTTCTCACAAATTACTAATGATAGAATGAGGGGAAATGGCCTCAAGTTGTGTCAAGGGAGGTTTAGATTGTATGTTAGGAAGAAGCTCTTTCCTGCGAGAGTGGTTGGGCATGGAACGGGCTGCCCAGGTTGGTGGTGGAGTCACTATCTCTGGAGGTGTTTAAAGGGTGAGTAGGTAGAGCACTTGAGTCCATCCATGGTCTATGGGTTGAAGAGATGTTGGGATGAGGGCTGGACTTCGTGATCCTAGAGGTCCTTTCTTTCCAGCCATGAGGATTCTGTAGTTCTATGTTTTTCCTTTGTTTGACACACACCATTACTGATTGCAGCAGTCACTCAGAGACACTAATTAAATTCTGTGTAAATGAAACATCAGATCCTTTTATTGGCAGATTTTGTACCTTTCAACTTCACCTGTTAATTTGTAGTACAGAGTGAATACAAACTCTCCAATGACCTTTACATTCTTCATTTTTTATAAATACTTATACCACCTTTGTAGTGCCTATTCCCCTCATACATTGTTGTAGAAAGCAGCAGCTACTTCATTATAGAGGCCCAGGGCAGGGAAGCCTGTTTGTTTTTTATACACAGGCCTGAACGTAGGTACCAGTGTTTTAAGGTTTTTATTCTGTCCTGACCAATACTGTGATGTTGCTGCCTTGGGGAGCCAGAGGATGGTTCCTAGCCGTAGGCATCAGAAAGCTCCGTGAGGCTGAGCTGAGGCCAGGTTGGAAGGACAGCTGAGGATGAAGTCTGGGGCACTGGCTGTGCACAGACAGAGCTGGGGATGCATCTGGATCTGTAGCTGTGCCAAGGCCCAGTGGGACATTCTCTCTTTAAAAAGCAGCTCTCAGAGGACAGAGGGGTGGCCCTTGCTGAGGCTTCTGACTGTCTTAATGACAACTTTCCCCAGGGCTACCAACTCTGCTGTGCTCTCCCCAGTCTTCCAGGAGGAGAAGCTAACAGGGCACTTTCAGTACTTGGCAGCAGCCATTCATACTGGGGTAGTGAACCTGCCTTCTGAGAACTGGAGTGATGAGGTTGTTACTTAACCATTGTCTTTTGAGAACCGATGGCATAAATTACACTTAAAATGAAGAACCCAGATCTTTCTGCATATGTATTAAGTTATTCCTGTCCTGGTGCTTGTTCACCTTCCTTAAAATCAGTTTTTCTGTGTATTTTTGGAAGTAGTAGAGGATCCTGATACTCAAATGGAGTTAACTTTCCATTGTGGCCCTGAAACAGACTATTCTAATAAACAAGATTAATCACGCAGCGAGAAAGGGTAGTTAATTCACTTGCATACATAAGTCAAGATGTATTCAAGATCCATTTGTGATTCCTTTTATCTACTCCCCAGAAGTCAAATTAGAGAGCAAAAAGTTCAGTTTTGAAATTATTCCAGCCATATTTCCAGCGTCTGTGTTTGGATGCCAAGGGAATTAGAGGCTTCAATTTGACCCCATTAACAAAGTCCACAGGAAAAGCATTTTTGTTCTGTTTTCTCTGAAAGAGAAACATTTCTCAAGAAACAAGCTCTGCAGTGTCCCACATGCTCTTTTTGTCTCGTAAGCTGTTTTCTGGTGAGGTTCACTTGTGATGTTGTTTTCTGATGAGGTTCGGTTTCGGTTGGGTAACCTGGTAGAACACCATTCCTGACACTGCGATAGTTAAATGATTCTGCCAAGCAAAAGGATGTGCAGCACTTTGCTTTTTATGTTGGGAATCCTCTTTTTAGCCCTGTCTTTATCTGGAACTCCTGCTTGTAGTCTAGGCAAAAGGAAATTGTGTAGGTTGAAACTAGAACCTTGGAAAAGGAGGTTTCGTTCTGAACATATGAGTTTCTTTGCTGAGCTTATTGCTGCAAGTACAAAAGTAAATGAAATAGAAAATCTAAATGTGGGATTTGAAGCTCTCCTGTTCTGGAAGTCTAGGACATCCTCATCTGATTATTTCATCACAGCTTCATAACCTGCTGGGCACAAGGCAGTTCTGTATTAGATACCATCTTTCTCAGAGCTGCCTTTGGCAGATTTCCATTCTCAGGACTGCTCCAATATCTCCTCTTTGATGCCACATCTAGATGTTGCAGTGTGCTACTGTCTGACTTATGGGCAGAAAGGACCTCCTTTTCCCTGTGTCAGAGTTAGAGATCTCCTTCCCTGTGCTAGGAAGGACAGCAGACAGCAAAGGATGGTCCAGCTGCCGCCTTGCCATTGGGATCATTCTTGGCTAAGTACTGGCACATGTCAGCAGTTTCATGTGACCTGCAAAAATGTTCCAGTAGAAATCCGAGATGGGATGGAGTGCTCTGCTTTATTAGAGAATGTGAGACACTTCTTTACACACCTCACTTTTGGCTCAGCCTTTGAGGGTTAAAACCAGCTGACCAGTATGTGTTTATACTGGGTGTTTGTTCTGAAGTCAGCAGCTCTACAGGGGCTTCTCTGAAAGGCCAAATCTGTAGGGTGTATTTTTTGGGGGGGGTGGGATGTGTGTTTTTTTGTCTTGAGAAAATATCTGTGTTAATCTCCTTGATGACTAAGTTCAGGAAGTGTTTCAGTGTGACAGTAGCAGCTTTGAAGTGCCAAACTATTTCCCTGAAGAGCTTCCATTTTGTTCCAAGGGTATCTACTTTTTCTCATGTGCTAGTGGTGGGAAACTACGTGTGGGTGCAGCTGTCTCTCTTCTCTCATGCTGTGCTTTGCATTTTGCTTTTTCTTTTTCCCCTTGTCAAGTTTGAGAGAGATCCATTTGTAGACCTGTTAAAAATTCTGTGCTTTAGGACTTGTTTGTAATGTAAACCTCTTCATAAAATTGTTTAAAACAGTTGTTGCCTCGTGGAAGTTCCCCAGTCTCTGGAGAGTAGGATAGGAGGAAGGGACCTGGGGGTCCTGGTGGCCAGCAGGATGACCAGGAGCCAGCATTGGGCTCTTGTAGCCAAGAGGGCCAATGGCATCCTGGGGTGGATTAGAAGAGGGGTGGTGAGCAGATTGAGAGAGGTTCTCCTTCCTCACTACTCTGCCCTGCTGAGACCACATCTGGAATCTTGTGTCCAGTTCTGGGATCCTCAGCTCCAGGAGGACACAGAGCTGTGTAAGAGAGTCCAGCACAGAGCCACGAAGATAATGAAGGAAGTGGAGGATCTCTCTGATGAGGAAAGCCTGAGGGAGCTGGGTCTCCTGAGCTTGGAGAAAAGGAGACTGAGGGGTGACCTCATGGGTGTTGATCAGTATGGAAAGGGTGGGTGTCAGGAGGACGGAGCCAGGCTCCGCTCAGTGCCATCCAGTGATAGGACAAGGAGCAACAGGTTTCAGCTAGAACAGAGAAGATTCCACATCAAGATGAGAAGAAAGAAACTTCTTCCCAGTGAGGGTGCCAGAGCCCTGGTAGGGGCTGCCCAGGGAGGTTGTGGAGTTTCCCTGTCTGGAGATGTTTAAAACCCTCCTGGACTGTTCCTGTGTGACTGGATCTAGGGGATCCTGCTCTGGCAGGAGGATTGGACTGGATGGGATTTTGAGGTCCCTTCCAATCCCTGTCACTCTGTGATTCTTTCATTTTGTGAGTTTGTCCTTGCAGAAATGTTTGTGTTCTATTTAGATCCATGCCAAACCCAGAGGTCGCTTAAGAAGCTCTGCTCCCGGTTTGTTTGACTGATAGATGGCTTTTGATCAAGCAGTTTCTCCCTTTAGCGTTTTGGCAAATCTCCCAAGTGCTTTTCCTGTTGTCAGTAAATGAAAAGGCAGTTCTGTTGCAAAGCAAGAGCCATGAAGCGTCCCATTTGTAACAGGAAACTCAAATCTGCTAATGTGAAACTCGACCAGTTCTGTGCTTTTATACCCATAGCTATCATTTTTAGTAATGTGCTTTATCTTCAACAAATACCTGTTTTTCTATATAACGTAAATATATTAAAATAGAAGTCCTAGAAAAATAAACAGTCTAACCTCATTGAAAGAAAGGAAGTGAGGGAAGAGAAATATAATCACTTGCAATTAAATAATGCTTCAATTAACGTCATTAGTTTATGTCAGCTCCTCTTGTTTTCCTCTGAAATGAAGTTGAAAAGCGAGAAGCAGCAGTAAATTAAATTGAATGTTGTAATCACAGTTGTCATAGTGTGGCAGTATTGCTTTCTTATAAAGATGGATTGTTGTTTGCTTTTTGCTGATGCAAATTGAATTATTCTTTAATGTTGTGTTGCTTTGTTTTAGGATAACACCGCGAAAATACGATGTCATTCAAGCATCTGAGCTTGGACCAAAAGTTGGAACAATCACTGCTGATGCTGGGGATTTGACACTAAACCGCAGGGAAACAAGGACATCGTTTACATTCAGGAAAGTGAGGAGGAGCCCTTGCAATTGCAGTGAGTGTCTTGGGGTGATCTTCAAGACAAAATTGTTCTTTATCACCAGTATGAAAACATTTTATGGGCAAACTGGTTTGTCATTATTGGTAGTTGTAGCAGTCACGGTAGGCAGTCCTGCAGGGGTCAGTGTTAGTCTGTTGTACGGCTTGAACTGACTGCATCTGGAGGTTGTTCATTTGTTTCTTTGCCACAGGATCACAGAATTATTGAGGCTGGACAAGATCCCTGAGTTTATCCAGCCCAGCCCATGACCAGGGCTTATCACCCCATCAGCCAGATCAGGGCACTAAGGGCCACAGCCAGTCTGTCCTTAAACACTTT
Organism: Upupa epops; assembly: GCA_013397515.1. Taxonomy (NCBI): domain Eukaryota; kingdom Metazoa; phylum Chordata; class Aves; order Bucerotiformes; family Upupidae; genus Upupa; species Upupa epops. The sequence continues at coordinate 113,247 of VZRI01010159.1, read as the reverse complement.
CAAGGATGGGTGTCTGTGTGATCACCCTTTCTGTAAGGAAGGGCTTCCTAGCATCCAACACAACCATCCCTTGGCAGCTTCGGGCCCTGCCTTGTCCTGGCACTGGTTGCCTGGGAGAAGAGCCTAACCCACACCTCTCTACAGCTTCCCTTCAGGTAGTTGTGTAGAACTGAAATCACTACTCATCTTCAGGTTCTTGTCAGCTTTGGTTGTTTTTTGTTATTTAAAGAGGACTGTAATTTTGTGGAAACAAGTATGGGAGAAACAGAAGCAGTCAGATCTGCAGGGATCTTCTATGTATCTTAGGATAGTACAGGTAATAATTGGTAGGTGGCTCAGCAGTGGAATTGAGCTCCATTTGTGCCCTCAGCACAGAATTTCAGAGCCTGAATTGTAGTGATGTCATGGTCTTTGGTGTTAAAGGCACCATCTCAGTTGTGATAACATAAACCTGGTAAACAGCAGGATGAGTGATCACTGCAAACAGCTTCTGGAACCCATAGGCAGGTTGCTTGTTTTAAGGTCATCAAACACTTCCTTCCGCAGTTTGACCTGCATTTCAGTTCTTAAAAGGTAAAAGAGGAATCAAATATCAATTTGTTTTTTAATATTTCACTGTTCTCTTGTTAACTAAGTCTAACCAATAAGGAATTAAAAAATATGTGTTGTATCTGTCATTGTGTCTAGTTTACCCGTCCGTCTGTGACAGCCAGAAAGGACAGCAAAGACTGGTACAACCTTCGTTTCCCCACAGCGATACAGAGGCCTCGAAGCTGGAGCAGGAATATGTACACAACGTGTATGAAGAGATTGCCACACACTTCAGCAGTACCAGGCATAGCCCGTGGCCCCAAATTGTAGAGTTTCTCAGGTCTCTACCCAAGGGGTCGATAGTGGCTGATGTTGGTTGTGGTAATGGGAAGTATCTAGGCATCAGTGAGGATTTGTGCATGGTAAGTAGTAGCGACTACCTCTCGTTTTCATTGGTACTAGTGTGCAGTTAGAGTGTGTTGGAGCTTCACTTGTGGGAAGATCAATCCTCAGCTGTGTTAAGTTTCCCCATCCATTCCCTGTGTGCATAACTTTTGTGTTCTCTAAGCCATGTTTGCTTTGCAAGTCAAAAAGGTTAAAAAAAGAAACAGTAATGGGTGCAGCGGATTGAAAAATTCTTGTGGATGCTTTCGCCTTTGTTGTTACAGAGCAAGCTTATTAAAAGGGAAAACGGCTGGGCAGGTTAAATGCTTCAAGCGTGTTTTTCACTTGGCGGGTGGGTGGGGAATGCAGTGTCCCTGAAATCCCCATGGGCAGCGCTACTTTTCATGTGTCTTATTCAATTCCCTTTGGCCTGGTGGCCTGGCTCGTTTGGAAGTGATGTCATGTTTGGCTGTCCCACCTCTGACTCTGTGCACAAGGCCCTGTAAATATGCCAGCCTAGAATTCATGGGGGAGTCTAAACTTCAGCACAGATTTCTGTCCTGTCTCTCACTTCCTTTTCAGACAGTTTTGATGTAATTCTTGCTGATGCTCTCATCACCTTCCCTGTCTCACAGTCTGTGTTTAGCTAAATTTTCCTTTGCTGCCTTCCTCCCAGGGAGACATGAAGCACATACAAATAGGAACTAAGAGATAGTTTTACTGCAAAGACTTTTTGCAAGGGTCAAACTCTCGTCATTTTTACCCAAAATAAATGTTTCTGAGAGTTGTGTGTTATGGTCTCTGTTCTCCCCTCTTTCAGCGCTGCTTCCTTCATGTCTTGTAGTGTGAAAGACTACAAGAAAATCCATCAAGCTTGAAAACTTCTGTGTGAGGCAAAATATTCCCTGTTAATAATGACAGACTTGTTTGTTTGTTTGTTTCAGGGGTTTCTGTCCTGCTATTTATATTCAGCTATAAAACCTAAGTTTTTATTTACAGCCCTGTCTGTATTTGTAATGGATTTATTTCCATTGCTTTCCTTATAAGCTAGGACAGGATCAGCTGATTCATGGAGAGGCATGTTTACGCCTGACTGCTGTAGCCTGAAGGTAATTATTAATGTTGAGGACGTTTCGGTCATTCACTCCTGGCTCCTTCAAGAAACAGCAAACCTAATTAGAGAGGAGAAAAGTTTATCAGGGCACTGTGAAGGCTACCTGGTCCTAGAATTAATTCAGTAAATTAGTGTTGTCTAGGTTTGTGGTAGATTTTTAAGGCTAAATCTTAGCAATTTGCTGTGTTCAGAAATTGCCGGCACCAGCTTTCTGGAGCCCACAGCTAACAAACTAAGGGAAAGAAAGATCTGTCTGCTGACAGTCAAGCGGAAGCCAGTCTACTCCTCAAGCAACTTCCTTGTGACTTTAGGGGTTACCTTGATCCATATGTACCTGCAGATGAAATTCACAACATGAAAACAACAGTGGAAGAGGAAACTTTTAAAGAAGCAGTTATGACAGTTGAAAAACAGGAGTTTAATTCACTTGGCCTCCCTTGATATTTTAATTTCTGCTGGTGGCAGCTAGTCCTCGGCTGGAGCTAGACTCTACACTTCGCATTTGTTTTCAGGTGCAAGCCAGCACAGTTTCAGGAGGATCAGTGTGGCTTCTTTCTGCTGTGTGTTTGTGTTGGTCAGAGTATGGTTAAAGAAAAATCTGGTGTGTTTCGTGTTCACAGAGGTTTTTTAAGCATTTGACATGGTATCTCGAAAAGATTAAGAGAATTAAATGTCATAAGTGGGAGGAACAGTGCCATGTTATAGTGGTTTGGACATGAAGGGAAGTTGCACTGCTGGAGGTCACCAGTGGGTGTCACTTAGATCACCTGGTATGGAATCCAGTGTTTGCTGCTACTGAGGACAGTGAGGTGACCCAAGGGAACCCAGTGGTTGAGAGGAGAGTAGACTGTCTTTTGCAGAGACTACAAAAGCTTTGGGCACATTTGGTGCTGTTTGTGTGTTGGGACTTGGAGGCAGAAACGCCAGAAAGCCAAACACTGGCCAGCAGTCCTAAGAATCAGGTCAGATTCTTCTAAGAGAATCACAGAATCAGAGTGTTAGGGATTAGAAGGGACCTTGAAAGATCCTCCAGTCCAATCCCCTACCAGAACAGGATCCCCTAGATAAGTGGCAGAGACCTTTGTTCTTTGAACTGCAGGTGAGTGCCAGTTGAGGAGTTAGTAGGCATTTTTCATTTGGTCAAGGTTTTAGAAAATAAACTGTCCTGATGAGTTTTCGTGCATCTTCCTGCATAGCAACTGATGATGGTTCTTATTTGAAGGTACTACTTTAAATACTTGGCTGCTTCTGTGATTGTAGAAGGGCCTAATGTCAGCTCTTTTTTTTTTTGCATTCTGGTTTGGGGGAAATCAGGACTCGTTTTTTCATAAGCAGGAAATCAGTCCTCGTGTAAAAATCCGGAGCCTTTACATCTCTTCTGTTGCTGTACTGCTCAGTAACAAGTAGCATGAGTGTCAGCAGTGTTATCAGTGCTGTCACTGGTAGCCAGTCTCCACGGCATGGTGATGGTGTTCAGTGTGTTCAGCAGTTATTTTTATATAAAGGCAGCAGGATCAGTCCTTTCCACTTCTTGTCATCCTCCTTGTTTTTATTTGGGCTCAACAGAAAGGTCTGGTTGTAGAGAGCTGTGGCTCATACTATACTACCTCCATTTTCTATGGTCACACATGGAGCTGAGGATGAGGGGTTACAGAATATTCTTTGTATATCAGACACATGGTTGGGATGAGGGAACTGCACTCTAGATGCAGGGCACCAGTATCCTCCCTCATTTACTCCTCTTGACTTTGAAGCATCCACAAGCAATTGCTGTTGCTCTTGCTAAGTTTTTAGGCACAGTGCCCTGTGGCTCTTGTTCTATGATTCTATGACTCAAAATGGTTTGGGTAGAAAGAGAACTTGGAGATCCCATAGTTTAAAAGTTTTACTCTATCCTGTTGCTACATGGCCTTGTAAAAAGTCCTTCCACTGCTTTTCCTGTAGGACCCCTTCAAATACTGGGAAGATATTACAGTCATTCTGGAGCCTTCTGCAGGCTGAACAACTCCAACTCTCCTTGTAGGGTAGGTCCTTCAGCCCCTCTGATCATCTTCGTGGCATTCCTGGACCTCTCCAACAGGTCCACATCTTTCTTACACTGTAGATGGGGTCTCAGGAGAGCAGAGGGGCAGAATCGCCTCCCTCCTCCTGCAGGCCACAGTTCTTTTGATGCAGCTCACAATGCAGTTGGCAAAGGCCCCTTTGAGGAGGGAGCAGTAAAGCAGTGATGTGAATTTATTTAGGTGTTGGGTAGAGCTCTGGCGGTACAGGTATGCAGCTTGAAATGTTTTGACTCTGAAATACTGCAAACCTGAGGCCAGCACTTTCTGAAGGCAAGCAACATACTCTAGAGATTCCTGTACATTTTTAGACAAGATGCTTTAAGTAGCAGCACTAATGGTAGCTCAAAGCTAAAGTAGTTCTCTTGATAGTTTTAATCTTCAGTCACTGTCTGAAAACATCTCCGCTGTGGCTGGTGCTATTGTATTTGCTGCGGTTTCTTTGGATGATTACATAGAGCCTTATCTGCTTGAGTATCCTTGTGTGACAATGGAATACACGAGCCCAGCTACGCTCAGCCATTATGACAGTTCAGTAATGGCTGTGTTATCCCAACACAAAGAAAGAGCAGCAATTTCATGACAAACATGTTCAGATTAAGAATCTGAGCAGGAGATGGAATCCAAGGCTGATGTAGTTAGGACACAGACTAGAGAAAAATGGAATTTAGGGAAGTTTCCGATTACATTTTATTTTTCTTTCTCATCCAGCTTTTTATTGTCTGAATGAAAGCAAAAGACAGAAATGGTTTGAGAGGGTTTTGTTTCACATAATCTCATCCCCACCCAACCTCATTTGGGAGAACAATTTTAACAGTTTATATTTAAGTGCTTTCAAGCTTAATTTTCCTGTCTGTAAGCGGGCTTTTCTTTTTGCAAAATAGGCTACACTTTAGCCCTACGAGGGTTTCACTCCAGAGCCAGCTGATGTCATTGCAATGTATCACATCAATTTTTATGAGCTTTAGCACTGTCTCCCTGTTTCAGTGATCAGATAGGTGTGGTGTTGTGTAAATCCCCACAAGACATTCAGTATCCTCCCCAGTGCCAGGGATGGGAGTGAAAGACACTGAAGCCTTTCAATTTTGTGGGTTGTGTTTTGAACTGAACTGAGTATTGTGTTCAGTTCTGGGCCCCTCAGTTTAGGAAGGATGTTGAGGTGCTGGGACGAGTCCAGAGAAGAGCAACTAGAATGGTAAAGGGCCTGGAAGGTCAGCCCTACGAGGAGAGCTTGATGGAGCTGGGTCTGTTTAGCCTGGAAAAGAGGAGGCTCAGGGGTGACCTTATCGCTGTCTATAACTACCTAAAGGGTGGTTGTAGTCAGACGGGGGTCGGTCTTTTCTCCCTGGACATTGGAGACAGGACAAGGGGTCACAGTCTTAAGCTCCATCGGGGAGGTTTGGACTTGACATTAGGAAAAGGTTTTTTAGTGAAAGAGTGATCCAGTTTTGGAACGGGCTGCCCATGGAGGTGGTTGGGTCACCATCTCTGGAGGTGTTTAAGGTTAGGCTGGATGAGGTACTGAGTGGCATGATCTAGATGTCAGATGTTAGGTTTACTTGGTTGGTTTTAGGTTGGACTGGATGATCTTTAAGGTCTTTTCCAGCCTCATCATTACTGTGAGACTGTGATAAACTGGTGGGAAATCCAGTTACAACCAACCAAAAATGCCACTGGGTAGATAATTTTTCTTTATATATATAAAGAAATTGCTCCTCTTGACAGAGTAGTGATGCTAGGAGGAAGGATGATGGCAATGCAGGAGCCCCAGTGGTTTGCTTTAATATGTTATTCTTTCTGTAGTACATGTTTTTCAAAGGTGTGTTTCATGTGCCCTTGCAAGACACCCTTTTGCTGTGTGGTGTTTATCTCTTGTTTTCTGCATGACTGTCCCATTGGAACTGTATGAAAGGTTGGTTTTGCCAGGCTGTGGGGAAGGTTGCATAGTGCTGGCTGGGTTTTCATTGCCCTGAGTGTGTGTTGATTGAGAACAGGTTCCTATCCAAAGGACTTAGTGGGTAAAAACACCCTCCTCCTGCAGGCTTGGCAAATGTATACCTGGAGCAAGTTCTTAGCAATCAGAAGGTGAGGCAGAGGGACCTTTCCTGCCCCCCTCTCTTAATGAATTGGAGTCATTAAAATGATGTGTGATCCAGGTAGAGGGCTCAGAAGGAACTAGGTAACAGCAGCGTGAAACCAGAATGAACGGTGAATTGCTCAGGCTGGTTCTGGTGCTTTGTCATTGAGAAATGAACTTCACGTTGTAGAGGTAGCACTTTGTATCCACAGACACCCACCCTGACTGTGCTCAGTAGAAAACCAAAACACTACGTGAAAGGAATACTGAAGGCCTGACTCAGAGCAGCTGAAGGAAGGAGACTTGTCTGTCTTGCTGGTGTCTCTTTGTACACACACGTGTGTGTGTGCCTGCTGAAAAGCAATTTGGTGCCTTGAGGCTCCCATGCTATTAGTTATAACTAAGGTGTTTCTCTGGGGAGCCACAGAACTCCATTTGGTGGCTGGATTTTAGAATTAGGTGGTGTTTTCTTCATCAGTTTCTAATGTGTTGAATCAGTCAGGTTTCCACATGAACTAATTCTACCAGGTAGTTAGTTTTAATGAGGTAACGTAGAAAGAAATAATATAATGGTGGGCAACACTGACCTGCTGTCACCTGTCTTTATTTCAGCTTGCAAGAAGATTTACCTGTGAGGGGTTTGCAGAAGCATTACAAAGCAAGCCACTTATTTAGTGTCTTCTGCCTCCTAACAGTCTATTCCAAACCACTGCTTTAAGTAGATCTTATAAGAACTTCATAGAGCTACTCCTGGCTGAAGCGGTGAATGTGCCTGGGAATGGAAAGGAGTTGGATGGGATGTTTGTTTGTGCTATCCCATTTCCAGGCCATCAGTACAGAGCTCAGAGAAACTCAGAAAAATCATAGCTATTACATTTGTGTCTCCCTTCCCTTGTCCTCCTCTTAGTCGTTTTCAGTACAGCTGTTAGTCTACAAGTTTGTATTACTCCGTACGCCCGAGAAAGCCATCGCAGGATGCCGGATGCATCGCAGGATGCAGACAGCACAGTTTCATAGGTTTTATGTTTGCTAGGTACAAGGACGTTGTGGAGTTACTGACCTCCACACTGATACAGATTTCCTGGCTTGAAAGAAGGGTTGGATGCAGTTAGTGCTTATCCAAATACAGAGAAAAAATGCAGAATGAAAAGATAGAGCACTGTGCAGTGAAGAGAGGAATGGAAATACCTGACAAAAGGCAGGGATGTGTGTGTGGCTGCCTGGAGGTTGCTGAGAAGGCAGCCTCCTGAGGTGTAGAGCAGCTTGCTGAGAGGTAGGTTCAGTAAGAGGTGGATTCAGCTCATCCTGGTAGAGTCATCTCATGCTGTTTGAGCTCTGTATGAGACCTTGGCAATCGGTGCTTTTGGAGAATGGGTGTACAAAATTAGTGAGAAGACTCACTGCTAGTAAGAAACGGGGAACCCTAAAAATTTATACAGCTTGGCTCACTGAAAGATGTCGATTCTGTTGGCTTTGGGCTTATACCATTCCTGATGCAGGCCAGGATGCCATTGGTCTTCTTGGCCACCTGGGCACCCTGCTGGCTCCTCTTCAGCTGTCTGTCAACCAGCAACCCCAGGTCTTTTTCCACCAGGCAGCAATACCGCTCTTCTTCCCCCAGCCTGTAGCTGCTGGGGGTTGTTGTGACCCAAGTGCGTGACCCAGCACTTGGCTTTGTTAAACCTCAGCCCATTGCTCCAGCCTGTCCAAATCCTTCTGCTGCACCTCCTTACCCTCCAGTGGATCGACACTGCTATTTAATTTTGTGTCATCTGCAAATTGGTTCTTAAAATTCTTCCAAAATACCATGCAGAGAGAACTGTAGTGAGGATGGTAACTTTGCTTTGCCTCAGCACCAGCCGTGTCTGTGGTGAGTCCTTGTGTTCAGCGTTATGCCATATGCCTGGCCTCTATCTTAAAGTTTACAGTGAAAAGCAGGTACAGTTTTAGCCTAATAAACCCATTTTAGTGCTCAGATCTCTGTTTCCAGGTCTGCAGTTTCATTGTGAGACGGAATCTTATTGCTTTAGCCTTAGACTCACTCTAATGAGTGTGACAGGACAAGTAAGGCCTGACTTTGTAATTATTTGATATAATTTAGATGCAAATGAGGACTTCACATTCTAGCACTGATGCCTTTGTTCTTCTTCTCAGTTCACTGGATTTTGTCAACATGCACTGTAGTCCTTTTCAAGGTGCTTCTGGGAGGGGAGGATTGAGTGTACCATTATCCAGCCCATTTTTACTCTAGATGTGCAGGGCCAAAGCAATTCTGTCTGAGAAATATTGTTGTTGTCAGTTGAAGTTTTGAGTGTTCTTCTCCCTCCTTCTGCTAGCAGTGAATTTGGTCCTTTGAGTTTTATTAAATACCGAATGCTAATGTCTTAATTGCAAAAGTAGTTGAAGGCAGTGGTAATGAGGCGTGGAATCTCTAACATACAGGTTGTCAGCTAAATCCATTCCATGATGAGAGTAATTTAAAGACGCTTCAGTTGGCTTCCAGAGTGAAACGGTGGGGATTTATGTTTCCTTCCAAGTAACCAGGAGTTTCCTCTTTCTATTCATAAATAATGTTCTTCACCCAGTGCTTCAGTAAGTGTGGAGCTGAGGCCAAGGACTAAATGGGAATCGAGCAGTGCTAGGATTGGGCTTTTGGGGAGGATTATCTTGGGGTGTCAGGCTGGCATTTTCACAACTGTTTCATTTACTTTGGACCAGAAGTCAGGGATCTGACTGGGAAGCTCTCAGGACACAACTGAAACATAATCCTGGTTTTCTTGAGAACTGGGTTGGTACCCTGAAAGCTACGATGATTTGAACTGGTAAAGTTAAAAGTTATGATGGAAACCAAGTGTGTTTTCATTAACCACTGCAGAAGAGACTTTGGATTTTAGTACTACAGTTGTCTCTGCTGCAGTGATTAACCAGAAGATGTTGATTGCTTTTCTTGGTGCACCAGGGATGCTTTAGTATTTTTTCTGTGTTGAATGCAATAAACACCATCAGCAGTAATTATTTAGGACTCTGTTCTCTATCTGCTTCTTGCTGATCATTGAAAACAGAAATGAATTTAATATTCTCATGCAAGCTGAGGCTGAGATAGGACTCAGTGGCAGGGTTCAGTGTACATGGCACATGAGGGTGGTGCATACCTCACTGTAGTTGTTCGTTCACAAGGCTCTTGATCACTTAGGATTGATCGAGCAGTTAAAAAACCTCTTGTAGTTGCTTTTTCTTATAATTTTTGATCTGGACACCAGGCAAGGTTCAAAGAGGGGGGGAAAGGTATTTTCTGAGGTGCCCTGGCATGGTTCCTTGGGGTTAATTGATTTGGACTCTACAGATCCTTGGGAAATTGTGTTGTGCTTATTTTTTGGATTGCGATACTGAAGGCAAACAGGACTGTACCTGAACTCTTCCTTATTTATTCTGAAATGAGGAAACCTGGGTGATTAGGGAAGCTGTGCAACATACTTCAGTGCTGCCACCAAAGGCACCAGGATGTTGTTTATACTTGTACAGTCAGCTGTTTTGGATGTTGTCAGGTTACAAACAGCAACTGAAAGGAAAAAGGAAGACTCGGGTTAGCTCTTCTCTCATTTTGCTGGTGTCAGGACACCTTGAGAGCCTGTTTTGAGGAAGAGTTAGGTTGAAACCTGTGCTGCCTTAAGCTGATTTAAGATCAGGATGTTAGAGTGAGCTGTCTGGTATCATAGAACCATTTAGGTTGGAAAAGATGTTCAAGGTCACCAAATCCAACCATTAACTGTACCAAGCCCACTGCTAAACCTGTCTGGACTGGGACTGTCAGTATTACCGAGGGTCTGTTGAACTGGGACATCCAATCTGACATGTTTAAGAAGCATCAGAGAGTTTTTTCTCTTTGTCTGCATGAGGAAACCTGTTGTTCTTCTTAGTTAAAGCTGTTTTCTTACACTTGCTCTTCTTTTTCTTTTGAACTAAATGTGTTACTTCGGTAGGGGACCGTGATGACTCTATTAGTGTAAGCATCAAGTGAAAATAATTTTCCAGTCTGCTAATTATCCTCTTATGAAAAGCTTAATGAAACACTTTCTGTTACAGGTTGGCTGTGATCGCAGCAAAAACCTGGTGGATATTTGCGGAGAAAAAAACTTCCAGGCTTTTGTGTGTGATGCCCTGTCGGTGCCAATCCTCAGCGGATCCTGTGACGCCTGCATCTCTATTGCTGTCATCCACCATTTCTCAACGGCTGTAAGTCCCCCACTGCCAGCTCCGGGCTCTGCTGTGCCGTGGTGTTGTTGTGCAAAGCTACTGATATTAGAAAAAACCCTGCTAGTTTGGGCTCTTGAAGGGAAGAACAAAATGGGGAGAGACGGGAGTTTTGCATTTGGTGAAAGCAGTTGCCAGAGCAGAGTTAAGCTGTTGTGCAGCTGCTGCTTAGAACTTCTCCTTCACATTCTCCCCCTGCCCTTGTTCCTCCTGGCACTTTGATCTAGATGCTGTGTTTCATTTTTACCTGCTTTCAGTTGGTCATAAGGGAAAGGGAGGCTGTGCTTTGGGATTCAAGAGATGTGTTACTTCCATCTCAAATCTTGAGCAGATCTCATGGGTTTTTTATTCTGTGCCTTCATTGTCCATCTGTAAATGACAGGGACACTATTTGCTCTCTCTGTGGGCTGGGTAAGCTTCTCCTGGCAGGAACTGTGCAATTACAACAAGCTTCTAGCTCACAAAGCCATCATCTTAGATGGGCCCTACTAGTCTGTCCATTAGAGAAACACAGCAAATGTTTCCCAACCCCATAGAAAAAAGTCAGATGAAGCTTGTTTTGGAAAGGCCGGTCTAATGGTGGTCAGAAGACTTGTGCTTAAGCCATAAACCTGACTCTTTCAGCGGCAGACTTAGGGTGTGTGTCATCAGGTATGATAGATGGGAATCTGGGAGTTTAGTGGCTGAACAACCTTCCTGCAGAGACGTGTGGCATTTCCAGCTGGGCACAGGACTGCTCAGCAGGGGACTGTTTTCAAGTGGAAATCAAACAGAATCATTTAGGTTGGGAATGACCTTGCAGACCTTTGAGTCCAACCCTTATCTGGGCAGTGCCTAGTCTACCACTAAAACACATCCCTAAGCCCCATGTCTGCACTGTCTTGAATACCTTCAGGGATGGTGAATCAGCCACTTTCCTGAGCAGTCTGTTCCAGTGCTTGACAACCCTTTTGCTGAAGACATTGTGTTTCAGCTAGGATCGCGTTTAGGGAAGTGGCTTGGCTTGTGTGTAGCAATGGAACAGATTAGGAATGAAAATGCACAGTGGGAAATAATCCCTCTGATTTTTGCTGTGTCTGGGATAGGGGGAATGTCAGGAGGAATTAGTATGTCTTTTAGTACATCCTCCTGTCTTTTGTTTATGTATTACCTTCACACCTTTGCTTTTCTTTTATAGGAGAGGAGACTGGCTGCTATCCGTGAACTGTCTCGGCTTCTAAGACCTGGTGGAAGGGCACTCATTTATGTCTGGGCGATGGAACAAGAATACAAAAACCAGAAGTCTAAATACCTTAAGGAAAAGAACAGTAGTAAAGGCAAAGAGGAAGAAATTGATTCTGACACTGCCCAGGGACCACTTAGTGATCAAATGCCTGATAGCAACAGCCAAGACTCAGCACATTGTGGTGGACTCCTTAATGACTTGAAGGACAAAGGTGGTGATGCAGAGGCTGTAGGGGACTGCAGACTGCCTGTTCACACTAACCGAACCTCCTTTCACTCTAAAGATTTGCTGGTTCCCTGGCACCTGAAAGGTGGCACTAAAAAGAAAGGGGAAAGTGCTGACACACTATTGTCTCCAGAAGGCTCCAAGGAATCCCAACAACTCAGCCCTGTTTTCCACCGCTATTACCATGTGTTCTGTGAAGGGGAACTGGAAGCTGTGTGCAGATCCCTAGATTGTGTGAGGGTGCAGAAGAGCTACTATGATCAGGGAAACTGGTGTGTGGTTCTCGAGAAGTTGTAGGCTGTGGGGGTTTCCTTCGCTATCTTTGGCATCTAGCTTGGTTTTTTACAGTGTGAAAGGAATTTTTAATGCAGGCTACGGGTGTTACCTCTTTGAAAATGGCAGGACAAAGGTTGTTTACTGAGTTAATACCAGTAACTAGCACTGTATGCAAATGTTAATTACATAATGGCCTGACTCAGATTCTGTCTCTGCAGAGTGTATGTTTTACCATCTAAATTACAGAAAGGATTAAGTGGGAAGATACTGACCATGGAAATCAGTAAGACCATGTTGAGTTTTTAAAGACAAAGGGCTTGGTTCTCCCTTCTCTTAGACCAGTTTATGCTGGCGTAGCTCTAGTAGCCTCTCTGCAACCCACAGCTAATTGGAATTGAGCTCTGGGCAAGAAAGGTAAAGCTGTTTGCTGTATGAAACTGGGGGTCATGGAGGAAGAAATGAGTAGCATGTGAAGCAGTTCAGCTGAAGAATCAAAACATTGCCTGAACTTTGGTCCTGCCTATTTGGGTGTCTTGCAGGGGCACAGTTCTATTTCAGTTTGGAATTTACTCTCTTGATCATTATAATAATGACTTCTTCAAGAGGAACTGGAAAGACAGTGAGGGTACCACTGCCCTTTTTCCCTTCTGTGACACCTAAGCACCCACATTTTACACTGTGACTCCCCAGGCTTCTCTAGTAGTGTTGTTTGAAAGCTCCTCTGAGGTGCAGTGTTGCCCAGCTGGAATACCCCACCAGTTCTGCTAACTGCCTCCCTTCCTGAGAGCACTGGGAGCATCAGGATGCCTGGTGTGGGCTGACAACCTAGATGCCCCTGGAAAAAAAAGGCAAGAAACAGATGAAAGTGAAGGCAATATTGATGCAAATTTCCAACCCCTAAATGCTGGCAGTGGAACAAGTTTAATTTATTGTATTTTAGAAGAATTGGATAGAGGGGAGCTGATGCTGGGCCGGCTGACTGACACTGCTGCTGCCTGCAGTGACTGGCAGTTTGTTTCATGCAGCTCTTGTGTGATCAGAGGAGCGTTGCCACCTGCAATGCCTGGCCACAATTAATGGACTGGCTTTTGCAGGGTGAGCGGCTGTCAGTGCCTCTGAGAACCAGAGCTTCCAGCAGTGCTGATAAGCTTTGTCCTCATTATCCTTTTCAGTGATTCATGGCCTGCAGTTGCAGCAAGATCTATGGTAGAGGCGTTGCTGCTGTAACTAATGACACCTAAACTGAGGGGCCATCCTGAACTAGTGGGGACTTGGGAGACAGCTGTGTGTCCTTGGCCCACCCCTGCCTCCTTCAGACTTGCAGGTAAAGGGCTGCTGTGCTGGCAGCGTGCTCCCAGGCGCAGTTTCTCTCAGGCATTGCCATTTCTGCTCCCCCCTGCCCCCCCATTGTATAACGGAGAAAATCTGCAGAAGACAACAGTGGTAAGAGAGAAGCTTGCTGCCACATCTCATCTGGTCTGTGCAGTTCCTCACTGTCTGCTTCAAGGGGCCCTTGGGGAAGATGATCTCATGTGTTGTCCATGTCGTTGCAGCCCTGTCCTTGATGATTTCTCTGGGTTGCACAGAGATCTGTCCATGGCAGATGAGCCTCTTGGGCAGGTTCAGGAGTTGGTTGGCACACGTTCAATAAATACCACACAGCTAGGAAGGGAGTTGTGGCAGCTGGTGAGTTTATGCACGAGGAGCCTTCTTTTCTCCTTGATACCATCTGTGCTCTGGCTGTTGGGCTTTGCTGATCCCAGACCCAGTGATGTGAGCAGGCCCTGATGTCATAGTGCTGGAAAGTGAAGAACTAAGACTGTTGAATTTTCAATTTCTAGCATAGGAGTGACTCACTGAACAGTGCTCTGGGGGATGCTCAGGGGGAGACATCTGTCACTCAAAGCCTTAATTATAGCAAGAAAGTCCAAGATGGGAAGGAGAAGCTGAGTCCTAAAAGTGAAGTAAGCAGGTTGATGCCACAGAGAAGGAAATGTGATCCTGTCCCTGACTGCATTGCAGGATGCAGCCTAATCCTCTCATCTTGAAGCACTCACAGTGCAGGAAACTGTTCACTTGCCATGTTGAGACAACAGCATCCTCCCTGCTCTTCCCCAGAGAGGGCCTTCTCTACAGCAGTAGCAGGTGGTGCCTCTGGCAGGATACGCAGGAGGGTGCAATGCTGATTGTTACCTTGAGTAAATGGTGACACCGAGTAGTGTATTTTCAAGCTAAGAAAACATAAGGAATTGAATCAGCTGTGAGACAGGCTCTTCTTTTAGTTGGCATTCCATACTGCTGAGGAACCTGCCGACCAGTCATCAGTGTATTTTGCAGGGTGTTGCAATGTGCTCTTTCCGCTCTGGGACACTTCCCAGTCAGTTGTATTTCCTACTGGGGATCGGTTTTCAGAAGGGCCTTGCGTGACACAGTTCTGCATCGAGGTCCCTGAGCTGTGTTCAGTACTAGGATGCTGTGTTTGGCTGCAGCAGGACACCTGGTTCACAGAATGAATGGAGTGGCCACTGGTATTTGCTGGTGGCCGGATTCCTGCCGAGCACACAGCAGCTGGTGTTCCGTTTGTCTGTAGGAGCATTTTGCACAAGGACATGCAGTGTGCTGCCGAGAAACATAAGCACTGTTTGAAACAGTCCAGAGTGTGCTGTAGCCTGACCTTGTGTGACAATGAGATCTGCAGTAGCGCTTGATCACTCCACGTACTCCTGCTCTGACTGGGGAGAGCTCAGAGGTGATGCCTCCGAGTGAACTGCTGGCTCTGAGCTGGGTGTTTCTTGACTGCCAAGGCTGATTAACATTTTCTTGACTGCTCCATAAACGAAGAGGTTGTGTTCCCTCTTTCACCAGTTTTGTGGAGAGGCTGTTGGGAAGTCTGAGAGTTGGACTTTGCTATCAGCTTTCGACTACCCCAGTATTGAGGTTGTTCTTCTAGCTGTCAGAGCAGCATATTCCATTCATTTCACCCTGACCCAGAGCAGAAAGTGCCCCTCTCCCTGTCGCTGGCAGCCAGACAGCGATGAATCTCAGCTGGTCCTGTTGCTGGCGGAGGTTCTGGCATGGAGAGCCTTGGCAATGCTGATGCGTGGGTTGAAAATGCAGAACAGGACTGATGACCAAAGAGGGATTTCCTATCCATTCTCAAGGGCTTTGAGCTGGAAGCCTGTCCCAGGGGCACACCAGCCCTCCACAGCCTTGAGAAGAGTTGGAAGAACTCCGACAGCCTCTGAGGCCTGGAAATGCTATGAAATATTGATTTGGTTGAAGTCAGGCAGTCTGTTTGGATGCTCGGTGAGGAATCGAGCAGAGGAGAAAATGTCAAGGGAGGATGGCAGGTAGCTGTTAACAAAATGTATTGCAGAGGTTTATCGAGGAGGTCATTAGAACACAGAACTAGGTGCCACCACAGCTGCCCTCTGTAGGGTTTTTTTTCCCCTCCTGGAAGTCTAATGAGCTGAAACTCTTGAAGGTCAACAGTTGGATTTAAATGTTACAGGCTTCACAGGGCAATGGTTTTTCATGATAATTATGTTCCTTTTCTGGCCTGATTTAAATAACAAATGTGCTTAAGTGGTTATTCATTTTGCAGTTTAGAAGACAAAGGGAAGGCAGAGCTCCACAGGAGTATTGACCTGTGCTGTGAGTGCCTCTTCTGCTGTGGAGTTCTTCCCCTGTCTTCCCTCCTGCCCTGCCCAGTCATCCTCAAAGCACCTCAGTGAACCCAGGAGTAAGGAGGTGGGAATTTCTGCTCTGGCCCAGATGTGACCCGTGGTTTAGCTCTGGGCATGTGGAGGCAAATGTCTGGTGGTGTGACCAGTGGTGACTGTTTTCCAGGGTCACTGACTACCTTGTTCTCAGTCTCCTGTTCCAGGGACCACCAGGCCATCCTGCTTGGCCCTGCATAACGCAGGTGCTGTCTGCTGGTTTCACTGTCCTGCCCTGACAAAACAAGGACCTCAGAGCATTTGTAGGCTTAGACCCAGGTACGCAGTGATGTGGTTTGTTGTCCTGGGGGAAAATACGAAACCTGAAAAGCACTGTGGCTGCTCTAAATTTCATAGAAGTCCTCGAGACTGATGTCCTGGTGCAGCAATGACAGTGGCCAAACTCCCCCAGCCCTCTGAGAGGCTGGATTTCCCTGTAATGCTCAGCTTAGTGGGGAGAGTTGTAGGGCAGCAGGTGGCTGGGAACAACAGAAAGCTGCATGGAGAGCACAGCTCTTCAGAGAGCTTGAAGGACTGCTCCTCAAGGCCATACGAAGTTAGCATAGAGGAGAATGCAGAGGGAGAGGCAATTTTCCCTCTTATGGAACCTCTCCAAAATTTTAATACGATGGAAGAACTCTTGATTTATGTCAGTCCTTGATCAGAGCATCCAAATCTACTTGAGGAATTATTTCTGGTGAAGCTTGAGAATGATCCAAGAGAATATTTAGGTCGTTACTGAGGAGCAGAAGTCTGAAGTTCACTACTTGCCTGTTTGGCTGGGGGTTTTTTTCTCTTAGTGTTTGTTTTTTTAAAGCTGTTTTTTAGCGGAGTTTGTCTTTATTTTGGTTTGCACAGCAATTTCCAACTTGAAATCTGTGATGAGAAACCCGTGGATGTGTTTAGTGTCTCACTGAGAAAAAGCTGTTTTCACATGCAAGAAACAACACACACCCCGTTAACCTGTCATTGTAAGTAAATTCCCTGTTTATTAACCTGAAAATGAAAAGGCTACAGAGAGAAATCTCATGGCAAGTGGGGCTTCAGCCATTGGACTAATTGCTTGGTCTGCTTGCTTTCCCACTTTTAGTGCATCTGGGGGAGGTCTCAAAGAGCAACCCACACAAATTAACCACTGCAGAGTGGTTAATTGTTCTGCCCTGTCTTCTCTATTGCTGGTAGGACACACTATGTTATCCCCTCGTTTCTTTCCCTTGCAGTGATGCCTAGAGAATCACAGAATGGTTTAGGTTGGAAGGGACCTCAGAGATCATCTACTTCCAACCTTCCTGCCATGGGCAGCGGCACCTCTACCCAGGCCAGGTTGCCCAAAGCCCCATCCAACCTGGTCTTGAACACTTCCAGGGAGGGGGCATCCACAACCTCCCTGGGCAACCTGTTCCAGTGTCTCAGCACTCTCACAGTGAGGAATTTCTTCCCAAGATCTAACATAAATATCCCCTCTTTCAGCTAGAAGCCATTACTCCTTGTCCTGTCACTAGAGTCCCTCATAAAAATTCCTTCTCCAGCTTTCCTGTAGCCCCCTTCAGAGATGAGACCCCTCTCCAGGCTGAACAGCCTGAATTCCCTCAGCCTGACTTCACAAGAGAGGTGCTCCAGCCCACTGCTCAACCCTGTGGCCCTCCTCTGGACTTGCAGTTCCGCATCCTTGTGTTGGGTGCAGAATGCTGGAGCAGTGTGAAATCAATAGCTACTGCCTGACCCACTGCCAGGTGACTCCCTTCTTCTGTATCCTTATTTCCTTCTGTATCCTTATTTCCTTCTGTATCCTTATTTCCTTCTGTATCCTTATTTCCTTCTGTATCCTTATTTCCTTCTGTATCCTTATTTCCTTCTGCCTGATTTTGTGCCTTCTCTTTGTGTTTGTGTGCTGCGAGTGCAGCTGGCTCCTCCTCTGCAGTAGTATTTCACATAGGCTTTGGTTCCACAGGCACATTGCTCACCAGCGAAGGCAGGCTGCGATGTGTCTTCTGCAGATCCTGTCTTTCATTTGTGCTGGAATCTCTGAGATGGCTGCACGCAGAAAAACTCCATGACGCACGGGATTTGTAGGAGGAAGGAAGCCTGGGACAGATGAGATGGCTCCAGCCAGCCTGAAGTTCTTCCATGGCAGATGTGCAGTTCAGAACAATCTGCTGGCTGTTCAGTCTTTCATCCTGACCACCCGTCTGCTGGTAGCAAACAAAGCAATTCATTTGTACAAGAGAGGCAGATATTTAGGTCAAAGCCTTTTCTCCCAGTGTCTGTACTCACAGGTAGTGGTTTGAGAGGTACAGGAGCAAAATGTCTGGAGCTGAGGACACTTCATCCTTGTCTCAGGCACAGTGCAGACTTGTTAAAAGTGAGGGTTTGACAAAGAGAGCAGTAGTCTAGTGCTGATGCAGAGAGTAATCATCAGTAGTTCATGCTGACAATAAAGGTTCCTCTGGGGCAGAATGACAAGGTATTGCCCCTGCGTGATGGGTCCAGATCAGGCCTGGCTGCTCATAAGAGGGTATCTCTGTAGTCTGAACAGAGCCAGGTCTCTCACATCTGTCCGTGCTGTGAGTGATTCTTTATTTGATCCAGAAAATCTCGAAGGGTCTCGGACCTTTGGGGAGGCTACAGATGCATGCTGTGGTGTTAGTCGTTCTTATGAGGACAGACGTGGCCTCAGCTCTTAGTGGCTCAGGCAAATCATAGAAAGTCAGATTCCCCTAAAATTCATCTGTGTATGATTGTAGATCACTGAGCTCAAGCTGTGTTTACCATCCTGTATGTCCTCCTGTGCTCCCTCCCCCTTTGATGCATGGTTTTAGCACAAGGGCAATAAATACAGGGCATACTTCTAGAGGAAGATGTGTGGAGTCATGAGGTCGTGAGAAGTTCCAGTCTCCTAGATAAGAGCTTAGTCTTCTGCTCTACAGAAACACACAGTACTGTGCAGACAGAACCAGCCTGCTTGGCTGGTCAAATGCATCCCTCTCATCCCCTCTTCCTAATCTGAGATTGAATTGTGGTCAAGGCCAGATTAAGGTGCCCAGGTGGCAGGAAAGGCCAATGGCATCCTGATGTAGTGGAAGGTATCTCTGCCCATGGCAGGGGCTTGGACTAGATGGTCTTTGAAGGTTCTTCCCAACCTCAACCCTTCTATGATTTGATTTCTTCTTTTGCTTCCAAGACAACTCTGCTATTCCTGTCCTTCTGCAGGAAAGCTGGAACACAACTGTGTTCCCTGTGTTTTATCTGGTCTGTGCCCAGCCAGTGGCCACCTCTTAGTGCTGCCTTTAAACAGCCACAGTGCTGCTGCTTTGCATAAACAATAAAGCCACCAGGACAGCATTTGAGCCTGCAGCCAGTTTATAAGAAGAGATTACGGTCTGGATGGTGGTGCCTTCCCCAGCCACTCCTAGTGAACTTAGTGTTCAACAAGTTCTGTCATTAGACGAGTTAAACTGAAGAAGCTTTTGCAGACTAAGGTGAAAAATGTTCTTGGGTGGTTGGAGAAAGCAGCTCTGGCCATCGGGTGTGTTTACAAGACGCTACATAAAAATGTACTGCTACATCTTTATGCTGTCAACCCGACTGGTTCCAGCACTTTGCATTGCAGCTGCTTCCTTCAGCAGTGCCCTGGGTCCCAGCGCAGTTCCAGGGGGCTTCAAAGAAGAAATGAAATAGCTCAGCTATGTGCTTAGGTTTTGGCTTCAGCATGTGGTTGTAGATCCGTTTTCAAATTCTTCAGGCTGTTGCTGCTCACTTTTTTGTACCAATCCCCACAGGGGGATCTTTTATTTTTCAGAGATGTCTTTGAATACAAACTGGGTGAAAAAAAGAATGGGGAAGGATTTTGCTCGGCTTAGTTTCTGCAATGCAGAAAAGGATTGTGTGGCTGCAAGAGGGTGGAAGAGGAAAACTAAGATCATTTTATGCAATATTACTCTTCTGCCCTTTCCTCCCCTCCTTTCTTTGTTCTCAGAGGGCTGTTTAGTTGCTACCAAGCCATGATCTCTGAATGTCACTGCTTCATGGGCTGGAAAAACGAATAAGCAATTCATTGCAGGGAATACTGTGCTTTGCTTTTCCTCTTTGTCCAGCTTGGAGTACAGTGACCGTGGGCTTTTGTGCCTGCAAACTGGTCTGCATGATCCTGTGGGCAGCCTGCTCTGCCTGCAAATCCACAGCTGGGGGCAGTCGGTGCTAAATTGTGCTGGTTAGCAAGAGTTTGGGTAATTCAGATGGGCAGCCTACCTCTCTGAGCTCTCTCATACCCCTGCCCCAGGGAAACTGATAGGGCAGCCAAGGATGTTCCTCTGCTGCTGAAACCCTGGATGGTTAGGTTTGGGGATGTCTAGATACCAGAACACTTCAGTGCAGCTTCTGAGAGTCAGGGACCTCAGCCATTCAACATGGAAATCAGTGGCATCCTGATGCTGTGTACAGCATGGACTAGGAGTGTGTCTACTGTTGGTACCTCTCCCACATGTCTGGACAGGTAGGTCTAGAGAAATCCTGGTTCTTCCGGTCAAGAAGGAGTGGATGTTTTCTCAGTGGCCTGACTGAGATGGGTGCTGTAGCAGTGTCCCTCACAGCTGACCTTCCCCACACGGGCCAGTTCAGGCTGTGTCCTATATAACACAGAAAGCTTATACAGGTTGGGTGTTGCTTGGCCAGCTGTTTAGGGGTCATCCTAGAGAAAGCAAAGAAAGGTGAGGAGAGGGGGCATTCGTTCATAGAGCCAACAGAAAGATTTCAGTAGTATCTTGGTACTGGTTTTGACTGAGGTACAAGGCAAGGGTAGGAAACCAGCAAGTTACTTTAGCATAGTAAGAGACAGAAAAGCAATGAGATCATAGGTTATAAGGAAGAGCTTCGTGAATAGAAACTACAACCTGATATCGGTAGAGTGTGAGAGCAGAGCGTGACAACTACCAAGGATCAGTTAAATGGCATGATCCCCGTGAGAACAAAGTGTTTGTCAGATACTCAAGGTGGGCTGGAAAAACAGCAATCAGCCTGAGTGAGGGCAAGCTGCTGGTGTGCATGCAAGGTGAACTGGATCTCTGATAATGGTAAGGAAAGTCAGCTGCATAGGTAAGACTCTGCTGAGCAAAGCTCAGACATGCTCCGCACCGGGGGAATGGCAATGAGTTCATTTGGGGAGCCCTGTGCCAGGAATTAGTGTCACGCAGCTGTCACTGCATACAGCCAGTGTTGTGGACCGTACCAAGTACTCCCCTGACGCTATGGGAGATGCTGGGTGGATTTACCAGATGAGTTCTGGTCTCAGAATTCCGGTTCAGGTATGTTATTCCTGTCAATATCACAGAAACGGTTTCTGTTTGCAAAGGGCAAAGAGTAAAGATTCGCCTTGGAATGCTGACGAAGATGAACAGCCGCTGTCTCCAGTGTGCTTTGTTTTGTGTATTCTTCTTGCTGCTGCAATTAAGGACTTCGTGTCATTCCAACTTCGCGTGTGTCACTGTGCTTTTCTGTAATTTATTGTGCAGAGAAGAGGGACAGACGTTGCATTCATCATGGCAAGTCTCCTTCACGCATGTTAATGTGCTTTACATGAAGTGATTGCACTGACAGCAGCAGCATTTGGACCCTAATTTACTATGCAAATAACTTGCCTGCATTAGCTAATGGTGTCCTCCTGGGGCTGAGTCAGAATTGCTTTGTCAAGACTGCTCTGAAAGGCCATACCTGACATCTCGAGTGGCCACGAATGAATCATTTGCCTTCTCCTGCCTGCCTCTTCACCACGTGCTTGCATGGGGAGATGGATGCAGACAGCTTGTTCCTGTGCTCAGTGGTGCTCTTGTCCATCAGCTAGATAGAGATTTCTAGGCTGATCCACCTCACCTGACTTCAGAACACATCAGTGTTGATGCCTGCACCTCAGGTCTAGAGCAGAACTCTCTGCAGGGTTGGCAGAGGCAAATACAGTCTTTATCAGTCACTACTCACCTGGCCTACTCCAATCTGTTGGAAGATTCAGGATGTCTCCTGTCAGACAGTTACAAAATGGAGACCTTTTCTTAACCAGGATTTTGAAGCCTCATCTTTACTAACATTGATTTTACCCTTGTGAATGCCAGCTGCTCTCTTCAAACCTTGTCCTCCCTTTGCTCCTGTAATGCTTGT
This sequence comes from Upupa epops, assembly GCA_013397515.1. Taxonomy (NCBI): domain Eukaryota; kingdom Metazoa; phylum Chordata; class Aves; order Bucerotiformes; family Upupidae; genus Upupa; species Upupa epops. The sequence goes on along the minus strand of VZRI01010159.1, from coordinate 91,238 downwards.
CCTTCCCGAATAGCTGGCATTGCTGATCACGCTGTGTATGTCTTTGGAGGAATTCTCCTTCCCTCCCGGGCTAGTTTTGCTCATTAATCTCAGGGTCAAAAGCAAAGCTGGTGACTTGTTATAAAGATAAGGAGTTTATTAAAAGAAAAAGTAAAGAAAGAGTGTTAAAAGGAAGGAAACCTGCAGCTGGTGCCTTTCTCCCCCTTCTTCCAGTACAGTAGAAACCCAGTGTGTCACGCTCCAACTCCATGAAAACTAAATCCCACTCTATTCAGAGAAAGAGAAAAAGAGGTAATCAAACAGATATGGAAAATCTCTTGTCAGTCACTTGTCCGAAACCATCGGTAGCTGAGCCCAAACAGCATCCTGGGGGGGATCAGAAGGGGGGTGGTTAGCAGATCGAGGGAGGTTCTTTTCTCCCTTAACTCTGCACNTTCTCTGGAGACATTCCAGACCCGCCTGGATGTGTTCCTGTGCGACTTGGTCTGGGTGATCCTGCTGTGGCAGGGCGATTGGATTCGATGATCTTTTGAGGTCTCTTCCAATCCCTCATGATTCTATGATTTTAATGGTCACACTACCCACTTCCTTCCCTTCCAGCTGACTCCATAAGTCTCTGTTCTTCTTTGTCTCTCTTATTTTGATGTAGTCTCATCCATAAATACAAAATTAAGTATTACTGGTATAGAGACAAGCTTCAAGTCCATGTCTCATTTCCAGGCTTGTTTCCTTACGACAGATAAAAATCCCAGCTCTTTCCCTTGGCTGTCTGGCAGATACTAAAACCCAGGTGAGATGTGGGTGTCTCCAGCCAAGGAGACTCCACAGCCTCTCTGGGCAGCCTGTTCCAGGGCTTTGTGACTTGCACTGTAGAGAAGTTTTTCCTTATTTCTAAATGAAACTTCTTGTGTCCTAACTCATGCTTGTTGCTCCTTGTCCTGTCACAGGCCACTACTGAAAACAGTCTGACATCATCCTCCCAGCAGCCACCCTTCAGATATTTATGGATGTGGTCTCCTTGACGGCTGATTTTCCTCTGGCCTCAGCAGTGCAGTCTGAGTCTCTCACTAAATACCTCTCTCCAGTGTGCTTCTGCAGAGGGTATCTTCCCAGCTTCTCTTTCACTGTATTACCTCTCTTTACATTCCTCTGCTGAGCCTCTCTTTTTCCCAAGCTCAAGAGACCCAGCTCCCTCAGCCTTTCTTCAACAGGTTGATGCTCCACTCCCTTCATCATCTTTGTGACTCTCTAAGCAGTTCTGTGTCCTTCAGGAACTTAGTGGAGATGTATCTGGGTGCTGAGTGGACCATAGAAGCAGTTCTCTGATGTGAAACTTGTCTCTCTGCCTTGAGCAGGCTTACCATTACACAACAGCAAACTCCGTGACAGCAGTAGCTTTCCCTTAGGTTTTACAAAAGCAGTGACAAGAAATGTCCAATTCCCAAGCAAGTATGAGCTGTGTCACTGCAGTGTGAGTCATTAGATTTCTCCTTCCAATGCAGAAACACTCTGTCTTATTATTAAGACCATGGCAAACTTATCTTTATTATAAAATGAATGCTTTTTATCTATTAAATAAACCCAGTCTCCTATCATGACAATCCATGAGATCGATGATTCTCTGTCTCTGGAGACGTTCCAGACCCGCCTGGATGTGTTCCTGAGCAGCTTGGTCTGGGTGATCCTGCTGTGGCAGGGGGATTGGACTGGATGATCTTTTGAGGTCCCTTCCGATCCCTAAGGATTCTATGAGTCTATGAATTATTCTTAACTGTCTTTGATTTACATTCCTACTGGAATTTAAGCTAAAAGGAGAAGTACTGAACCAAAGCACAAGACAGTAGAATAAATTAGTGTGAAATATACTTTTTTCATAATTAATTTTGTTCTTGTTCAGTCTTACATCACTGAAGCAGTGATTTCAAGGCCTAGACAGAGGTTAGAAATTATTAACATTAGAAGTAGCTCAGTCTGCTGCAGAGCTGTTCTGTCTCCCCAGCTAGTTCACCTTTGATGCCTAGTGCCAGGCAGGAGATGGAGAAGCACATTCTGCGTCACATTCAGCTGCTCAAACACACATCAGTCCTTGCTGTCAGAGTTCTCATAGCCTTGGGTGAGTTCAAAGTACAAACTTTGAGCTGAGGAGCTGCTAAAGCTTTCATCTCAGGGAGGTGGGAGTCCTTTGCAGTGGGCTACAGCTCTCTGGCAATTGTTCCAGTTGCAATTTCATAATAGAACAATTACAGTGAATTCTGCACTCCTGCTGTTGGAAGACAACTCCTGCCTTCACTCTCTTCAGGTTTCTGTTTTCAGAGCTTCCCAGCTTTTCACACTGCCTTATTTGTCAGGTTAAAGGTAGCAATGATGAGAAATGGAGGAGGTTCATTCATTCATTCATTCATTCCTAGAATGGTTCAGGAAGGAAGGGACCTTCAAGATCAGTTTCAACCCCCCCCCTAGAAGAAGCAGGGACACCCCCCACTATAGACCAGGGTGCTCAAGGCCCCATCCAGTCTGGCCTTGAACACTTCCAGAGAGCTGGAGGCAGCTACAACCTCCCTGGGCAACCTGTTCCAGTGTCTCAGCACCCTCATTGTGAAGAACTTCCTCCTGACTTCCAGTCTAAACCTCCCCTCTTCCAGCTGGAAACCATTCCCCCTGCTCCTACCACTCCAAGCCCTTGGAAACAGCCCCTCCCCAGCTTTCCTGTAGCCCCCTTCAGGTACTGGAAGGCTGCTAGAAGATCTCCTCAGAGTCTCCTTCTCCAGGCTGAACAGCCCCAACTCTCTCAGCCTGTTCTTGTAGGAGAGGTGCTCCAGCCCTCTACTCATCCTTCTGGCCCTCCTCTGGACACGTTCCAACAGCTCAATCTCCTTCCTGTGTTGGGGGCTCCGGAACAAGACACAGTACTCCAGATGGGGTCTCACGAGAGCAGAACAGAGGGGGAGGATCACGTCCCTCGACCTACTGGTCATACTTCTCTTGATGCAGCCCAGGTTGTTCGTTCTGTTTCCCCCCTTGCCTCTTGCTGGGTTTCCAACAGTGATTGTTACAGCGTACAGCTTTGGTGCATCCTTTGGTTCTCTCTAAATCTGGCAGAACAGACCTCCTGACTTTATTTATCTTCCTTTTCCAACCTATTGTTTGTGCACATCCCTTTCTGAGGCCCTTATTTGTGTGCTGTCCGTCTTTTCACCTTCATTAATGTGCATGTTTCCCCTTTCTAGCCTCATGGCCTCTAAACTTTCACTCACATCACAATTCCTAATGCATGAATACTGAAATAGTCCCTCCACTCAAGAGTAGAGCCATGCCTGACTCCCTTGAAAATTCTGTTGCTTCACATTTCCCATGCAAACTCTCTCCTCAGGTTATTTGCTCCTCGGTGCAGGACATCGTGCGGTGTTTTCCCTATCTGTATTTGTAAAATTCTAGCTCTCTTCTTCTATGGCTCCTTTTTAACCAAGTGCTGGCTTTAAAAGAGCCTCTGCCATCCTGGGGAGAGCTCCTGTTCTCCCCAGTCTCAAATAACAGGGTATGTCCTCATCACGTCTGCACTCCTCAGGGTGTGGATTACTCACAAGCCTCAGCATCCTTACGGCCTGAAGCTGCACCAGGGGAGGGTTAGGTTGGATGTTAGGAAGCCCTTCCTCATGGAAAGGGTTATCAGAGCCTGGCATGGACTGCCCAGGGCAGTGGGGGAGTCCCCATCCCTGGAGGTGTCTAAGGACAGACTGGCTGTGGCCCTTAGTGCCCTGGTCTGGCTGCTGTGGTGATGTCAGGTCCTGGGCTGGGCTGGCTGAGCTCAGAGGGCTTTTCCAGCCTCAATAACTCTGTGATTCTGTGTGGCCAAATGCTGTTCATGTTTTGGATGAGTCCTTGAACCTTCTCTCTCAAGTATCCACAGAGAAGCCTGCCTGACCTTCTGCAGAGCTTAGAGGAATTATTCTTAGGATCTAATGATTAAGTTGTAAATCCATGTGAATTTTCTGAGACCAATTTTTGGTTCTTGAAAAACATTCCTTTTAGACACCTCAGGCTGGGGAATTTAGACTCAAAGCCCTTTAGCAAATAGTCTGTCGGGTAACTGGCCGGATGCTGGTTTTAATTTACCCTAAGAAGCAATTTCTGGCTTCTCTTGAAGGGTTACTGCCCTTGAGGACAGCACGGCTTCTTTGAGGAATGCTTCCCGTCTCGGCTTCTTATTGCTGCTCTAATGATTTATGCTGTGCACTCACTTCCCTCGTGCTGCATCCCATATCCTGAGGAAGGCTCAGAAGGTATTTTATTAGGAGTTCATCGTTGCCTCTTTGCCAGGCCCACAGAATGAGAGGATATTTTCATCTGCCCCAATTCTGGTTCCTTTAGATTGCTTCCTCTCAAATCGCCTTGAAGTGAAATTGCTGCAGAACCCTGGAACCCAGCATCCCGATTCAGAGCACAAGAAGTACTTTTGAGTCCTCTAAACAGCCTATATTGATTTTGGTTTTGAATTAATGAGAAATTAATTAGACACTCTTCTGCTACTCTGAACACTGTGAACTGGGATTTGCAGAGAGGCTTTTGGATGGAGCCTTGGAAGGCTTCTGTTTCTGGTAAATGCTTTTGTTTAAGACCAACAGCGAGCTGTTGTTGTCTGAGGGACAAGAAGGCCAAGTGCTGGGTCCTGCATTTTGGTCACAACGGTCCCAGGTGGTGGTGCTACAGGCTGGGGGATGAGGGGCTTGAAAGCTGCCCTGCAGAACAGGACCTGGGGGAGCTGGGAGATGTCTGGCTTCATAGGAGCCAGCAGTGAGTCCAGGTGACCAAGAAGGCCAACAGGATCCTGGCCCTGACCAGGATATTGATATGGAACTTCCTCTGTTCCACCTGGCACCCGTTGCCCCTTGTCCTATCACCAGATGACCTTGAGAAGAGCCTGGCTCCATTCTCCTGACACCCACCCCTCACATATTTAGAGACATAAATGAGGCCACCGCTCAGCCTCCTCTTCTCCAAGCTCAAGAGACCCAGCTCCCTCAGCCTTTCCTCCTAAGGGAGGTGCTCTGCTTCCTTCAGCCTCTCATGAAGGTGCTGGACATAGGACTTGAGACCTTGTCAAGCATCCTGTGGTTTGACGGTTCTGAAACCTATCAGGTTACCTCTGGATGTTGTTTCCCACCGTTCACATCACCAAAATGACCAGTGTTGTCTTCTGGAAGCATCCGAGGTTTTCATTAATGTCCTCAGCCTCCTGAGAGGAGCCAGGAAGACCACAACTGTATTCCTTCTGTGGTGTTTCTGGGATCAAGGTGCACTCCAGTAAGAACACAAACTGGTGGGACTACCCATTGTCCTTGGTGTGGTCACAGCAGGAGAAGATTTGTGAAGATACTCACCTGTGCAGCATACCTTGTCTTTATCAGGGTGGCCAAGTCACACCTTTCTCTCTCCTTGGACTGTATCAGAATCCTATACACTGGCTCCCTAACGACACCTAAATCTAGGTGAGAATTTCTGTGTTTTATGGCCTGACATACGTGAAGTCCAGAGTGCGACCTGACTTAGCTTAGTGGGGAGCCACCCCTGGGAATAAAACGTGTTCCTCTGGCAAACAGTGCATGGTCTGAGAGGTGGGGACAACCATGGCCATAGAGCCAGTGCTGCTGGTGGTGTTGAGGGCTTCTGATATCCTGGGACTCCCCACATCACTGTTCAGGTAGTGCCTGTAGTAACCTCAGTTCTGACTCAGCTGTTGTCTGGGAGGGGTTTTGAGGTACTCTGACTGCAGGCTCGCAGTAACTGTGAGCAGCTGTGTAGGTTTCTGGCAGAATCAGGCTTTAATGCATTGCACACGAGTTCTGTTGAGTGGAAGGAGCAGACCGACTCACAGCTGTCTGGTAAAGTTACGTACATCATGGTTAATGCAAGTGAGCACTAAAGCCAGTAGCTGGGCTCTATCTGCCTCAAGTCATCACACAAAACTGTCTGTATCACACAAAGCAGTGCTGTATTGTGGCAGAATCTCTGGGCTACTGAGCAGAATCTCTGGGCTACCGAGCTGAAAGGCAATTTTTGTTAGGAAAGTGACGGCCTTTCCTTGTTGGTCCATCCTGGGAACACCTCTTTATGTGTGGTTTTTAGGACAATATAGTTGAATAGCAGAAAATGAAGTGTGCTTCATCTCAATAAAGCAGTGAGCGTCTGCCACAAAGCCTCCCAGCAATGCAGCACCACTCAGAAATGGTGACTTCACCTCTGGAAGTGCCGGAGCAGTTTTCTCTTTCCAAATGCCTTCCTTTCAGATGGGTTGCTCCTGGGCTGGGCCTGTCTGCCCCACTACACATTGCACACACACAGGGGTGTCTTAGACTTCCCTCCCAGCTGACAGACAATGTTGTGACAGCGGCATGGGCAGCTGGAGGAGTTGCTACCAGCAAGGCTGTCTGCATGGGGATGGGACAGAGCATCTCTACTGAGCCAGTGCTGCTTGACACAGCCCAGTATCACACAGCCATTTCTTTTCCATCTAGTACAACAGCCTGTCACGTACTTGTCTTGAAGTCATCGGGGTCCCTCTCCAGCTGATTCTTCTCGTCAGAGGAAAAAGCTGGGGAATTCTGCTGTGATTAATAACCATCTCTATCCCTAGGGCTCATTTTTTCCCTCTGCATTTTAAATTTTGCAGTCTGCTTACCAGCTGCTCTTGTTCATTAGAAAAAACCACAGCCCTCTCTACTTCTCATCAGCACCATATGTCTGATGGTTATTTGGGAAATGAATGCACAATCACCATAGGCAGAAGGATCAAAAGGCAAATTATACATCGGACTGGATCTTCTTGCTGCCACACAGGCCCAGAACTGGACACAGCACTCCAGATGTGATCTCACTAGTGCAGAATAGAGGGGTGTAAGAACCTCCCTTGATCTGCTAACCACCCCCCTTCTGATCCCCCCCAGGATGCTGTTGGCCTTCTTGGTCACAAGAGCCCCTTGCTGGGTCCTAGTTATCCTGTTGTCCACTAGGACCTCCAGGTCCCTTTCTCCTGCACTGCTCTCCAACAGGTCAGTCCCCACCCTATCCTGGTCCCTGGGGTTGTTCTTGCCCAGATGCCAGACTCTCCCTTGACCCTTGTTGTCCCTCATTCCATTTCTCTCTGTCCAGCTCTCCAGCCTGTCCAGGTCTCACTGAATGGCAGCACAGTCTGCTGGGGTGTCGGTGACACCACCCAGCTCTGTGTCATCAGCAAACTTGCTGACAGTGCCCCCCAATCCCTCATCCAAGTCATTGATGAAGAGATTGAAGAGAACCGTTTGGCTTGAATATCTCTGCTCTTCCGAGCGTGTGACATCTCATCTGACGGGCACTACCTCCAGCAGCACACGATCCCTTGGCAAAATGGATGTGTCCAGATTTCTTAGCCAACCTACTGCCTTCAGACAGACCCAGAAGCAGCAGAGCTGCTGACTGACACTTTCACAGCCCTGGCACTGAAATGCCTTGTTTAAGCCGCTATGCCGGCAGGAATGAACATCGATTCATATCTGGCTGTATGGAGAGATTTTAACAAGAGAATGTACGTCCTCTGGCAAAGCAACCTGTGGTAAGAGCAGCACTGCTGATGTTTGTTTGTTTGTTTGTTTGCTCGTTGTTTTCCCATAGGAAAAAAGAATAACAAGCCATTCATAGCCTGAGAAGAGACTTCTTGTCCAGAGATCCAGGAAGCAGCGATGGCTCTAAGCGGGTCTTCCGCAGCAGAAAATCTTGTTTAGAACAGCAACAAACCCTCGCAGTTCCTCCTATGAGGCTGAGTGTGTGCTGGGGTCAGGTCACCTTCGGTTCCCCTATGAAGCACAACTGGAAAAGCACCGAGGCACAGGAGTCACTAAAGATAATGCATGAAAATATTAAAAAGCAGGAGAAAAATGCATTTCCTCCGATCACTCGCTCAGCGTGCTGCACGGAGGGCTTCTTACCCTCCGTTAAAGCAAATCTGTGTCGTGGATGGATTGCAATAGTTTAGGGAATTGGACAACACTAAGGTAGAAGGAGCTCGTGGTGCTGCATGTTAAGGTGCTTGTGCTGATCGTGGGGGGAAGCGCAGTGCGTTTGGATTTAGTGGTTTACAGCATCAAATCGTCATCGGGTTTTCATGCCAAATACTTCATAGCTGTCTTGGTTGACATGAGGGCAGGCTCTAAGGGCAATGGATTTGTATTCAAAGTGTTTCAGACCACACAGTTAATTTTTCAGGCCTATGATTTTTTGTCTTTATTGTTTCCATTGCTCTCAGCAAGGTTTCTCTACCCCTGGGTAGAGACCTCTGACTCCTGCAGCTGCGATGGGTGCAGGAGCCATATGGACATGCAGCTGCAGCCAGGCTCCCCTCGACACCACGCTAGGGTTGGGTTTGCCTGGATTGAGTCTGAGAGAGCAGCAGGTACCCCAGGGCTGTGCTGCACATCTAACCACTCACTCCTACTCCTGCTGCCTCCTGGGTCCTGGAAGTGACCAAACCTGCCTGACCATCAGGCTTACCAGTTTGAGCCCCTGCATCACCCCAGCAGAGCTTTGTGGGTGCTCTGGGCTAGCTAATATTTTCATCATGGTCAGAAAGACCACCTTCACCTCATTACTCCTTGCTTGCAGGAGGGAGAGCTGTGCAGTGACGGTAGTTTCGGGGCTCTTTATTCAAACACATTTAGAGTTTGAGTTCTAGAAACTTAAATTTGGGGGGAACTCATGAAAAATGTGAAGAATGTGTTGCTTAACGGCAACATCCAAACCTGATGTCGTTGGTTTTTGGCACTTAATACTGAGAGATCTCTGTTCTCTGTTACTCTCTAAAGCGCATCTGGTTGTTCTGCTGTGGGCAAACTCACGTGCAAAATGAAGGCTTAGTTTCCATTCTTTTGTTGTTTCTTAAATCAGACTTTCATGCCCTGGTTCTCAAGAGCATCTAGGAATGACTGACTGTCTTCTGAATCAGTGGGGACAGGGAATCTATATTTTGCTAGAGCTGAAATACTTTATGAGCAGTCTAAATTCCCACACAGCTGTCAATTGAATGGGCCCTTTCCCTTTCCCTTTCCCTTTCCCTTTCCCTTTCCCTTTCCCTTTCCCTTTCCCTTTCCCTTTCCCTTTCCCTTTCCCTTTCCCCTTCCCTTCCCACAACATTCTGATCAGAGTGCAAATGTAAGGTCTTAACTATCGAGCGTGTCCTGCTTTAGCCTAACAACTCCCTCAGAAGGCATCAGCAAGGCGATGCCCCTGCCTTTGCCTGGCAAGGAGCTCACTCAGCACAGCACGCAGAGCATGGAGAGGAACCACAGATCTGGGCTACAGATGTTGGTGGTACCTCAGTGTCATCTGCATCCTCTTCTGCATCTCCCACTAAAATCGTTTCTGCTATGAGCAGGTGTTTGTTGGAAGAGTGTTTGTCACAGGTATCCTTGGCACGTGGTGGTTATTTTCACTGGAAAGTGGCAGCTCAGGCAGCAGTCCTTCCTTCTGGAAGGCTGCCCGTGGACACTGCAGTAGACTGGATTAATTTAATAAGTAAACTTTGCATTTCTCTAACTCCAGAGAGTCCAGCTCAGGGCAGCGACAGGCAGTGCACCTCACCAGCCTCTCCGCAAGCCACGCTGCTTGATGCTTGTGTCAAAATCAGGGAGTTTCAAACAATCGATGGCTGCTGCAAGACCAAATGAAATCCTAATCATTGATTCAGGGAGTTTAAGCCCCTTAGGGAACAGCAGGTTCCCTCACCTCACTGCAGGTGTTACAGCTACTAAACAATGTTCTCCTGTTGCACCTTGAGCCTAACAATCTCTGTCTGAGCAGAGTCTTCCAAAGAAGAGTTATCCTCTTGCTGGGACACCTCAGGAGGTGGGGAGTCTGTTCCTTCCCTGCCTGCCTGCTCTAATTGCTACCTGATGCTGAGTTAATATTAGCAACTTTCTCCTTACTCAGATTTTCTGTCTTCAGCATCCAGCCACTGGATCTCGTTACACCTTCCTCTGCCCCGAGCTTAATGAGCCATTTGCTAACTGATATTTTCTTCCCTTCAAGGTTTCCCAGGCCACAACCACACGATGTTTCAGTTTTATTTCTGGCAGTCTGAACACCCCAAAACCTTTGAGGCTCTTACATGTCACAGCTTCCTCTAAATATTACCTCCTTTTTTTGGATCTTTGGCCTCCCCTTCCCATCCCTTCCCTTCCCCATGTCAAAATACTCCAGCAGTCACTATGCTTGCTTGGCATGGGCTGCAGAGCCAAGTGCTTGCTCAGCTTTGCAGATGGGTTGAGGAGAACAGTGTCTGATGTGGCACGAACTTCTGAGTGGCGTCTGTCCCTTCTGATAAGCTCCTAGGGCTTTGCTCCTACTAGGACTGGGTTTAGATAATATGAAGCTAACCTGGCTACATCTCTGTGAGGAACCATGACTACTGTATCTGTTCCCACCATAAGAAAGCATCTTGATCTCAAACAGCCTAGAGCTAATACAGGAAAAACATGGAGAGGCAGTGGGGATGTGAACGGGTTTGTTTGATGTTATCCAGCAAATCACCTGAATCCTCCTGCAAGCAAAACAGGAGTGAACAGGCAACTACTTTGTAAGCTCCCTGGTTGCCCATGCTCTGCCCAAGGAGAGCCTCAGTTCTTTTCACGTCGGCATTTATAAGGTGCAGTCTGTATTATAATTGTCCTTTCAGAGGCCACGCTTCATGAGATGAATAAAGAACAGTAATAAAATGATGCAATAGAATATATTTCTGTATATGAAATGATGCAATAGAATATGTTTAGAATATATTTCATATAGAAGCATAAGACATATCCTGTTTCCACTAGTCCTGGAAGCTGTGTCCTTGATTTCTTTACTAGCAGTGATGCTGCAGGACCAGCACCATACTGGTAGCGATGTGGAGGACCAGGCTTTCTGCTGTAGCAGGAGGGATACACCAGCCTGGTGAGACCTTTCTGCCTTCCAGCATCCCCTCTGAACGCAGGTGAATACAGGCCACAACCAGGGAGTCCGATGGCTTTGTGAGATGTCTGATGGAAAGTATTACTAGCTCTGACATGTGGCCTTTTGAATTGGCCATCTCTTGCCAAATTCTTCTAGGCAGTGTTGAATAAGTGGAGCTACTACTGGGAGAGCAGGCTATTTGGTTTAAATACCCAAATTAAACAAGAAACAGAGAGCTCAGCAGAAAGAGCTTCTTTAACATCACTGCATGGACTCCTGTGATGTGAAAGAAAGAAAAAGGATCAAAAGAGCCCATAAGTAGCAGTAAATCATCACTAAAGAGCAGACCAAGCTGCAAGTGTCACTGTCTGTCATTAGTTTTAGAGCTACCTTCAAGAAAGAAGCTGTTAATCAGGGTGAGCTGCAACTCAGATCTCATCCTTTGGCTGATCCAAATGGACAAAGCTGGATGGCACTTCATCTCATTTGGAGCTGAGGTAATGCCACCAGCGTTCATAAGGGATAGGGCTGCAGGGACATTCAAGATCTGATAGGGGGTGATTGTAAGGACCCTCAGATGTGGAAACAGTGGAGCCACAAGGGACATTCTCCAGCTACATCAGAAAAGAAAACCACTGTTCCTACCACAGGTACCAAATCATGGAATCACAGAATTACAGAATCGCAGGGTTGTAAGGGATCTCCAAAGGTCATCCAATCCAACACCCCTACAACAAGCAGGACCATCTTTAACTAGAACAGGTTGCCCAGAGCCCCATCCAGCCTGTATGGCTCCAGGGATGGGGCCTCTGCCGTCTCTCTAGGCAGCCTGTTCCAGTGATCCAGCACCCTCAGATTAAAGAACTTTTTCCTCATGTCACTAGAAGTCAAACATCTTTGGGAAAGAGATGTTCAGAGCTATTTATCAAGAGACTAGGTGACTATTTACCATGTTGATGTGGCTTGAAGTGTCTTGGACACTTCTGATCCTGCACCAAGTGACTCTGCTGACTGCCTGTAAGCCAAACTTGGGGTTAGACCCTGGTCTGGGGATGCTTTAAAGCTTGGGTACTTTGTCCAGACACCTATTACACACAGTCCTCGAGCTCTTTCTGTCAATGTCTGTGAGGGCACACGATGCTATCCTATTCAGCAGATGTTTCCTACAGCATTTTATTCCTGTAGGCCCTGAGAATCACCTCCAGGCAATGCAGAAAAGAAGCTCTGCTTCTCTATTCCCAGTCCTCCTAAGCAACTAACAGAAAAGGAAGAATTTACCCATCACTGGGAGTTGGAGCCGTGGCATCTGTATGCTCACTCACCCTGTATCCTCATTACTGTCTCCCCTGGAGCCCTGACTCATCAAGCTGATTGCTGTGTGCCAACACAGGCAGCAGCCCAGCTGTTAGTCACTGTGGGGAGCACGGAGCGTGTGTGTTCACCCAGGTACTGCAAGGCAAAAAGTTTCTACATTTTCTGTATGCTACTTCAGGTTTTAAGAAACCAGAGTAACTCTAACTATTCTTAGGCCTTTCCCTTCCCAGTCTAACTGCAGCAGGGAATTCAGCACAACTGCCCTAGCAGCTTTGCACCCTGTGCTATCCACATAAACCTTGGCTTGAACAAAGTTCACAGACAGTCTTAGGTGAATAGATGAAGATAAATACATGGAGTCCTCCATCTCTGCTAGGGCTTTGGCCACCACCTTCTGGCATCCCAGCACAAAGCCCTGCTTGCTAGGTTAGCAAGCCACCTGGTACAGTTCTTGTCCTGCTTTGCCAGATCAATTTTGCCTTTCCCTCTGCTGTCCTCATTCCTCAAAGACAGTTATCAGAACTTAATCTGTCTCTTGGATTCCAGTTTCATAACCAAAACTTTACCCGCAGGATGCAACACACTGACCTGAGCCTTTCTGTTTCACCAGGAGGACTGGGGAGAACATCTCTTGGGCCCCCATCACCTTGATCCCTGTGGAAACAGGAGGGTTCCCAGAGCAGCTGCTCATCCTCAAGTCTCTACTCGTCAGTCTGGCTTCAGCCCAGATGGGAAGGCATTGAGTTCACTCTAAGGACATAATGGGAGCTGACAACTGCACTGTGCTCCCAGGTGAACTAGAGCTGTATGAGGAGTCTGTGAGGTTTCTGTCCAGCTCTGATACCCCTCTGGCTCCTCATTGTGAACTAGACCATCTATCCTGCATCAGGGACAGCATGCACAGCACACATCCAGTGCCTGGAAGGCTGTGACTAAGCCATCAATTCCCGTCAACACCCACTGGTCACCCACAGCCAGCAGCCCCAGTACAGCTCCTCTGGAGATTGCTCTCTCTGTCTGGAGTGCACCGCCAAAACCCAAGCTTGGAGAGCAGCACTTTCCTATTTAAGCAGGGACAGAACAGGGTTAGGTTACTGATGTTCCTGTAACAGGAGCAGAAGGCAAGAACATTACCACCCATGAGCACACGGGCTGTAGATTACAGGTGTCCATATTCCCCCAGAAGGCAGTGCAGGTATCTACCATTCATAATTATTTTAGCAAGTAAATTTAAGCCCATTCTAAGAAGACACCTGCTCATGTTTACTTTTAAGTGTAAAATTGATGGGACTATTCATGCATCTACATTAAGTCCATGGTCTGTGGTTCCACAGAATTGCAGCAGCACTGTATATTTAAAACTTCATGGGGAAAGGAACTTCATACAGAGCTAATTAGGTGAATCATCATAGTTTTGTCTGGATTCTGTAGAGTTTCATCTCGCTCTGCTCACATTCCTGAATAAAGCAGAACAGCAGGCAGGGATGAATCCAGATCCTGGATAAGGAGCTATCCTCATCTCAGCCCAATCCCCATGTCTTCTGAGAACCACTGGGCTGGATGCCTGACAAGACTATCTCAATCATGCCAGCAGGAAATGCTTTGTGCCAGGCTCGACTACAATAAGCCAGCCCATTCCTATTGGGAAAAGAATCTGATTTCACAAGGTGATGGTTCTACCTCCCCTAGGTTGCTATTGGCAGGCGTTGACCACTGATGGACACCACAGGTTTGTATGCACTGAAGGAAGGTTGGTTTGTGTGCTTTCAAGTTGCTTAAAATACTGTGCCTCTTTAAAATTCAAAGTCAGGAGAGATCAAGTCAACAGAGGTCTGATGACACAGAAGCAGAGAAATTTATACTGGCGATAAAAACACTAATAAGAGGCTTCCTATACCCCCAAGGTAATGATGCACAGAAAACTATGTACAGGCTCAAAACAGAAGAGTTGTTCAGAGCCTCAAGACAAGAAGTAGTAGAGGAAAGCTAAACAAGACAACGTTAAGCATTAGGGCTTTCTCCATGAGTGCAAAGGAGCAGAACAGCCAACTTTTGCAGGAAACAGTCATTTTGGATGACGGAGTTCAGTCATTAATATAAAGGGTTTGGGCTCTCTCAGATTTTCACGGCACTTGAAGTCCATTGTGAAGCTTCATTATAAACAGACAAGTCATCCTTTGATTGAATGCGGACAGCAGGTGTTATTTCAGTAAGTGTCACGCTCACACTCTTTCTCATTGCAGTCCAAAGCTCCCATTCCTTAAAGCCCCCAAATCCTCCCTTGCTGGCCCACTCAGCTGTCGATGGACCCCATGGTGCCTACTGCACTGCAGCGTCTATGAAAGAGCAGCTACCACAGGTGGGATTTATTGTAGAATCATAGAATCATCGGGGATCGGAAGGGACCTGGAAAGATCATCCAGTCCTGTCCCCCTGCCACAGCAGGATGCCCCAACCAGGCCCAGGTGGGTTTAAAACATCTCCAGAAAAGGAGACTCCACAAACCCCAAGGCAGCCCCCCTGGATTCCCTCATCACCCTCCCTGGGAAGAAGTTATAATATCAGTCAGGGTTGGAAGGGACCACAGGATCATCCAGTTCCAACCCCCCTGCCATGGGCAGGGACACCCCACGGTAGAGCAAGCTGGCCAGGGCCTCATCCAGCCCGGCCTTAAACACCTCCAGGGATGGGGTGCCCAACCACCTCCCTGGGCAACCCATTCCAGGCTCTCATGGTGAAGAACTTCCTCCTCACATCAAGTCTAAATCTACCCATCTCCAGCTTTGCTCCATCCCCTCTAGTCCTGTTGCTGCCTGAGATCCTAAAGGCCCCCTCCCCTTTGCAGGCCCCTTCAGATACTGGAGGCCACACTAAGGTCACCTCGGAGCCTGCTCTTCTCCAGACCAAACAGCCCCAACTCTCTCAATCTGAGCTCACAGGAGAGGTGCTCCAGACCTCTGCTCATCCTCGTGGCCCTCCTCTGGACTCACTCCAGTACATCCACATCCTTGTAAGAAGGGTTCCAGAACTGGACCCAGTACTCCAGATGAGGTCTCACCAGAGCGGAGTAGAGGGGGAGAATCACCTCCCTCGACCTGCTGGCCACACTTCTCCTGATGCAGCTCAGGACCTGCTTCGCCTTCTGGGCCACAAGTGCACACTGTACCTATCACACAACCCCAAAACACCAACATGGGAAATGATTGCAGTTCTCTAGGCACTGCTACAGGGAGGCAGCAGTGATGGGAGCAGCCCTGTAGATGATCTGCTTATGGACACTCAGAAAAATGCAGCCACAGCCTCATCCCATCTCAGTTAAATGTTCTTCTCATTGTGATGAATAAAAACAAGCCCGACTTCAAAGTTTTTAAGAAAGAGATGCTTATATCTTACTACCATTGACCTCTGGCAAATCTGAGCAGCTGGCTGAAGCAGTTCTCCTGCTCAGAGCTGAAAATGCCCCAAACCTCCAGACTGGGAATGACACAAAGATCCACGTGAATTGACAGAGAATGCCTCCAGCAGAGTAGTGTGCAGGCCTGGTGACTGAGCACGAGGCTGAGCCAGGAGGCACCAAGTGCAATCTGAGCACCAAGAGAAGACCCTGAAGTCAGTGTGACAGAAGGACTGTAGTGGAAGCAACTTCCCTGAGGTATCAGAAGTCAAAGTATTTGATCAAATGTCGGATGTTTTCAGTCTGGCCTCATAGAAGAGGTGCTCATCCCCCAGTCGGTAGCTCTGCAGGGGGTTTTTGTGGCCACAGTGTAGGACCTGCTCTTGGCCCTGTTAAACCTCATCCCATTAGCTTCCACCCATTGACCCAGCCTGTCCAGATCTCTGTGCAGCATCTTCCTCCCCTCCAGCAGATCGACACTCCCCCCCCTAACTTGGTGTCACTTGGGAATTTTCTAAGGGGAGACTCGACCCCCTCCTCCAGGCCATCAATAACGCTGTGGAATAGAACTGGATCCAGAACTGATCCCTGGGGGGGCTTCACTGGACACCAACAGGATGCGGCACTCTTCCACACGCTTTGTGAAGACAAGTAAGTCTTTCCCATGTCTGGCTTACGCAGCTGTGTATGTTTGCACTAGAGGTTTATAGAGATGGACTGGAGGAAAAACAGGCTTCCCAAAACTGCCTGAATGCTGCAGGCAATTCTGCAATGTGGGATCTACACTTCCTTTGCCCCAGAGTGAGAATCCTGACTGGGTGACAGCTGTGGCATTCTTTTTGTCAGCATGAAAAATCATTTAACTATTCACCGCGTATTTTCCAGGTCTGTGAAAGCCTTTGGGATTATGCTGGAGGGAAGATCCGGTTATGTTCCTATGGAAACCGTAACACTTCTATAAAAGTCTGTTTAACAAGGGAGAATGTGACACTCTATCTCATTCAAGGTGAGCCACCGCCAGAATAAATCTCTGATCAGCTTCCAGCTGGGTTTTAAAGGCTGAGAGGGCACCAGTGTATTTCTCACACCGTTTATAGGAGTGAGACTCTGCAGGAGTGCCGTAGCACAGGTGTTGCAGTCTTACATGGGAAGCTGCAGTCATTTGACTGGACCTGGAAGGAGGTGTTTCTGTCAGGTAGATCAGTAATGATTCCTCAGTTTATGTCGTTCACACTTCTTCCCTGGTTTATACACGTGTAACTCCAGTGACTGCACTGAGAGCAAGAAGAAACCCGTTATGTTTTTCCATGAAATACTGAAGTGTTCCCAGCTGTTTGCTTGCAAACACCTAGACAAAGGGATGATGTTTTCCTCACTGAGTTACTACTCTTCTTGAGATTAAAGTTGCCTTTGAAATGAAGAGCTTTTGTCCCTTAGGTACTGCAGTTCCAGGTAAGCACACGGCGCCTGATGTTGCGTTGAAGCACAGACCCTGCAGCTGGAGGGAGTCAGAATTTGTTCTCCTCAGAGAAGGAGATGTTCAACGTTTAGAATTCATTTAATATTTTCCCACTGGCAGCACTCCCAGCCACATTGTGGATGATGCAGCAATAAACTGAGAGTAGTAGGGCTGGTCTGGCTTGATGGTGAGTGAAAGCTGAAAAGGAAAGTTGCTCTCTAACTGACTTCTAGTTCTGTTGAAGGATCACTGATATGAAAGAGTTGCTGGAGCAAGCATTGACATGCATTCTAGACACAGCATCGGATGTTTTCATTTACTCCTACTGCTTGAATAAATGCAATGGGTTAAAGTATTTCTTGATAGCATGGAGAGACCTTGCTCTTTACAGTATGACTGGCCCTTTCTGGATTGTAGCAAAGGCAGCCATGTACGTTTTTGTCCATGCACGTGTAAGTCAGTCACAAAAGAGCTGCAGAATGCTTCCCAGGAGAAAGAGACGGGCACAAACACAAAGGGTGCATGACAGATCTGTTCAGGGCCTCATCCAGAAAAGCCTTACACAGTAACTTGACTTATTGAACTGTCACGTTCCCTGTGAAGACATTCTTCTCTGCAGACTGAGTTAATAAACTCCCGCAAGTGTTCTTTCAGCATCTTCACTTGTTTTCCCTGCTACACAGCCACTGAGGAGGCCATTTGTGTCCATTGTGATAGATCATGCTCATTAAGACATCGTACCAAGCTACCACCACTCACCACTGTCAGTGGACTTGTTCTGAGTGAGCAAGCCAAGCTTCTTTGCTCTTTGTCGCAGAAGCCACTGTTAGAGCAGCCAATTATCATCTGAACAGCTGGGCTGTTGCAGAAGCCATCAAACCCCAGCAAGCTCTACACTCTGTCTGTCTTGTAGGGTGCCATGAAGTGATTGAGGTCTACCAACTCTTGCTCTGCTGGGATATGGAAAGTGCAGTAAACTTGCACCAGAAGGGAAAGCCTCTAAGAAAGTTCCTACATTATCTGCTCAAGAAAAATATGATTCCCACACATCTGGTGTGGCCACCTTGCTGTTAATTGTGTTTCTAAAGTGACAGCTCATTCATTTTCCCCAGCTTTCACTTACTAAGGAGGTACTTTCTACTCCCTCTACCTATCAGGATATGTTTTTAATAGTAGTTGCTAGGGCCTGGATTGCCTTGGGCACCTCCATTTCCGCAGAGATGGAGACAAAGCAGACAAGTGGAAAACATAGAAAACATTCTTAAGCAGTCAGGATTAGAGTGCAATGCCTTCCATCCCCGATGATTCTATGAATGTATGAAACCTGTTCTCTTTCTATCAGCTGTTTGGATCGGTATATCCTCAAGCACTACCTCACTAATTATGCTGGATGCTGAACTGCCTCAAACATGGGCAGAAACAGATGATGGGAAGAGAAATCTGTCTTTGCATGAGCCAAGCAAAAGAGTGTCAGAAGCACAGGGTGTATCCTGAGTTTGTGGGCTCCTTGTGGAAGTCCTGCCACTGTCTCGAAGGATGTGCTGGTAGGAAATGATGGGCACTGGAGCACATGGCAACTCGAGGCCCAAAATGCAGAGTGAACTTGCCACTAGAGAAAGCAGCAATGAGGAAGAAATGAAGACAGCTGCTGAATCTGTTTGCTAGGTTCAGCTCAGGGAGTCACAGAACCACAGGATTTCAGGGGTGGAAGGCATCTCCAAAGATCATCTAAGTCCCACCTCCCTGCCAGAGCAGGAGCAGCCAACAGTACCCAGTGCTCCCAGGCTGTCCAAAATGATGCCAATAAATATCCATGATGCTGTCAATCAAGTTTCAATCCAAAAACATTCACAAGTTTATTAAAAGGCTTTCAACATGAATTTATCAAAAGGCAAGCACTTGCCCACAGGCCCCTCAGAAGCTCCAGGGCAGTGGGTTTGAACCAACCCCCCCCCAAGTCTGTTTCAGCTGTCCGAAGCCTCTGTTCCAGCTGAACTAAAATAGACCACTGCAGAGCAATGTTGCACCTCTGCCCAGCCTAGAAGCAGCAGCACAGAGCTTGCAGGAAGCGTCGGGAATGTCGCTGCCTTGAAGCCCTTAGGATGTGGCTGGTCTGAGCTGCCAGGCACCGGACGGAAGGTTCCTTGTCTTCCTCCAGTTGCTGAAGAGCTGTAACAGAATGAAACAGATCCGACATGAATGGCCACATCTGCAGAGATCCCCAGGCAACCCTGCTCGACCACACCAGCCCCAGCCACCTCTTGCCCTGGCCAGGAGACTGCTGCAGCACAGGACTGTTGCAGACGCCCCCCAGGATACTCCCCTGCCCCGGAAACATTTCCCTGGAGCAGAGCAAGGCATAGCAGCCCCCTGCCCTGGCTTACAGACCCTGCCCCTCCAGCTGCAGCCAGCACAGCCCAGCCCTGACTCACCACTATAGATCTCATCCACCTTCTCGATGTCTCGGTCCCTCAGGTGTTGTGCAGCAAGCCCTGTGCAGAGAGCAAGGTCAGAGCTGCTGCTCATCAGCAACCTCCCAGCAGGGCAACCATGGGAAGAGGGAGGCCAAAGCACAGCACAGAGCAGGTAGTCAGGGTTCTGGCAGCCACAGGGCTGGCTGCTAATGTGTTGGCAGGGCCTGGGGTCAACAGACCAAGAGAGGGATCACAGGGGATGTGGCTCACCAGTGAACCTCACGGCCTCTTCTCGCAAAGTGTGCTGAGTAGCCTTCAGGTAGCACAGGCTCTGGTTCAGGGTATCTTCAACCATGCTGCTATCCAGTGCCAGCTGCAAGGTGGCATCTCAAGGTCTCAGGGTTCACAGGGCCCCAGCACTTTGTCTGGTGGAAGAGTTTAAAAGAGATGAAACATGATGGGTTAGACGACCAAAGCCTAGAAAGGAGACAATAGCTATCTGCAAATATCTGGACGTGTTAACAGTGGTGAATAGTAGAAGTAATATTAGGAGGGGAAGTTTGAAGCTAAGAAAACTCAAGTGTCAGACAAGACTAGGTAACGTATCCATAGCTTGTCCTCTACCAAAGCCCGGAGATGTACTTCTGTTCTGGCAAAAGGTAGATAGAATTTTAAGAGGACAAAGGTGCTGACATAGGGGCTGGCTACTTCCTCAGAGGGAGAAAATGCAGCTGTACACTTCTTGCAGTGGAACTGTGCTTGCTTTGCTGTCAGGACCTGCCTGTGTGCACTGCTCCAGGGTTTGCAACCACAGAGGCATTCCTTGGCAGAAGGTTTTGTCCACCAAGTAGTTAACTGTCCATTCATGTGAGGTCAGCTTGGCTTTTGCTGCTCTCTTTAGGTCTGCAGGAAGCCCACCCCTATCAGGGCTCCTCATCAGAATGGCAGGGCAGAGGGAGTCTGCTGATGGAAATGCTGCTACACAAACTGCCCACCCTTCCACAGCCTTCTGTCAGGGATAGGTCACTGACAGCCTGCTCAGGTCATGGGTCAAGGAGCAATCAGTGACTCTGTATCATCAGAGCTCAAACACAGATACTCACCAGGTCCCTCACCCAGCACTTGGTCTCCTCCTGCTGCTTCCAGGGAGCAGGTGTCTAGAAACACACTTTTGTCTTCCCTGTTGCTGATGAGCAACAGGGACAACCAGGGAAACCCTCACTACTGCTTCAGTGGATGTGTAATTGGATTTGCATTGGAGGGAAGTCTTCTCCACTCCCTTCACTGCCCTATGCCAGCTAACCACGTATCACTGCACCCTCTGAAAACCCTCCCTCGACCCTAGAACATGGGTTTCCAGCAGTACCACCATCTGCATCGACAGCAGTAGTTCACAGTTTCCCAGGTCACATGCCAAAAGCTCCTATCTAGAGTCCCGACTTCAGACATCTGGAGAATGGATGTTCTTAATTCCTTAGAAATCTGGGGGCAATCCTAATCCAAGAAGGTGTAAACTCACAACTTCCCAGACAAATATCCTAGCTGTCAGCCTCTCAAATGCTTTGTTCCCCTTTGTTTACTCGCTTTTCAAAGTGGGATTGCACTTGCTCTTTGAGGTGCTTTGAACACTGCGGGTGATATCTAAACACCTCACTTGTGTAACCCTTGTTTGAGGGAAGTTCCTCTGTGCTTCATTACTTTTGCTTCATCGTTACCCAGACTGAAGAATACAAGTCCAAAAGCTTGGCCATCACAGCTTCACCAGAGACTGAGGTCTTCTTGTTTTAACTGGATGCCTATGTGTGATGCAGTTATAGAAGCCAAAAAACTTCCAAACAAGCCAAAAATAAAAATCCAGGGTATTTTTCTCTCCAAAGTAGGACAAGCCACTGTGGAGAAGTTCTCTATTAACATCCTGTGTCTCTTCTGAGGCCACATCTGCACAATTTTATCATGTAATTAGACCTTGGCTCCTGCCAATGAGGGAGTTATTAGCTAAATGCTCCTCAGACAAAGGAAAGCCTCACTGCATAAATTAATGCAAATCCAGCTCGGGCTCTCCCCTCTCCTGCTGCTTGGAGCTGTTATGATCCCTGTGTTGCTGCAAGAAGTGAATGTGCTGCTGGGGCCCAGGGACAATAAGCTGATGAGAGAGGAGACAAGGGCAAGGCAGCCCCTTCATTTTTTCCACTCAAGGTTCAGATGTACAGTCTTGATGAGAAGGAACTACTCATGAAGCAGCTTTGTGGAAAAGATAACGAGCAAGAAGAAGCAGCAGGGGAGCAAGAGAAATGGATGAAAACTTGTTATTCCTGCTGGTGCCAGGGTAGAGGGACACTTGGAAGCACTGACTGGGGCCATAATTCTCCTCCCCATGGGAATTGTCACTTCCTCACCCCCTGCTGCTGACAAAGAGGTGGCAGGATGGGACAGGTGTAGGGCAGCACTGTTCTCCAGTTGTTCCCAGAGGAGATTGGAAAGATGGAGGCAGCAATTGCCTCCACCCCCTTCCAACCCTGACTGATTCTACCCAGGGAGAGTGATGGGGCACTGGAGGAGGCTGCCTGGAGGGTTTGAAACCCACCTGGACTTGGTCTGGGTGATCCTACTGTGGCAGGGGAATTGGACTGGATGATCTTTCCAGGTCACTTCCGATCCCTGATGGGTCTACTATTCTATGATTCTAACTGTTGAAAGATCTTCCCCCAGCAATAGCCACCCCACTCTTCCCTCTGCCATATCCAGGATGCTCCTAACCTGGCTTTCCAGGCTGTGGTCCTGGCCACTTGGCTCTTGGTAATGGACTTTATTGTTGCTTGGCATGTCTTGCAGCCAGTTCCTGTGCAGTAGGTGTAGGTGGTCAACTATCCTACTATCCTTAAGAGTTCAAAGTAGTACCAGCACCTTGTTCTTCTCTGTGAGGTCTGAAGAAGCTTCTCCTTGTTAGTCCTCTGGGTCTAGAGCAGCCTCACAAAATATACAAGTCCTTTCAGTGGGGATCAGCTGAAGGATCTCCCACAAGGCTTGTCCTTACTTGGCACTAACTTCACACAACCCTAACCAGGAAGAAGATGCATGTCTGCAGAGGAGAGCAGACACCCACTGCCATGACTCTTCCCTCTTTTCCTGGCTGCTACTGAAGCCTTGGAGATTTGCTGCCGCTGCTTCCAAGTCAGGTTTTTACTGCTGCTGAACCACCAAGAGTGGGGAGGCTTTGCAGTCCCACAGAAGCGTTGCAGAACAGGGACCACTTCCCAGGATGCACAAACAGTGCAGGTCCTGCTCTGTCACTTAAATAATTAGTCCAGCAATGACAGAGACACTTGGCACAAACAAAGCACTGCTTATACTCTCTTTTCTTTCTATGCTTTACTCCAAAATATCCTTTCTCCTTCCATGGAGTACTGCATCCAGCTCTGGAGCCCCCAGTACAAGCAACTGTTAGAGTAATGATCAGAGAAAAGCCACAAGGTTGATCAGAGAGCTACAGCACCTCTCCTGTAACCTGAAGGAATTGGGGTTGTTCAGCCTGGACAAGGACAGGGTCTGGGGGGGGGAAGCTTACAGCAGAACTCCAGTACCTGAAGGGGGCTGCAGGAAAGGAGGAGATGGAGCCCTTTATACAAAGACCTGTAGTGATAGGACAAAGTGGAATGGTTTCAAGCTGAAAGAGGGGAGATTCAGGTTAGATATTAGGAAGACATTTCTCACTGTGAAGGTGTTGAGGCACTGGAACAGGTTGCCCAGGAAGGCTGTGAATGTCCCCTCCCTGGAAGTGTTCAAGGCCAGGTTGGATGGGGCTCTGGTGAGAAGTGTCCCTGCCCATGGCAGGAGGAGATGATCTCTGAAGTCCTTTCCAACCTGAGCCTTTTTATGATTCTATGATTCTACCTTAGGAAAGGGTCAATGCCAGTTGCAGGGGGTGTTTTCCAATCACAACCCAGGCCAAACCTGTGTAGAGCTCAGCTAGGTGCACTTGGGCTCACCTGGCTCCATGAACAGTGCTACAGCTCAAGGGAAATGCCGGGTATCCCTAGAGGATGTGCATTACGGTATTCATTGCGTGTCAGGCTGGGCAGGATTTATTGCCTTGTTTGTTTTCTTTGCTGCTGCTTGAGGGATATTTACCCTTTGCTAGGCTCACTTTACTGGCCAGGGAAAGGACTCCCCAGGCAGTAGGAATTTGATGTCCAACAGTTTCTTATCTGAAATTCTAGTCCAGCTGGTATTAATAAAGATTCAAGATTATTTAGTATTTCCAGTGTGGTGGCCAGTGGCAGAGGGGCTGGGAAATACAGAACAGGCTGACAATGACAGCAACAGATAACGTTTGCAATAGCATCTGATCTGATAAACATTTTCATATTAAGCTCATGAACACAGCGCATGCTGTAATGGGTGTATGACCCTGGTTACTTACATTCTCCATCAATACTTCATGTAAGCAGTTAGATACCAGCTGTCCAAATGCCTTTGCTCGTGGTATCATTTTTCCCCCCCCAGTTTAACCCTGCAGATACAAAGGAAAAGCCCAACCAGATTGCAGTGGTGCTTTTGGTAGAAGCCTTTGCCCGTTTGCTGGTTTGCAGCGCCTGTAAATGCCTGTCACTTGCCATTTCACACTTCATTCTTCGCAGAGCCAGTGGTTTTGCTGCCTGGGAGCAGAGCAGTGTGAGGCTGGGGCAACCATTACAAATCTGAAATGATTGTGTGTGGCTGAGGAGGAGAAGTGCCTTCTCCCCTCTCCCTTCTGCTTGCTCACACTTCCAGCAACTGATGCTTCAGCTAAGAGCCTCTTGATGCAGAGTCCCTGTGGTGAGGACTGATAGCAGATTATGTCTGAAAGCAGAGCCATGCCCGTGGTAGCTGCACTGGTACTCACATGAGGCTCTTAACTCATGCTGTCCCCTCCTGGACTGACCTAGGTGCAGCTACATATCCATGAGCCTCCAGAGAAGAATGCAGCTCCTGGGGGTCTCTGGCCCTGCTCACCAGCTGAAGATCAGGGTTTGCTCCTTGTTTTGAGCCACTTTAACATGCAAAGAGTTGTTCAATTAGAACAAACAGGTCTGGAAGGATTTTAGGATGTCTTCTAGTGCCTTTTTACCCCAAAGCCACCATTGCATGCTAATCACCCTGATGCACATCTGCTCAGATTTTGCCAAAACTCCTCTCAGTAATGGAGAGCTCACGGCTTCCATGGGCATAACTGCTACTGTGAATTCCACCCCGGTGTCCAGACTCAGCCTGCTGCAGCGTTCCTCCGTTACACTTTGTCTCAGACAGATAGAGATCAGGTTATTCCCTCCCTCTTTGCAGCAGTGATTTGTACTGTTGCAGGAACTCATCCTGCTCTCCTGCCTTGGCTGTGAGCTATTAGCAATGCCAGACACAGGGTCTGGCTAATCTTCTCATTCCCTAGAGACCTTGGGTGGTAGTACCCGTACTGTGACCTTTCAGTCCTTGAAGCCATGCCCACTGCCCCGGTATACTCCCAGCATTTCCCCCCCCATGCAGGCATCACACACATCCTCCCATGCTGACTTCATGCAGCCCACCTTGGCCCCGTGCAGCTGCTGCCCAGCCTGGCTGTACATGGCACAGAGGCAGCCCTATAAGGAAGGAGACAGGGTAGGTTTTCTCCCCTGTAATCCCTGCATTGCCCTTCCCATATCCTCCCACATAAGCATTAGCCACAGAGCCCAAATTGAAGTGCTCTTCCCATTACTCCCTTTCCTCAGTCCTCCCATTGTCTATTACTCTATCAGCTCACGCTCATTCCTCACAGGTCATGTTTTCTAGACCAGTGAGCATTTCTGTTGCTTTCCATTGGATTCTGTCCAACTGGGCTACATCCTTCTCAAAGTTAAGTGCCCTCAGCCTAGCAGAGCATCTCTGCTGGTCGCTCACACATGCTGAGATGAAAAATCACTCCATTTGTCTTGCAGGCTGTAATTTGGGTCATATATCTTGGCATGGAGATGCCCTGCTGCTGACTTGTGCTTTGTCTTGGTCTGTTATGACCCCCCAGGCTCTGTTCTGCAGAGGGGTGTCAGTGCAGGCATTTTAACTCACACAGCTGCTTATTCCAGCATAAGGTGGGAGCTTGCACTTGTCCCTGCAGAAGTGCATCCTATTTTGCTCAAACTGTTTCTCCAGTTTGATAAGATCATTCGTTAAGCTCTCTCCTCCAAAATACTGCAGCTGTCTCCTCCAAAATACTCGCAGCCTATTCGAGCTTGCTGTGGTCTTAAAAATGAATAAGCCTCTTATTTATTTTATAGGCCACCAGCCTGGCCTGGCTACCGACTTGCTCTCCAAAGACACCTGGTTCGTTCTTCATGCCTTGGATTTGGACAGTGCAAGACGGTTGATTATGAGAACAGAATACAAAGGGCCTGATAAGAAACAAGACAAAATAAGAGCAGGGAGCAAAGATTAACTCAGGTTTCTGGTTCCTGTTTCCAGTTTTAAGATAAAAGAGAAAACCAGTGACACGTGGCACGTGTCATCTGCCTCATCTTAGTGGCCCTAGCCAGCAGCAAGCCAGAAATGTGTGTCCTTACACCGTGCACATGCCATAGAGCCGCTATTTCAGGATCACCTTCCATATGCCAGCACATCCCAAAGAGGAGCTGAAAGATGTAAGACCATGTATGCAGTGCCTGGGATACAGGCTATCAGGGGCTCAGGGGGGTCAGCAGGAAAGAGCCATCAGTCCTGCAAATGGGACTATGAAAAGAGTCCGGCTCTGGTTGCACCTTCACTTAGCCAACTGAGAATCTACTTTACACTCAGTTTGATGTCCACTGCTCCCCTCAGTGAACGTTAAGGACTTGCCCAGCTGTCCCAGCTCATTCTCAGCAAACACACCCAGTTTTCCTGTCTTGCTGTTGGATTGAGCAGTGGTTTTCCTCAGCCCAACAGCTGCTTTCAGATGTCACAGGAGCAGGCAGTGGTAGTGGTTCTCAAGGGGAGTTTTTTCTTCCTCTTGCCTGTCAATCAGCAAAGAGGCCCTTGGAGTATTTGTAGCTTATAGAGTACCTGAAATTCAGAGTGGGTCTCGGAGGGATGTTGTTAGAGAAGAATTTAGAGACTTTGCAGCAACACTTAAGGGGGTCTAATTCTTCAAATGCCCCAAGTTCCCAGACAACTCACTAAATATTGGAAGGAAATGCAAAGGAAGATCTCAAAGGGATAAATCTGTGTGGCTTAGGAAAGAGAAGGGATGAGACAGCATCTGGAAGTTGATGAAAGTAGAGAAGTGACTGTGATGACTTGAAGAGCATAAATCAGGAAGGATGTGTGCTCGGAATTAACTCAGATGACCGACTAGGGAAGAGTTTTGCCATCACAGTTATGTCAGCAACACTGCGATATATCTAGTTTTATACCATGTCCCAGACAGCATCTCGTCAGGCTCAGCTCTTTCACAGAAGCTGGGTACCCTGCTCAAAGGAAAAACAAGTTTCTCAGGGTCACACCCAGCCGAGTTTGACAGGGTTTGTTCCTTCAGGAAAAAATTCCTTTGTCAAAACTGTTTATTTTCACTCTTCAAAGTCAGCAAGAGCTGGCAGCAGTCCATCATGCCAGGCTATCCATAGCTTTGCTTGGCATGAAACACCAGCAAAACTCTGCTAGTGATAAAGTCTCCAGGGCTCTCCACCTGCAAGGAATTTCTTAGCAGATTTCATAACCTGAGGAGACTAGGGACTTAGTTCCTAGTCCATTTCAGTTCACTTTGGCACCCTCCCTTCTCTTCAGATGTTCAGAAAGCCCTCCCAGACTGTCTCTCCTCAGACGCAGCCAGGATTTCTGGCCATTGATCAGGTGGGAACCAGTTGTGCAACAGGAGGGCAGATCCTTGTGAAAAGCTGCTGACCTGCCTTCCACCTTCCTCGGGCAACAGCTGTAGTTTGTGTTGTGATCTTCCTCAGGGGCATTCCACTGCTTAAGAATATCCAGAGCAACCTAATAAGCAGTAGTGCCAGAGACTGTTGAGCCCATGGGGCAAGCTCCCAGCTGCAGGATGCCTGTCTCTGCTGTACGAGGTCTGAGGCGATGCTGCACATCTGTCACCAGCTCCAAATAGTTCCTGGCTCTCTCTTCCCCTTGCTCACAGACAAGACCAGGGCACACAGCTTGCCAGCCATGACTTGAGGACAGGTTAAAGGAGGCAGGTGGTGTTAAACCGTCAGGGAAGAACAGCTGTAGGAAATTGTGAAAGATAAGTTGTGGTGACATAGAAATAGAAGTAGTGTGTCTGGAGGCAGATTGCACAGAATCATAGAATCATCAGGGATCAGAAGGGACCTCGAAAGATCATCCAGTCCAATCCCCCTGCCACAGCAGGACACCTAGACCAAGACCAGGTGGGTTTCAAATGTCTCCAGAGAAGGAGACTCCACAAACCCCAAGGCAGCCCCCTCCAGTGCCTCGTCATCCTCACTAGGAAGAAGCTGTAGAATTGGTCAGGGTTGCAAGGGACCACAGGATCATCCAGTTCCAACCCCCCTGCCATGGCCAGAGCCTCATCCAGCCTGGCCTTAAACNCTAAAAGGCCCCTCCCCAGCTTTTTTGTAGCCCACTTCAAATGCTGGAGGCCACACTAAGGTCACCTCGGAGCCTGCTCTTCTCCAGCTTGAACAGCCCCAACTCTCTCAGTCTGGCCTCATAGGAGAGGTGCTCCAGCCCTCTGCTCATCCTCATGGCCCTCCTCTGGACTCGCTCCAGCACATCCACATCCTTCTTGTAATAAGGGCTCCAGAACTGGACGTGGTGCTCCAGGTGGGGTCTCACCAGAGTGGAGTGGAAGACAGAACACACGGGAACTGGTGGCAGGTTGCACAGAAACACAGGAGGCAAAAAGCAGTTTGAGGAACAAATGGCAGAGGGGATGAACTCTGATAATGTCTCTTCCCAGCAAAGATTGAGAAGCACATCAGAAAATCTGCAGGACCAGCTGATAAGAGAAGATCACAGGAGACAGGGGAATTTTTAAGTGATTTATTTGCATCTGTGCTCATAGTGGAAGAAACTGTGTTCACTTGGTTCCCAACACTCTTGGGGATTATGCAACTTGGGAAAGATTAGGTAAATTGAAGATCACTTTAGAAGACAGATGGAAAAAACTCACAGAGCAGAGAGCAATGAATAACGAGGCTCAAGGGACCTAAGATGTCTCAGCTGGAAGAGCTAAGGTCATAGCCAAGATGGGTCACGTAGGGATTACTGGAAGGTGAAACAGGGGCAAACATGAAGTAAATTTCAGAAAAAAAACCAGTTCCAAGGGTGTTCTGAGCAACTACAGTTATCTTACTCTGGTTCCTGCTCTCATTCTGTGACTAGGTGAGCTGCCAGTACCTGATGGAGGCCTGTGTGAAGGCAGGGGAAGGTCTATTCCAAAGGGTTTGTGTGGATAGGACAAGGAGCACTGGGTTCAGGCTGGGAAAGGAGAGATTTAGGCTGGAGATGAGAACAAAGCTCTTCATAGGAGGGTGGGTGATGGCTGGAATGGGCTGCCTGGGGAGATGGGGGGGGCACCACCCCTGGAGTCATTGAAGGTCAGGCTTGATGAGGCTCTGAGCAACCTGACCTAGGTAGAGATGTCCCTGCTTGCACAGGGAGGTTGGACTGGATGACCTCTGGAGGGCCCTTCCAGCCTGGAACCTTCTATGATTCTAATGACTCACTGAGAAGTTTGAACTCGTTTTCCAGTCTAACATAATGAAAAATCCACCCATCCTGGGTTTACAAGCTGGTGCTTTCCCCGCCTGACTGGAGGAGTGCAGGTTAATAGAACAGAAGAAGAAGAAGCAGGGGCCAAGGAGAAAAGTTTCTCTAGATAGAAAACGTTCATTAGAGATGTTGAAGACATCGCTGTGCTCAGGGAAGTTCACTGCATGAGCAGATTCATCTACAAGTATGCACTCACCCTGCACCCCAGCAGCGTAAATTCAACTGCTGATACTCATCCTAGATAGTTGTTCCAGTCCTCCCCTGACTCTCAGAACTGGGAAGATTTTCTCTGGGAGGGGTGGGGTGGTGGAATTAATGTTTCTTTGATGCAAGGAGATTTATCTCTGTGGAAGAGTTAAAAAATTAATGAGAGACAAGAGAAAGGAACATGAAGCTGAGATTAGTTCCTTGTTTGTTTTCTATCTCCTCCATCTGAAGTTATAGAAACGCACATGGTATCTGCTTTCTCCCACAGGCAGAGTTAATTACCAGAGTGAATCGCTTTCACTGCTTCCTGCTGGAATATTGCAGAACCACTGACCTGGCACCAGTGCCTCTGCTGCAGCTTCTCCAGGCAGCTGAAAGGGAGCAATAAAATACTCAGCAAATGCTGAACAAGGTCTTCTCCCAGACAGGACCCCCCATCTCCTACCTGCAGAGCCAGAAGCTTAAAGGCTTGAGCTCTGACTGACTGAGAGAAAGGAGACAGGAGAAGTTGTGTGAACCTGAAATACAAAGAAACCAAAGCCTCTCGAGGAAAGGGACTCAAACAGAGCAGGAGTCAGCTCTGAGGATATAAACACAAACAGTAAAACACCTCTGCATTTTTAGCATCAGCAGTATTGCGGCATCTGCCCCCACCTGGTTCCTCTTCACTGCTTCTCCACAAAGAGCCTTTGGGGTTCTAGGTGTCTGTGCCTCTGCTCCACCCCAAAGCCATAGCATTCTACACGTCTGTCCCCAGAGCCTCCCAACGTCTCTGAAGATTCACACAGCTGCACGATCGTTTGTGTTTGTCACCGGTTGGCCACACTGATCAGGCCAGGGACAAATTCTAATTAGCAATTGTGCTAATGAGCTCAGACTAGGAGGGCTCAGGGGCAAAAAGGGACAGGCTGGGTTGGGGAAACACAAAACTCATTCAATGAATATAACAGAAAAGAAAACCCCATCACCAAAGCATACAGAGAGTGGTCCTCCACACTGCGGGAGAAAAGTTCTCTGTGATGGTTGTTTGGCTAGCATGGGGTCTTTCCATGGGTTATAGGTCCTGATCCCTTGCCAAAGGCTGGAAGTGGCCTTGCTGGAGAGGACAGGACACATTTCTAGGGAGGCTATCCACTCACTGGCCTGTAGACAGATCAGCTCCTGCACTGCTGCGCTTCACAGCCACCTGGAGCTTTCATAATCACTTCAGTTGCACACTTTAGGGAGAACATTTTAGCACAGAATTATTGATGCTGGAAAAGAGCTCTGAGCTCATCCAGCCCAGCCCATGACCTGACATCACCTCATCAGCCAGACCAGGGCACTAAGTGCTACATCCAGTCTGTCCTTAAACCTCCAGGGATGGGGACTCCACCACTGCCCTGGGCAGTCCATTCCAAGATCTGATCCCCCTTTCTGTGAGGAAGGGCTTTCTAACACCCAACTTAACCCTCCCCTGGTAGCTTCAGCTCCTGCCTTCTCATCCTGTGCTGATTGCCTGGGAGCAGAGCCTTTCCCCCACCTGCCTACAACCTCCCTTCACGTAGTTGTAGAGAGGGAGAATGTTCTCCCTCAGCCTCTCCTCATCAGACTTTCTAAAGATGTTAGAAATCTTCTGTCTACGCTGTGATGTCTACACACCTGGTTTTGTTGGGGGAAATGGCATTTCCTCTTCCTGTGCCAGGGGATAAGGATGTCTTTTGAAGCCTTCCCAAGCTGCAGTGATGATACCGTTGGGGAAGTGTCTGAATAGAAAGAACCCCCCCTCATCTCTCATTTCTCTTCTCTCTAGCAAGAGTTTGAAATGTATTTTAAAAAGAAGCAGCAATGCATTGCATTAAGAAAGCAGACAGCACCATTTGCTCTTCTCATGCTGCTTCCAGACCTTGAATTTGTGGAAGTAACATCGAGCTTTACAAGAACAAGACACCACGAAAGGGCTAATATTACAGTGCCTGGCTGGTCGGGGTCCTCACTGTTGTAGTTCACATTCCAGAGTCTCATTATACTGCTCATTGCAAAGGTCTGTCAGAGAGTGGTACTGTCTAAGCACCCAGCTCCTCTTCTTCTCTACTTATTGCTTGTCTGCTCGTACGGGCTCGTCTAAAGGCACCTCTGTCACCTGTAATAAGGTAATAGGACTAACAGTTGCTCCGTGTCATCATGCTTCTTCCAGTTAGGTACAAGAGCTGTTTTACACATAAATCCGTGTCTTTGTTAGGCTTCTCTCTCTGCGCTCCGTGCAGCTCGTTCTGATGTCACTTCCAGTAACTGCACCAAGCCGTGAAACCTTGCTGATGGCAGAGCTGAAGAAGATGGGGGGATCAGATCTCCCCTTAGTACCTTTGCAGATGACACCAATCTGGGGGGAGTGTTGATCTGCTGGAGGGGAGGAAGATGCTGCACAGAGATCTGGACAGGCTGGGTCAGTGGGCAGAGGACAGTGGGATGAGGTTTAACAGGGCCAAGGGCAGTGTCCTGCACTTTGGCCACAATAACCCCAGCAGAGCTACAGCCTGGGGGATGAGTGGCTGGAGAGCAGCCTGGCAGAGAGGGACCTGGCAGTGCTGGTNGGAGCTGGAGGTGTTCAGCCTGGAAAGGAGATCCAGTGGGACCTTATCACTCTCTGTAACTAACTGAAAGGAAGTTGTAGACAGGTGGGGGTCAGACTCTTCTCCCACACAACCAGCGCCAGGACAAGAGGGCAGGGCCTGAAGCTGCTGGGGAAGGGTTAGTTGGATGTTAAGAAGCCCTTCCTGATGGAAAGGGTGATCAGAGCCTGGAATGGACTGCCCAGGGCAGTGCTAGATTCCACATTTCTGGAGGTGTTTAAGGACAGCCTGGCTGTGGCACTCAGTGCCCTGGTGTGGCTGATGTGGTGCTGTCAGGTCCTGGGCTGGCTAGATGAGCCACAAGGTTTTTTGCAGCCTCAATAATTCCGTGATTCTGTTATTTACCTGAACTGAACCCCCCATGCATAATTCAGCTTCAGTATCTCCACCTGATATGTCACTTGTATTTGCTCCATTAATTAAATAAACCAATGAAACCCCACATGATGCCGTCTGGTAGGAGCTGGTGCCCAGGGAACATTGCCTGGAGCCCAGATAATGAAAGCCCTGCTGGCGTGACGCGCTCATTAATAGCTTCTGTGCTGAGGGTTATTGAAAAACGAGGCAAACCCACGGCCTGACAGGAGAAGAAAGCAGGACAAAGCACCGGTATCTGTGCCCTTTCTGACACGGGTGGTTGAGTTATGTGACTGGGCAATAGGCAGCACAGCGGCTGCTCTGCAGCGTGCTGATAGCGATTCAAGAGTCACAGATTCGAAACCACAATGTATTTGAGAAACGGCCTCAAAACGCCGATGCAAACAGCGTGCCTTTACCAGTATAAGGAGTGGGAACACACATGAAACAGAGACCCATGGCAGTCTTCTTCTGTCAACAGTTCTCACTCTTCAGGCTGCAGATACTCAACGTTACTAAGGAACTGAATGGTCCAAAGTTTAACCCCCCGAGTAGTTGCTGGTTTAAAGCTCCGAGACCAGCTCGTTAAAATCTAAAAGGTTCTCATCTCCAAACTCCCTCTCCACGTCTTTGCCTTCCTTGTTTTAGAAACAATCATCCATCGGAAAGGCACCCTTGGTAAGGATCAAACACCTCTTCACAACTGTTCATTGCATTGGCTGCTCATTGAGGCTAGAGAGGAACACAGCCAACTCCTGGCCGACACAAGCAATAAGCTGGGATCAGGTCTTCAAACACAGGGAGACCTGGGAGCTGTGCCCCAGCATGGCAGTCAAACAGATTTCACCCAGTCGTGTGACCGTTCGTCCCCGCGACCACAGAAGACGGCTCTCTAGGTTCAAAGGGCTGGAGAGAGAATGAATCCCACCAACGAATATCAGCGGGGACTGGGAATCAGTGGGAGGGTCAGACCTAAACAGCATAGAACTCTGAATTCATTCATTTCTTTAATCAAAGAATTGAATGGAGTCGAGAATTCCTGCCAGGCGTGGTCAGCGGGACTCACCAAGAGAAATAATTGGTGTGCAGTGTGATTGCGTTTGGGGGTTCAGGCTGGGGTCCAGACAGGCTGTTAAAGACAGACTTCATAAAAGGTGTCGGGCCCGTGGTTTCTGAAGGTCCTGCTGGCTGTCATTAAGTAGGAACTCGATGCAAAAAATAATTGGCTGATTAATAAGCTGATCCAGACGGGGAAAGCGCTCCCTGAGAAGAGGAGAGTGATCCTGTTTCGATTACTCCCCAAGACCTGTCCTCTTGCATAATGCTCTTCCTTCAGAAGATGTTGACGATCAATGGCCACACACCCCATCTCCAATAAACAGACCCTGTCCCCAGGACCTCCACCAGTTTGGAAATGGAACAGAACAGGTCTCCAGGGAGTCTGCAAGATCAGGCAGTGCCAGCCGACTTAACTAAGAGGAACATGTACTGGAAGGCTGCTAGTAAGGTCTCCCTGAGGTCTCCTCCAAGCTGAACAGCCCCAACTGTCTCAGCCTGCCCCTGTAGGAGAGGTGCTCCAGCCCTCCAGTCATGCTCACGGCCCTCCTCCGGATGCAGTCCAACAGCTCAAACTCCTTCCTGTGTTGGGGGCTCCAGAACTGGACGCAGTATGCAGGGTGGGGGTCTCATGAGAGCAGAATAGGGGGGAGGATCACCTCCCTCTACCTACTGGTCCCAATTCTCTTGCTGCAGCCCAGGATGCAGTTGGCTTTCTGGACCACAAGCAAACATTGCCAGCTCATGTTGAGTTTTTCACTGACCAACACCCTCAAATCCTTCTCCTCAAGGCTGCTCTCAATCTGTTCCCCACGCAGCCTGTGTTTGTGCCTGGGATTGCCTCGACACAGGTGCAGGACCTTGCACTTGGCCTTGTTGGCTCTCATGAGGTTGGCACTGGCGCAGCATTCCAGCCCGTCCAGGTCCCTCTGGATGGCATCCCCTCCCTCCAGTGTGTCCCCCACACCACACAGCTGCAGAAATTCCATGGAAACCACAGACTCTTGACAACAAGAGACTTTTGAGGGTGATTTAGTGCACTCCATGAAACTTCTTCTTGGTGAGGGTGCCAGAGCACTGGAAGGAGCTGCTCAGGGAGGTTGTGGAGTCGCCTTCTGAGGAGATGTTTAAAACCCACCTGGACTGTTCCTGTGTGACTGGATCTAGGGGGTCCTGCTCTGGCAGGGGGACTGGACTAGATGATCTTTCGAGGTCCCTACCAATCCCTAACACTTTGTGATTCTGTGAAAGCTGTGCAGCTCCTCTGTGAACCTAGAGCTAGAAAATGGTGAATTCACTGACAACCCACTTGCGTGTCTTCTCCCCATCACTGAAAGATAACCCAGGCTTTCAAGCAGTGCCGTTTTGTTAGGCAGGGACTCGCTGACCTTTCTAAAGTTAATTATTTAATCCCCCAGAATCACATTACAGGTCTCATTGCCTGCATTCCTCTTTGATTTGTACACAAGTGTACAGAGGAAGACAACCACAGCGCTTAACAGCACGGCTGCACTTGTTTCTCATTAGTGAAGACAAAGACAACAAAATTATCGGAGACAACAGTTCCCACCAAGATTTGATTTGGAAGTTTTGCACAGAAGCTAAAAATAAAGACTGTGCAGCCACGAACAAACTAAATGTCTACAAATCTGGGAGGGGTGGGTGTCAGGAGGATGGAGCCAGGCTCTTCTCAAGGGCATCTGGTGACAGGACAAGGGGCACTGGGTGCCAGCTGGAACAGAGGAGGTTCCATATCAATATCAGCAGGAACTTCTTCACAG
Source organism: Upupa epops (assembly GCA_013397515.1). NCBI lineage: Eukaryota > Metazoa > Chordata > Aves > Bucerotiformes > Upupidae > Upupa > Upupa epops. The sequence goes on along the minus strand of VZRI01010159.1, from coordinate 55,950 downwards.
GGAGGGTACCAGAGCTTTGGAACAGGCTGCCAAGGGGAGTTGTGGAGTCTCCTTCTCTGGGGATGTTCCAGACCCACCTGGCTGTGTTCCTGTGTGACTTGGTCTAGATGATCCTGCTGTGGCAGGGGGATTGGACTGGATGGTCTTTCAAGGACCCTTCCGATCCCTAATGATTCTATGAAAACTCTTCAAGGACAAGGAGCACTCCAAGGGATGTCTGATCAACTGGAATGAAAATGGGATCTCAGGGGTGCAGAAGGAGCTGGGATCTGAGAGGCCCTTCTGGGCGCAAAGCCCGGGTGCTAGGATGGGGCAGGGGATGTGCAGAGCTGTGGGGGAGATTCACTTGGTCCAAAGAGACTACAGTTTCAGAGCTGTCAGAGGGAGCTACGTTGGTCAGAGCCTTCTGCATTTATGCTTGTAAAATGCTATGAAGATGGAAGTACCACGAATTAAGACTTCAGCACCATGGCTTTGTGCCACGCCATTAGGTACAAAATGAAGTGCAAAGGCTGCCGGGATCATTATCCATCCACAACCAGCGGCTGGTTGGTCACAGGGTGATTGCCTGAAGTCATTCGTTGATGTCAACTGAGGTGATGTAAAACCAGGTTCATGTGAGCTGAGGTAAACTCAGATAAAATGGAGAGCAAGGCTTTCTGCTGGCTACCAAGGGTCTTCCAGAAAGGCAGTTACCCTCTACGGCTGTACTGCACTTGCTTTTCCCTTCTTTTCTGTCCCAAGCACTATGGAGAAGGCTGAGGTACTGCTTTGTCTCAGTCAGCAGCAGCAGAAGCTCTAGCCACTCCACTCAAGTCCCAGTAGGCAGAGATGGAGCAGCCTTGAGGAGAAGGACTTGGGGCCATCCCCTCCTTCCAAGACCTATAGGCTTTTTTCTTCCTCTTCAAGAAGCAGGGGCATTGGTCTGCAGTTGAGGCAGGAGAGGGTTAGATTGATTGGATCTGATGAAGAAATTCTCCACAGAAAGAGATGGGTGCTTCAAGAAAGAGACTGAGGGGCTGGAGCAGGTCCACAGGAGCAATGAGGCTTGGGAAGAGACTGGAGAAGACTGATGAGGAGAGGCTGAGGGAGCTGGGGGTGTTTAGCCTGGAGGAGACTCAGAGGGGACCTTGTCACACTCTGCAACTACCTGAAGGGAAGTTGTAGACAGGTGGGGGGATCGAGCTCTTCTCCCAGGCAACCAGTGCCAGGATGAGAGGACAGGACCTGAAGCTGCCAGGGGAAGGTTAGGTTGGATGTTAGGAAGCCCTTCCTCATGATCAGAGCCTGGAATGAACTGCCCAGGGTAGTGGTGAAGTCCCAATCCTGGCAGTGTTTAAGGACAGACTAGATGTGGCACTTAGTGCCCTGGTCTGGCTGCTGTGGTGATGTCAGCTCATGGGCTGGGCTGGATGAGCTCAGAGGGCTTTACCAGCCTCAATAATTCTGTGATTCTGTGAAATACTAGCAGCTACTACTTCATGTCCTATTTGCTCTGTAATCTCCCCAGAAGCCTCAGGAAGATCAAATCTTACCAGAGAAGAGCAGAACCAGCCCTTTCATCCATGGTTTAATGGTGAAAACCAGAATGAATCAGACATTAAATCACTAAAATTATCACAACCACTTATTTTAAGTTCTTTCTCCTGCAGGGCCACAAATTGGCAAAGCTTCCAGAGAAAAGATTTCACAACACAGTAGATTTCTACCTCTGCCAGAATTGTTTCCAAAATGAAACTAGAAAAAGGAAAATCAAAAATCTATCTCCTTAGGAAAGCTCCAGAGAACTGCCAAGGGACTAGAAATTAACACTTATTCATCCTTGCACCATGCACTCATCCATCTTAGTCTGAGCAGTAGTTCACAAGAGTCAACAGAGCTGTCCAGGGCAATGGGTCAGCAGGAGAAGCCTGGGAATCATGAGACCCACAAGGCTGTAACCTCTCCTCGGCTCAGGACCTACTTCTTGCCTTTTGAAGCCTTTCCCTGTGGCACTGCAGTCCTCACTTAGCAAGGCAACACTCTTTAAAGTCTGCCCTAGGAGGACACTGTGGTAATGTTTTCATCTGTGTTCTCCTGTCCTTGTCCAGTTCTCCCAGCTCTGCACCTGCAAAGCGTGAGCCTGCTGCGCCAGAGTTCCCACAGAGGTGATTAACACTGATGTGAGGGCCATCCTTTTTGCAGTTCCTCACACCTTTCTACCCTCGTTTTATTTTTACATAAAAGAAAACAATCCACACTCAGTGAGCAACACAGCAGACAGTGGTCCCTCCAAGAGTGAACAGGCACTTCCCAGTAACAGCCATGCATGCAGCTTACCGACCAAGGTGCAGCTCCTGCCTCTGATCAGAGTGTGCTCCAGTCAGTGCTAGCAACCAGCAGGGAGTCTGAGCAGGTGCCTGTGGAAACTATAGTTGTTATAGGAAAAGTAGTATGGCACACCACCTGCTGCTCTACAGGGGATGCTCAGGGCAGAAGAGTCATCAGAGAAGATACCTGTGATGATCTCCTTTGCTGGCCACTGGAGTGCCTTTTTCCTATGGTTTTTCTACTGTCAACAGAAGTCAATCTGGAATACTGCATCCAGTTCTGGGCACTTCAGTGCAAGAAGGACAAGGGGCTACTGGAAAGAGTCTAGCACAGAGGTGCTAAGATGCTCAGGGGGTAGAACCTTACACAAGGACATGCTGAGAGCTAGGGCTTTTTAGCATAGAAAGGAGGAGACTGAGGGGGGATCCATGCAATGTTTACAAATATCTAACAGGTGAGGGTCAGAAGGATGGGATCAGACTTTTCTTGGTGGTGCCTGGCAATGGGACAAGGTGCATGGGCACAAACTGGAACACAGGAGATTCGCTTTAACCAAACGGAAACGATTCTGCTCAGTTTGGGTAACAGAGCCCTAGTACAGGCTGTCTGGAGAGGCTGTGGAGTTGTCTTCTCTGGAGACAGGATGTGTTCCTGTGCAATCTACTGTGGATGACTCTGCTCTAGCAAGGGTGTTGGAGTAGATGATCTTCAGAGGTCCCTCCCAACCCTACCATGGGGTGATGCTGTGATTCTGTAATTGTTACCATGAAAGCTGTCATTTCCCACCACTTGTGGGCTGTCTCAGCATCCTCTGTTCAACAGGTCAGTTGAAAAACTCCTCTTCATGTTGAGAAAGTAAATAAACCAGCATGAACTCTTATGCAGAGGGGCAGCAGTTGGTTTATCAATCACATCGCACGTGAATGACTGTACTGCTTCATCAACTTCAACTTAAAAACCTGCAAGAACTCAAAATCATAGCATTCGTTTCTGTTACAGAAGGAAACGGAGCACTGTAAGGGTTATTAACCAGAATGTTTGTACAACTGACACCGTTTTCTACAGAACATCACCACAGGAATTGAACAATGGCTTTGTGCTAAATACAACACTGAACAAACCCGTTTTCTCAATTCTTATAAAAACTCCAAAAGCAGGAGCTGCATGTGGAAGAACTCCAAGAGTCCCAGGGATATTTGCTTTGGCTCAGATAAAAAAGGAAGAACTAAAACCTCTGTACATTCTGGGGGTTGTTTAGCTTGGAAAAGAGGAGACTCAGGGGGGACCTTACCCCTCTCTGTAACTACCTGAAGGGAGGTTGAAATCAGGTGCGGGGCAAGCTCTTCTCTCAGATAACTAGTGACAGGACAAGAGGGCAGGGCCTGAAGCTGCCAGGGGAGGGGTTAGGCTGGATGTTAGGAAGCCCCTCCTCATGGAAAGGGTGACCAGACACCGGCATGGACTGCCCAGGGCAGTGGGGGAGTCCCTGGAGGTGTTTAAGAAAAGACTGGATGTGGTACTTCATGCCCTGGTCTGGCAGATGTGATGTCAGGTCCTGGGCTGGGCTGGGCTGGCTGAGCTCACAGGTCTGCATCAGCCTCAATAATTCTGTGATTCTGGTGTGTTAGGCTTAAAGGCTCATGTGATCCACAGTGTGTCAGGAGGAAGGAGCCAGGCTCTGCTCGGTGTCCAATGACAGGACAAGGGGCACTGGGTGTCAGCTGGAACAGAGGAGGTTCCACATCAAGATGAGAAGAAATGTCTTCCTAGTGAGGGTGCCAGAGCACTGGCAGGGGCTGCCCAGGGAGGTTGTGGAGTCTCCTTCTCTGGAGATGTATTAAATCCCCCCTGGACTGTTCCTGTGTGACTGGATCTAGGGGATCCTGCTCTGACAGGGTCTCTTCCAATCCCTAACATCCTGTGATTCTGCCCAAACTAGAAATAGGTACCAGGAATTTAACTGTGTCCTTGGTTTTAAAAAATATATGAGGGATACAAAACACATCGGTGCTATTCTCAACAAATGAAACATGGTTTAATGCAGTTGATGGCTGATATCATCCCTGACTGCGGGGCTGTGCTCATTCTTTCTTTTTGGTAAAGTCATAAGGTTTCCACCACTGTGCAAACTGCAGCACTTTCTTCCTCTGCTCTTCAAAGTTCTGTCTGACTCCTTTTCTCCAGAGCCGTGGTTCCAGGTCCAGCATGCCACCAATAATTTCCTTAGGAAGGAGAAGAAGAAACAGGCAATGATAAACGCAGAATAATCACCTCAGTTCACATTATTTTATCATTACATTTGAAACACAATTTGAATGATGATGCTGTTTGTCACTGCTTCTGTGTGCTGGTTTTTTAGAACTTGCAATTCTCAGAATGATAGCAATTAAAAAAGAAGTGCAGTTGTTAGGTGGTTGCCTCAGCAAAGCTCTTCAGGGCACAGCACAGCAACCACCCTCACACTGCCTGACCTAGCTGATCAGGATGTTTGTGACTTCAGAAAAAAGGGAGCTGCCCAGTTATGTTTCTCCCTGATTACTCTTGGTGTTTTTGCAGCATTAACTCTTCCAGTAAATGACAACATACAGGCGGCCCTTCCCATGTATACTATAGTCTCTACACCACGTGGAGTACTTTAACAACACATTTCACTAGGGGTTGTCTGTGAGTCTGTGTGCACAGGCACCTGGTTAATATCAGCAGGTCGGTGAACCTGCAGAATACTACTGTGACCATGAAAACCTCTTAGATGAAAGTATGTTCCATCATTAGATTATACATCAAACAGCCAGAATTCCTCTTCATTCAAAAGAAACATGGATCTAGAATCATATTCTGAGTATCAGCCGGTGAAGGAATCATAGAATCATCAGGGATCAGAAGGGACCTCGAAAGATCTTCTAGTCCAATCCCTCTGCCACAGCAGGGCACCTGGACTAAGTCCAGGTGGGTTTCAAACGTCTCTATTCACCAAGACACATGTATCTGGGATCAGGTACCAAACAACTGTTCTGGCAACATCTTGTTACCTAGATTTTACAATCCAAGTATTGGTAAATCGATCTTATGTGTGACTGTACCTTTCCAAAGTAATGAGGGAACTTGTGTTGATCTTCAATGATGTGAGCAAATCCTCCTTGAAGGCCGAAGTCCACAGCAAAGTAAGGTAATCCTTTCGGAACCTATACACACAAACCCACATTTTAGACCTTTAACGGACTGTAGGAATGATGAGCAGAAGGTAGGCAAAACATGCTGTTTGGTTTTTGTCTGCATCCACCTGCAGTTCCAAGTCTTCTCTAATTCCCTGCTACAAATCAATTTCATTCCAAGTCACTAGACAACTAAGTACTATCTTCTTTAAAACAATTTCCTGTATAGAGAAACCCATCATCACATCCTGTTTTAGTCTGTTCCTTCCTAGACCTCTCACCTCCTTCACCAGTTTCTTTAGTTTTCTAACCTATGCTCTCTTCTTCTGTAACTGTCTCTATGCCTCAACCCAGACCCAAATTCTCCAGGTGGAGCAGCATCACTTCAACTAAGATGATCTGTAACAGATACCCATGATATTTGTGACATTTCAGCTTATGTAGAAGAATAAATTTAGTCTTGCTGCTGCATTTGCTACCGCTGTTCTTTAGTTCAAGAGTTAAGAGCAGACACAGAACCTCTTCTAATACAGAGACATCCAATCTCTTACCTGTATGTATTTCCTCTTCTTTGTCATAACAGCTTCGTATCTCATTACTGAAACCTACCTCATTTCACTCCTAAACCAGGATTTTTTAGTACAAAGGTGCTGTATGAACTAAAAGACATCACCAGACATTGTGTTACTCCTTCATAGCAGTGACCTAGTCATCGTCAGCTCTATTTACCACACACCTTTCACATCACTATGAAAAAGATGGACCAATCTTTGAAGCCAACAGTTCAGCACTACTGGTTTAAGATTTGCATAGACAATGATGTTTCAGTTTAGAATCCATGAGACCTGGTATGCTTCCCTTCTTTTAGAAAAAAAGACTTATAATGCTATTTAGATTTTTTGCTTCACAGAATCACAGAATTATTGAGGCTGGAAAAGCCCTCTGAGCTCATCCAGCCCAGCCCAGGACCTGACAGCACCACAGTAGCCAGACCAGGGCACTAAGAGCCACAGCCAGTCTGTCCTTAGACACCTCCAGGGATGGGGACTCCCTCACTGCCCTGGGCAGTCCATTCCAGGCTCTGATAACCCTTTCCATGAGTAAGGGCTTCCTAACATCCAACCTAACCCATAAACTTCAGGCCATAAACTTAGCAATAGAAAAGGCTGTTCTAGGTCAATGAAAAAGCCAGAAAATAATTTACAAATCTGTAAGTCACATAAATTCTGAAGTTAATGTAGTCAATCATGCTGGGCTTGTCCCTAAAGGGCCAGCTTTGTTCTAAACCAATGCATGCAGCATTCCTGTAGGTGTTTAAGATCCGTGTAGCCATGGTGCTTCACGCCCTGCTGGAGTGGCAGCATGGAGGGGATTAGTTCGTGTTTGTCATTCTCTCAGGTGTTTAGGTTTTTGTTGGTGTAGGGGGATAGTTGGGCTCAGTGATCTAGGAGGTCCTTTCCAGCCAGGATTACTCTGTGATTCTGTGAATTTGGAAACAAATGGGACTCTTTTCCCTAACATCAGTCAGGAGTCCTGATACCCTAAAGGAACCGCATTGTTTCTCGTCTCTTTTAAGGAGTTAACGAAGTAAAAAGGATGAGATGAATTTGCTGAGGAATTCAGTGTTCAATGCGGTTCACTACTTACAGATTTCCGAATATCTTTTGAAGACAGATCAATTATCTTCTTGTTCACGGACCACTCTTCATCAGACTCCATTATAGCTTTCTGAAAAATCATGTTATCTACATGTGAGAACAGTCCTTCACATATTAAGCACAGAACTAACGTTTCAGTGCGGTGAAGCACACTGCATAGCGAGTACCGATTATTTCTTGACAATGTAGCTTTATTTTTGGCAGCCATTCTGATTTCCTCCAATTATACACTTTATAAAATCATTTAAAGTCATTTACTTCTGTTCTTCTTTCTTTTCTAAATTTAACTGACACAAATTATCTCTAACAAATTTCAACTGAAAGGTTACACTCTCCTTTTTCACTAAGCTCATACAAAACCTCTTCTCAATTCATTATGCTCTATCAGACTTCTTTTTTCTATCTTTTTTGAACACCAAGAACTCAGCTTATAAAGGTGATTGTATTCAAACCCCTTTCAAACTGTCTCTATCCTCCACGGTACAGAAGCGGGCACAGCACACCTTACATTTCATTTCCATACAGTTTAATGGTGGAAACTCCTGAGCTAAAGTTTTGTGCGGATGCCACTGTCTTACAGCTTGTTCTTTAGCTTTCCTTTGGCACGCAGAACCAATGCACCTTGGAGCACAGCAATGAAATCAGCTGCTTGGAAAGCTTCAAACGCCTCCTACGTTATTGCATTGCTGATGAACAGCAATGAACATCCTGACTGCTGCACTTCACCGAAACCCAATCACAGTATTTCCATACAAACAACAATAATATTTTAAAGAATAAATAAAGTCATTTACTTATAAAAGGCATTATCATGAGCCATGTGTTGCAAGGTGGAAGGCCTGAGTTCCAGGGAAAAGCTTCAATGAGCTTTTCCTTACAGGGTCAGGGAAAAGACACCAGAAAAGCTACAGAAGTATCTATCACACTGTGTAGTGCTCATCAGAGACCTAAGATACAGGTAAAATCAGGGCTTACTGAAACCAAATGGAGAGGAAACATCACCCATTGGTATTTCAAAGCCATTGCCATTATTTTCCTCATTTTACACTTGTCAAGGCACATGTTTAGAGTTTTGAGTTTGTACTACGGGACTGAAGTAGCAGAATCCTGGCAGCACTTCAGAAACCAGAGTTCTCTCATTTTCTTCCAGTATTTGCCAGCTCAGTCAGACTTGAGGCAACTGCTCAGAGCTCTTGCACTGACTACTTGATAAACAGAATTACTGCAAGGTTAAGACCAAGGAACATAATCAAAGAATGCATCAAGAAGATCAAGGAATTCATCTTTTCAAACATAGTATTTGAATACCAAACCAATGTTTTCCAGAAACAGATGATCTATAATAAATGCACTCAAAAGACCTAAAAAACCCCCCATTCTTGTACCTTAAAGTAGATCGGTGCCATATCTCCTACTTCTTTTGGAAGAGGAATGCACTCATACACCATGTGATATCGCTTCTTTATACTCATGTTTGTTTCTAGGAACACACAGTCCAGCTCCTTAGCTTCAAACATCTTCACCAAGGCATTTCGGAACATCTGTGTAAACACAGAGAACAGGTAAAATTTGAATTCGTGTTTCAAAGCTTTATTTTATCATATTTCATAGTATTCCACTACAACTCATAAGAAACTCATAATAAAAGATGGCAACAGCAACTAGGAAAACTCTGTGTTATTCAACAACTTCATCTGAACTGTATTCCCTATAATACAAACACAGGGAGCCTAGAAAATGACTGTGAAATACACAAAATTGAAACAGATTACAATAAATAGCACATTTTTACAGATGGACTGAGAAGTTAGTTGAATTTTGCTGACTGTGATGTTCCACAACACAACACAGCTTTACACTAAGTGCCAAGCTTGCAATTTCTAGGAGAGTGTCATGGCTCATACTGACCAGAGGTACCATTAAGGGAGTGGAGCATCTCCCTGATGAGGAAAGGCTAAGGGAACTGGGTCTCTTGAGCTTGGAGAAAAGGAGACTGAGGGGTGACCTCATTCATGTTGATCAATATGGAAAGGGAGGTTGTCAGGAGGAAGGAGCCAGGCTCTGCTCAGTGGGACCCAATGATGGAACAAGGGACACTGGGTGTCAGCTGGAACAGAGGAGGTTCCACATCAAGATGAGAAGAGACTTCTTCCCGGTGAGGGTGCCAGAGCACTGGCAGGGGTTGCCCAAGGGGGTTGTGGAGTCTCCTTCTCTGGAGAGATCTAAAACCCACCTGGCCATGTTCCTGTGTGACTGGGTCTAGGAGATCCTGCTCTGGCAGAGAGATGGACTGGATGATCTTCTGAGGTCTCCTCCAATTCCTAACAGTCTGTGATTCTTTGATTCACAGTTTTTTACCAACTAGCTGTGTTTTCTAGCAAGGCAAAGGTTAGCCCTGAACACAGGAACTGTGTTTGCTTATCTTTATCCTGACACAAATTTAGAAAAATTATCATGTACTGAGTTAAGAAGTTAGGATAAATATAAGACATAAAGATATTTATCACCTTTCCTCTTGCTCTGCTGTTCCCTTCTGATCCTACTTGTTGCACGCACTTGCTTCTTATCCAACTTTGAGTTATTTCTCTCGCATACAAAAGAAACCCTTTCCCTTCCTGCTTGAGGCAGCTTAATTTACTAGGAAGCACTCCATAAAAATTACATCAGGCATGAGAATCAATGCAGGGACCAACTCTGGAAAGTCAGACAATCTATCTGCCAGGCCTGAGGCAAGATCAATGTTACTTAAATCATCCTGAAACCATGAATTAACCTGGTTTTAAACCTAAGCAACTGCAAGATATGAAGCCTTGCTCTAGTCTGAAACGGTCTCCCACATTTTGTTGTAAGAAGTTGCAAGTTGTTTTCCTTGTGTAAAAATCCTGACGGGGGGTGGGGAGGAGGAAGGGACTGACAATCGCAGTCTCTTAGGCAGATAAGCTTGTTACATTCCTCCCTCAATTTTACTGTTCCAAAGAAAACAGAACTCAAAACGTCTTCATAAGGAGTTGGAAGTCATGGTCCACTGTGTTTGGCACTGTGTTCTAAACGGACCTCAGTAATCTGAAGGAGAGTGAGACTGTTCTCTCTCCATTGGCACCCACCCTAAACCCAGATTAGCTTAAAAAAACTGAAGCCATGTAAGCAACATACCTTTGGCCTGTCTTTCATTCCGTGTGACCTTTCTGCCCTGGCAATCATTTCTCTTTTGCTTGGCACTCCCATGGAAATCCTAACTGTGAAGGCAGTTATTCCACCTTCTGTAAGGGATCAGCAGTACCCACATCATTCCCAGCACAGGTTTCTCTAACATGGTTTTGAGTTCCTCCAGCAACAGAGGTTCTGCAGCACTCCAAACAACTTTTTCTAGCATTTATAAATGGGGACACTTCTTCAGTGCTTACCCTACCCCTCCTCTTTGCCACGTGACTACTAATCCTCATCCACAATGCAAGAGTGTTGTGCTCTTAGTGGAACCAAAAAGGCACTGGCCATGCTGGGAATGGTGACAAGACGTACTTACGACAAGTGGATCATGAATCAGAACACTGGGTAATAATTAATATTATTTTACCAAACTGCTAGAACAAGAGACAGTTTCTCAGCTGACCTGGATTTCTTCCCAGATGTCTTCATCCAAAAGCGTGGCAGCAGTATGGTGCTGTAAAGGTGCTATCAGGCAATGACCTTCGGTAAGAGACTGGCTGCTTGGTAGAGACAAATACACCTATAAAAAGTGAAGAAAACTGAAGTGCTCATTTCTGTCACGTTAAAACACCTTCCTAGTACTGAGGCTAAAGAAACAGAAGTCACACCTTCCAATTACAGCAAGGTATTAGTGACTTCAGTGCTTTTAAATGCTCCTATTACCTACCAGCAGCCCTAATAAACCAGTATAAACAGAACAGCTCCACCAACAACTAGTATCAGCCTTACAGACCAACTGATATCCTAACTATTGTGAACTCACCCTATTTAATCAATTACATTTTTTATTTTTATATATAGTATTTTACATATATATTCGTAACATATATATACAAATATATTATATATAAATAAGACACAGATATGTGCCTATCTATTTATTCTATATATAATTACATAGAGATAGACACAGATATACACCTGTATTTTTATATATATAATCTCTACATATGAAAAAGAATACAATTTACCCTATACCTATCTATGCACATCCTTGGCCTCTAATATTTTTCAAATCAAATGAAAAACATCACTAACAAGTTAAGACTTTGGAGAAAGAATGATAAAAGAGGCCATACTGAAATATTTCAGATGTTATAAAACCAAATATTTACACAACTTTTAAGAGCGTGAACAGAAACAGGAAGGCTCCCTGAACTAAACTTCTATTTTAAAGGACTTTAGGCCTAAGAATGGAACTCTCCACTTAGTTTTCTTTGATAATATCGAGATAGAGATCTTCAGCAGTTCAAATTTCCTCCAGTGCAGTGCGATTTAGCATTCCACAAATCCAGCCACAGTCTAATCTCTGCATTCAGATCTTTCATTATTGCTTCAGTCTTCTGCAAAGCCACAAAGTGAAGTTCTGATATCAAAGATTAGCTTTAAAATTCATGATGGATTTATATCTTTCTCTCAGCCTGGAGAAAGTTGTGAAATCAATTGAAAAGGCAAGGACAATAAGATGCAGAACAATAAATTGTTTCAGAGAAGCAATTCCATTCTTAATCCTGGGCACTTTAATGTCAACAGTGCCTTCCTTTCATTCTTGTTTATTTCCATATTTGTATGAAATTGCTCTTTTCTTACCTTGGTGCCAATTGCAATAACAAGATGTTTCGAAAGTTCACTGCTATCAAAGCAGTATGGGCACTTTTCCATGCGTGCAGCAAGCTGCTGGTGCTCATGGATTGCTCTTCTTCTTTGCGTTTCTTCCTCTTCCCCACTGCGTGCTCTCTTGGCTGCTTTGGAAACAAACATGTCATCCAGGGTGTAGTACTCCCTGTCAGTTTTTTCCATGAGCTGAAAAGATACAAGGAAAAATCAAATGTACATCTAAATAAACAAGAAACAAAACTTTGTAGTACCTTTTATTGAGAAATACATGAAGTACGCAAGCAGTGGCACTGCTTCCTTCCATACGGCATCACGCGGATGCTGAGACATCTCCTGAGAGCAGCACAGGCATTAAAATATAGCTGTGTGACAGCAGTGACAACAGCGTATTACTATTCCATTTCTAGCTAAGGACTAGGTAATTCAGCATTAACTCGATGTGATTTCAGCTTTTGACGTAAAAACACACAATTTAAATCATATATTGCCATATGTTTTATTTTGGTCTACTCCCTCCTCCTCCTCCTCCTCCTCTCCCATTACAACTCTCATTATCCATTAAATCATCTCTTATAAAATAACTAGACCATGACTCTGCACCTCACATCCATATTCTGAGAAATCCTGCCAGCAGTTATTCTTACCGAGAGAACAGCACTAAATCATTTTCGTGAAGAAAACAGTCCTTGCCTTTGATACCGAGTCTACCCTGAATGCATCTGTTGCTAGATGTGTGTAACAAGCACAACCAGCATACTATCACAAACAAGGCTGGATCATCCCAGGTGGCACGAAAGGCCAATGGCAGCCTGGCTTGGATCAGCAATACTGTGGTCAGCAAAACTAGGGACATCATTCTCCCCCTGTACTGGGCAATGGGGAGGCCTCACCTCAGGTACTGGGGGTACCTGGGTTTCTGGGACCCTTACTTCAAGAGAGATTCAGAGGCTGGAGCAGATCCAGGGAACAGTGAGGCTGGGGAAAGGGCTGGAGGGAAAAAGTGATTAAGAGAGGTTTGTTCCTATATGCTACCCCAAGCCACATTTCTTTTGCCTCTTCAAATTTCCCCTGAAATTCACGGATGAAACAGGAAATTCTATTAAGTGCAGTCAGCACGGTACCAAAATCCATCTGCACCTCCCGAGAGGGGGTTATCGCCAGCTTTTCTGTACGTGTGCTCTTCTGCTTATTTTTTTGTTCCATTTTGTATGCAACCACCGAACCTCTGCTTTTCCTGTTTTCTCCCTAACGCAATCACAGTTCAAGTTACTTCCGTATAAGCTAATAAAAGTGCATCTGCTTGGAAAGTTTGGGAAGAAAAAAAGAGTCTATATATTGTAGAAAACATATCAGTTCAGCTTAAAATTGTCATGGCAACGCTGACGTCTTCAACTTTAAATGACAGAGTTAATACTTGTGGAATGGTGTACTCATCATATATTTTGGGAAGCTGCAATAAGGAAGAATAAACTATTATTTTAGAATATAAACTTGAGTTTGACGTATGAATGCATCTCAACACATTGTAATCGATTCAGCATTTAGCACTTGCTGCTTAAAACAAAATCACCCCCGAAAAGCCTGTCTGACCTCCAAGTTTACTTGCTCAGGCCAAATTAAGGCAGATTTTGTTCCACAATAATTACAACGCTAATCTCCCCATGACCAGAGACTGTTTGAATTTGTAGGTTTAATTAAAAATATATTATTCATAACAGATAAAGGCCTTTCCCAAACCCAGCATCCTGGTGAGATAAATAATTAACAATATGCTAAACACACAGCACCCAAGATTTTAACATCTTATAAGTGTTGGTCAGAACTGCTTCAACAGGGTCATCAGAACTGGACAATGAGGTACAAGAAGTTGCCCTGAAACTGATCCATCAAAGCAGACAGAACCAGGAACATCTATGCCACCCAGTGCATTGCTGTGTGCTATTTCCACGCTGCCTAGAGTGGCACAGATAGCATTAGGCTATCAAGGAAGATTGATCACCAAGGGCCACCCTGACATCGATGAAGAAACCTGAGACTTCAGGTGGATTAATCTTCATTCTAATCCCAGAACACAGCTCCTGGGCCAAAGCCACTGCCTCCAGGGAGAGCCCTCAGACCCTCCTCTCTGAACAAGTAGGAAGGCTGGCTCCAGAAGGTGGAGACAGGCAGAACTCCATGGACAGAGGTGGAACAAAGTATGTTGTTTGGCATAAAAGATGGCTTCTTAGCAACCAAACTGTGGGGGCAAGCCCATGGGCAAGCCTACAGGAAAGCTTTTGAAAGCTTTTCACAACAAGAATCACCTGGAAGATCAGATGGCTGGTGCAATGCTGCCAGGGACCCTGCAGTGGTAGCTATTACTCTCTTTCCCCTCTTTACTTTACTTTTTCTCCCCTTTCCATCATTCTTTTCTCTCTATCGCAGCCACTTTACGGGCAAAACAAGGCAATTTCCCTATTGAATTAAGCAGAGCCCCTTGGTGGGGTCACCTTGCTTTTGCATTTTGCACTTTGAGATGGTGGTAAAAGAACTGACATGAGTCCACCTGCGTGGAGCGTGACACATATCAAGGCACAGGGTGTTTTTAAGGCCTATGACTCTCACAGGAAGGTATTATGAATTGTGTTGATGAGCAAGGCAGTTCAGGATTGCCTTTAAGCAATAAACAACCAGAAGAGTAGTGCTCAATGGTCAAGAGCCATACCCTTGTTTGCTTCAGCTATTTGAAATGAGAACGGTAGATTTTGCTCTGCTTGGTTCTTAGGACAGATAAAACTTTATCTACACATCTGTTCAGTGAAACGTAAGACAAAAAGTGTCTTTGGTCACAGAATTGTGCTAATAAAAGTGTGATTAGCATTTAACCTTAGTTATCACAGAATCACTGATCAGTTAGGTTGGAAAAGACCTATAAGATCATCAAGTCTAACTTTTAACCTTACTCTTATCTTTATCATCCCTAAAACAGATTTATAAGCACCTCATCTGTATAACTTTTAGACACATCAAGGGATGGTGACTCAACTCCCTCCCTGGGCAGCTGTTCCAGTGCTTTAAAACCCTCTCAGAGAAAAAACTGAGTCAAGCCTAACCCTCCCTTGATACAGCTTTCCTTCTAGTCCTATCATTGTTTACTCTTGAGAAGAGGCCAGCACCTACTGCTCCACAATGCCCTTTCAGATAGTTGTAGAGAACAGTAAGGCCTCCTTCAGTCTCCTTCAGACTAATGAGTCCCAGTTCCCTCAGCCGCTCTTAGTAAGGCTGGTTCTCCAGGCCTTTCACCAGCCTGGTTGCTCTCCTCTGTACCTGCTCCAGCACTTCCTGCACTGAGGTGCCCAAAATGAACCCAGTACTCGAAGTGGGATCTCACCAATGCTAAGGACTTCAATGCCTAGAAAAGGCTGCCCTGCAAAGTCTTCATTTGCAGCACAACTTGATTGTAGCATAACTCACAACAAATCCAAATGCTCATGCAGTCTTTTAGAACGAGCTGCAAACACACATTCCTCCAGCTGCTATGTTTTCTCCCCTAACCCAGCTGTCACTGCTGCTGACTTGCTTTTGCATGGCGGAACAGCTTTGACTTGGCGTCCACACACTATATACACAGAAAGTTGTTCAGTGCGTGAGGCACAACGTACGATGAGGTGTTTGAAATTACCTACTCTTGGGGTTTATTTTTATATGAATTCTTCTTTTTCTCAACAGCTCGCCACATGCAAATGCAGATGTCTAAGTAAATGAGAAACCCAACACTACACCAAAGCTTTGCTAGACTTTCACCATGTCTATTAAATACTGCGCCAGAATGGCTTCCCCACGTAAAGAAGGAGAAGAAAAAGGTTCATGACATAACAAAGGAAACAACATTTGGCTTCTTTCACTTTAAGCTTTTGAAATGTTTCTAGACTGCTGTTTTGGTTTATGGGGCTGGAAATGCAAAGATGTGCAACAGGTAGGTTTGCAAAGCAAGTGAAACCGATCAGGCCACAAGCAATTTTCCATCCTACAGACTTCAGAGCCAAGGAAAAGCATCATGCAAATACCCTTTCCACTAGCGAGTAATACCCGCAGAGCTCTACTAGATCCACAAAGAAAGGTCAACGTTATTAACATAGTGCTGTATTTCTCACTTCACCTAACGGATTACTGCAGAGACTGTTTTAAAAAATGAGTCTATGGCCAACATTTAAACAGCCCGATGAACACAGCAAATGAACCTTCCCCGCTTTCCTTTAGTAAAATCTAAGGATAAAGAAAAGAACAAGGCCTTAGCAGGATTTATGCAAACAGAATGATTCTAAATAGCAGGGAATTTCTGTTCAGATAATGTTCTAGAAATCTCTGTCTGTACACCCACAGGCAGCTCTTGACATAACTGAAAGCATTGTGTGAGGTTTAACAACGCGAAAATTGAGAAAATTGAGCTACTTACAACAGTCAAGGGCAGAAGGAACTACAGACAGGGTACTTAGAGCTATCAGAGTCGTGAAGATCTCAGACTTCACATCTATTTTGTACTCTAAAACTGCCAGTGGAAAAGGAAAATCAGTTTTTCAAATATTTTGTTGTATTTTTTGTATTTTGCAGTCATGCTTCCGCAACAAGCGCAGACTTCTCCGCTTTCTGAGCTGAAGAAATGAAGGCACAAAGAGAAACTAATTCCTACTGTGGTATTTGTTCACTCTGTTATCAGCCCAAAAGCTGACAGAAGAGGTTTGCTTCCTGCTGGACGTGAAACCTTGCTGAATCTGCTTAAGAGAGATGCAAAATTTTTGAAGATAGTCTCACTGAGCTCCAGATCACAATGCAGGTGCTCTGCGTAGCATGGATTTACAGAGTACATGAAGAAATCACCTGGAATACCTGTGATCACACCCACATGTCTCAGACTGCTGCCAACACTTCAGTGCTAACACCAGTCCTGTAGTGCTGAGAACAAGAACAAATTCCAGAGCCACCAAAAGGCAGGGAAAGCTGAGAATGCCTAAGATCTAGTTTCTGATTTTAGATTGAACAACCACCATCACATTTCCTGACGATGAGAGCTGTATAGAATCTACCAAAAGTATTTTGGATGTTGAGACAAAGAAGTGGCATCTGCGCTGCTGCTCTGTATGAAAGCCAAAGAAAAAACATCTTCAAAACCCAAGCATGACATTGCACAGGACTCAACACCTTCGGAGATCTCATCAATTAAAATTTGGACCAGGAAAAACCCACTGTGGCAGGAATTGACAAAAACATCTACTCTGAGTGCACGGTCCAGCAAACTTAGCTAGTAAACACATTAGTCAAACGCTAGCTATTCACTCCAGTTGCTTGTTCTAATAAAATAATGTGATGTAGTACATCTCTACCTAGTGACCACAAAGAAACACGGTCCATAGCACCTGACACAAAGCTTAGTAGGAACTCCAGAGCCTTCCCAGCAGGGGCACAGGCCAGGAAATGAGGTGATCTTGTACCATCATGGAGAAATTGTGTATTTAAACAGAACAAAAACTAAAGCAGCTTTGGAATGAAGCACACTACATCCAGATGATTTCTTCTTTAATTGTTTATGTTGCTACAGCAATCTCCAGCAATGCTAAAGCATGAGGAAAACCATAAAGCAAGCACACGGAGAATACACTTCAGCTCCAAACTCAGCATTCCACTATGGAATTCCGGAGTGAAAACATAAAAACAATCTATCTAGATCTGCCTACTTCAAATTTACCAATTGAACTACTTCACTAAGTTACTTCATCAGTCTTCCTCCCACTCACAATTAAGGCCTCTATAGCATCTCATGTTCTAACAGCATGAATTCTACGAATTCCTTCTTCATTAAAAAATTAAAAAACAACCAAAAAAAAGCCCACCAAACCACTGAACAACAAAGCCCTCCCTTAGCACCCTGGTCTGTGACCATCTCACATATGGAAAACAAGCCAAGTTGTTTTCTTTTCAACTTTTATACTAATTGAGGGTTCTGGTCTGCCGGCTGCCTTTCCTCCTTGCAAAGCGAAGAAATTCTGCTTACGTAGGGTTTCCTGGAATAGAACCATTGGGTGTTGTTGAGCACAGGACATGCTTTACGAGTTCGGGCAGGAATCAAGCTCTTGGGGCACAGCAGCCTTAGATGTTTTAAATTGATCCTAAATTCCCTTCTTCCAAAAGGGAAATTGTGTTTCTCTTTTTAATCACACCAGCACTGAGGTGATGTTAGCAGCCTTGCAGTGACTCTGGAATGAAACAGCAAGTCTCTAGTGGTATTTGCACAGCCATGGATTCACTCAGCTTTGCGATTACCATCATTTTGCATTCATCAACCCTTGC
The DNA here is from genome assembly GCA_013397515.1 of Upupa epops. Taxonomy (NCBI): domain Eukaryota; kingdom Metazoa; phylum Chordata; class Aves; order Bucerotiformes; family Upupidae; genus Upupa; species Upupa epops. The sequence continues at coordinate 37,682 of VZRI01010159.1, read as the reverse complement.
TTTTATCTGAGTTTATTGCCTTGATACCTAGGGTAGGATCTCTTCCTCCTTATTCAGGAGGTCTATAGCATAATCTCCTGTGTCTGAGCTAGACATCTTAAATCCTTTTATACCCCTGATGTTTTTCAGACAGCATTTGAAACAGGGCAGATGACTCACACCACTAAGAAATGCATGGCTCTCCAGTGACTCCATAGCGAATCTTAAGAATCAGTTCAGCTGGGTTTCAATGGTAGGAAAAGCCCAACTTTGTATTTTGAAGGTGTACAATTTACAGAGACCTCTATTTCTGACAGTCCCGAGTAACTATGCAATCACACCCTCGTAACCAAGCTTAGGAAGTGTGGAGTCAATGATCAGCCTGTGAACTGGATTAAGAATTGGCTGTACAACAGAGCCCAGAGAGTGGTGATTAATGGTGCACAGTCTTGTAGGAGACCTGTAACTAGTGGTGTCTCCCAGGGATCAGTTCTGGGTCCAGTGCTGTTCGGTATCTTCATTAATGATATTGATGATGGAATAAAGTGTCTACTCAGCAAGTTTACTGATGATGCCAAGCTGGGTAGATTGGCTGATTCACCCACTCAAGAAGATTTGGACAGGCTGGACAGCTGGGCTGAGGGGGACTGAATGAGTTTTAACAACAACGAATGTTGGGTCCTTCACTTAGGATGGAGTAAGAGGAGGCATCCATACAGGATGGGCAGTGACCAGCTAGAGAGCACCCCTGGGGAGAGGGATCTTGGGAGTTTTNGAGAGGGATCTTTGAGTTTTTGGGGATAAAAAACTAAAAATGGATCAGAACTGTGCCCTTGGGGTCAAGAAGGCCAAGAGGGTGTTGGGATGGATCAAGAAAAGTGTGGCTAGCAGATCAAGGGAGGTTCTTCTACCCCTTTATTCTGCTTTAGTGAGACCACACCTGGAATACTGTGTTCAGTTCTGGACTCTCCAGCTCAAGAGGGGTAGAGAATTAATTGAGAGACTTCAATGAAGGGCTACAAGGATGATTGGGAGCCTGGAACAACAGCCTTGTGAGAAGAGATTGATTTTTGGGTTGAACAAAAGAAGGCTACTAGGGGATTTTATTACTGTCTATAAATCCATGAAGGCTGGGGGTCAAGAAGAAAGGAAGATTCTATTTTCAATTGTGCCAGACAGGACAAGGGGTGATGGATGCAAGAGTGAACACAAGATGTTTCACTCCAAGATGAAGAAAAACTTTCCAGTAAGGGTTATTGAATACTGGAAGGGGTTGCCCAGGGAGGCTGGAGTCCCCTTCTCTGGAGAAGTTTCAGCCCCATCTGGATGAGGTTTTGTGTAGCTGATTCAGGCTTTTAGGTGGTTCTGCTTTTCACCCATCTGTATCCTGCTTGAGCAGGAGGGTTGGACCCAACAACCTTTGAAGGCCCCTTCCAACCTTAAATTGTGAAAACAAATCGTCAGGTTAGAAAGTAATCTCTTCCTCCAGATTTATGTGTGTGTTGAACAGATGAGAGTCGTGATAAATTCACTAGTAACCTCCAATAACTTACTTCAGTTTTCTTTTCAAAGACTGCCATTACACTTCCCATCTTCTGCTCCTCATGATGAACAATGCAACTTGCCCATTCATTATGCAGCACATCACTTTCAGTTCTTTCAGATCATTTCAGTGAGAGACACCCCGGTTTAGTCATTTGCTCTAATTCACCTCAAATTCTAATTTCTTGTTAAAACATTGGATTTCTATGAAATCCATTTTACTGTCATTGTTAACTTAGACAGTTTTTCCACTTATAACCTGTAAATAATGGCTTGCACAGAAGAATTGCTCTGACCTCATTTATAGAGGAGATTAATGTAAACAGTTCATTAGTTTTTCTGGCATGCACCTCTTCCTTCTAAATGATTTGATTACACCTTAATCAGGTGTTTTTCAGCACCACATTCCTGCAGTTTTGTTGCTTCCAAGGAGTTTAACTCTTAGTTTTATGCTTTGGCAAACTTGAAGCAATTTCTTAAAGTAATTCACTCAAGGTAGTTTTTCACTCTTTCTTAGCTAAGATAACCTCACAGCCTGCTAGACTCATGCTCTTCTTCATTATTTTCTCTGGTGGGTTTGAGTCTGGCAGGGTTTTGGTAGTGGGGAGTGGGCTGTTGTCATGGCCCCTATAAGAAGCATTGAGAAAGCTCCCCCAGCTCTGAGTCCCCTTTGCTTCATGCTGAGAGGATAGGCTAAGCCTTTGGAATCTTTGGTAGGGAAGTTCCCTGTCCTTCACTCTCCAAGGTCTAGATCTGGTCTGCCTTCTAAATAAATGGAGAGACAAACCTTGTCAGGGATGACACTCACTCCATGATAACAAGCTTTTTCAAACCTGCCGCTCAGTGATGCACAGAACACTGGAGCAGTAACCTAGTAAAATCTGAGGGGCACTATGTATGTCATAGCTAACGGGAAGTAATCTTTCTGACTTCTAGGTGGAAGAGCTATTCTCAACACTAAGAAAAAGGTGCTTTTATTCATCTTTAATCTGTGGAAAACCTGCTTTATTGGGCGTAAGTAACCTATTAATGTACAACACACTCTGAAAATGTTCACCACAAGAATGTCAAACTCTACAGACAGAGAACCAGCCCACTCACTCTATGAAGGAACTGAATATCACATTTCCTGCCTGCTCCTCCATCCCTTTGACAGCACCTACAAGAACCATCTTACAACAGACTTGTTTATTATTCAGGACAACCATGATCCTCAGTGCCAAGCAGCACACCTAGAGCACTAAGACCTCATGTGCTCACCTTAGTATTTCTAATAATGAAAAGCTTAATTAAGAAGCCACAGACATGAAACCTTACCTTTGATGCCATTCGCATAAAAAGTGAGTTTTGATCCTCTGCTGTCCTCATCTTCTCATTTTGGACAAGATCCTTCAGGGTCATACTATCATCATCCTGAAAATACCGTACTCTTTCTTTGCCTACATGAGTAGGGACCTAGAAACAAACATACAAAATAAATATTAACTTAGTGAGAAAGATCAACTGTATAAATCAGTTACTAATAATTTCAACAAGTTAGAAGAAGCATAAATCAACCTAAGCACACTTGAAAAAAACACAAAATCACAGAATGTTAGGGACTGGAAGGGACCTCAAAAGATCATCCACTCCAATCCCTTTGCCACAGCAGGATTCCCTACATCCAGTCGCACAGGAACAGGCCAGTTGGGTTCTAAACATCTCCAGAGAAGGAGACTTCACAACCTCCCTGGGCAGCTCCTTCCGCTGCTCTGTCACCCTCACTAGGAAGAAGTTTCTTCACATCTTGATGTGGAACCTCCTCTGTTCCATCTGACACCCATTGCCCCTTGTCCTATCAGTCCCCAACCTATACTGGTACCAGACTTACTGCCTCATTTGATATAAGGAAAAGAACACTCTCCCTTTTCCTTACCTGCATCAGTACCTCTGCATAAACATACAGCCTCTTCCCACAGTCACTACATCCTTTATATCCTTGACCTATCAGAGTGACATTACCGTACACAGAAGATGTGCAGTAACTCACCAAATCTCACCATCAGCTCACAAAACCAGAATATTTCAAACAAGTGATCTTCATTATTTGCAGAAGCTTTTGAACTGTCAGGTCACAGATACAACAGACACATAACAATCTCAGATGGTACTGAAAACCTGTGTAAACGTGGCGCCTCTACTGGGACATTGTTACAGGGCATAACAAAGAAAAGAGCTTGTCATTTGGGGCAGGACTACACTAAATCTTTAATGGTGATTAACATAAAGAAAACCAGACTTTTCTAAAATGGAAACATAGGAGGAACACAACCAATTCCTCACCACCTTTTGCCTTTCATCCTCCATAGCAGTGTTGTAAATTAGTCTGTCCTACCAATGTTACAAACTGATCTAGTCAAGAAAATGAGGTTCTCTTTGCCTTCCAGGATGATCAAAATATTAGTTTATTTACTGTTGCAACCAGTTATCACAAGACTAAAATACTGTTCCAGCCTTCTCGCTGTTCCCCAAAGTACTTTATTACAAAAATTACAGAATCAGAAAATTATTGAGGCTGGAAAAGCCCTCTGAGCTCATCCAGCCCAGCCCAGGACCTGACATCAGAACATAAGCTAGACCAGGACACTAAGGGCTATGTCCAGTCTGTTCTTAATTACCTTCAGAGATGGGGATTCTGCCACCTCTCTGATGAGTCCATTCCAGGCTCTGATCACCCTTTCCATGAGGAAGGGCTTCCTAACACCCAACCTAACTCTCCCCTGCCATCTTCAGGCCCTACCCTCTCATCCTAGCACTAGTTGCCTGGGAGAAGAGGCCAACCCCCAACTGTCTACAACTTCGTTTCAGGTAGTTATAGAGAGGGAGAGTCTCTCCGAGTCTCCTCCAGGCCAAACAATTCCAGTTCCCTCAGCCTTTCCTCATAAGACTTTCCTTCCACTCCCCCAGCCTCATAGCTCCTCTGGACCTGCTCCAGCCGCTCAATCTCTTTTTTGAAGTGAGGAGCCCAAAACTGCCCCCAGGACTCAAGGGGAGGCCTCCCCAGTGCCCAGTACAGGGGGAGAATGACGTCCCTAGTCCTGCTGGTCACACTATTGCTGAACACAACTCAGGATGCTATTGGCCTTCTGGGTCCTCTGGGTACCCTGCTGGCTCTTGTTCAGCTGGTTTTCAACAAATACTGCCAGGTCCCTTCCTGCCAGGCTGCTCTCCAGCCACTCATCTCCCAGTCTGCAGCTCTTTTGGGGTTTATCGCAGCCGAACTATAGGCCCCTGCCCTTGGTCCTGTTAAACCTCATCCCGTTGGCCTCTGCCCATTGACCCAGTCTGTCCAGATATCTCTACAGCCTCTTCCTCCCCTCCAGCAGATCAACACTCTCCCCAACCTGGTGTCATCTGCAAATTTACTAAAGGGAGATTCGATCCTTTCATTCAGGTCCTCAATAAGGACGCTGAATTAAGACATGATTTTTATTATTAGAAGTAGTAATATTTTTCATCAAAATAAAAAACAAGGAAAATTACCCTGAGACCTGAGTATCTGAGTAAAATCTATTTTTTAAATACCCACCTCTGTTAATCTTCCTCGCTTACATAACTGCATGCATAAAAAATACTCAGCAAAGAGACTGTGATCATTTGAAAAAACTATTTTTCCTATTTAAATAACCCCACAAGTGATCCCTAGGGAAACACAGTCTGAAAATTAACTTAATATATGCTTAATAAATGTTCACTCTAACACTTAATCACAATCATCTTCTAAAAGGATCTTTTTAACTGCCTATTGACATTGCGATCAGACACTCATTAATTATGGCATCATAAACATAAAGCCACAGCATCGTTTCAGAACTCCAGTCCTCACATCTGTAAAACTTACCGTCTGTCGCTTTCTCCGTCCTCCTTTTGGCTCCCGTGGTTCAGTGGGTCCAGCCACTGGCCATGCACCTCCTCTGTGATCTGTTCTGACAAGGACCACTTGTTCATCTTCCTGGCGGCTTGAAGCCTGTGTTAAATTTTAAAATAAATTTTAGAACAAATAAAAAAACCCCACCCCACAATATTTATTATTAATTATTATTAAATGCTAAAGTTGGCACCGGAAAAGAAGGTCATAGTCTCCACAGTCATATGATGACGGCTACACAAACAGTGTAATTTGCAGTCTGCAATGAACAAAGATACTGTGTATTTACAGAATAACTGGGGCATTGTTTGTTGCCATTAATTAAGGAATATCAATTTTTACTCCAGGCCAGTTAATTATGCAGAGTACACTGTTCTCACCAAAAGTACAAACTGCTATATGGCAATTAAGACCTAACTGAGCAAATCAAAGCAGGCACGTCTGGGTTTGAAAGATAAATGCTTTAAAGTAAATACATAAACTAATAAAATGCACAGTTCTCAAAAAGAACTGAGTTCTCTAGGGATGGTGCCTGTTCCACAACGCAGCAGGAAGAAATGGAAATGCTCTGCCACCCCACCACCCCACCACCCGGTGCAAGGCTTGGTTTGAGGAAGAGACACTGGAGTGGCTGAACAAAGGGAGTAAAACAGGCGAAGCATCTGAGATAAAATCTACCCAAACAGAAGTGGTTTTCAATGTTAATAGCTAAAAAGAAGGAAATGTATTTTAAGGGTCAGTATATTGTGGTAAGGACCAGCTAGAGCTAGGAAAAACAAAAAGGTTCTTCATCACTGAGCAACTAAAAGCTGCGTAAGACAAGAGCTGTTTGCAAATGTTCACCAAGAGCTGCACTACAGCAGCACAAGCACAGTACAATGAAGGAATGCCAACGCTCAGCAATTGTCCTTCAAAAGGAGAAAACTACAACCAAGTGCTAACTATAGTTAGGAGGAATGTGTCATCTGCAAATCAGTGGCATCCAGTGATATGACATGGGGCAATGGGTGTCAGCTGGAACAGAGGAGGTTCCACATCAAGATGAGAAGAAACTTCTTCCCTGTGAAGGTGACAGAGCACTGGAAGGGGCTGTCCAGGGAGGTTGTGGAGTCTCCTTCTCTGGAGACGTTTAAAACCCACCTGGCCTGTCCCTGTGTTACTGGATCTAGGGGATCAAACTCTGGCAGGGGGATTGGAGTGTATGATCTTTCAAGGTCCCTTCCAATCCCTAACACTGCGATCCTGTGACTTCTTGCAGTGCTGGACCTAGTTATCTCTTTTCTTTGCTGTCTCCTGTTCCCTTCCATTGCCCTTTTTTTCTAACATTTGTTACCCTTCCCTTAGGTTCTCAGGTTTCATTTACATCAGAATGATGAGTCAAACCCATTTAAAAGGAGCAGTCTGCCTCCTTCAATGCTGCCCTTCCATATGGACATCAAAATCCCTATCTGGAGTCCCCAGTAACTTGAGTTTTAAAGCATCTAAGCCACCCTTCAAGCTCTGTCATCTGTTATGTCATTGTCATCATGAGGTTACACTTGGAAAAATCAGTAGTTAGACCATTCTCCACACCAAGACCAAGGTTTGGATCTCACAGCAAGATGAATTAAAGCCAGTCACAGATCAGTAACAGCAGTCCATTGTATGAGACCTGCAGCTTTGATCTAGGTTTCTCATAGCAGAAAAACAAATGATAAACAGGACGAGGAGGCAAGAAGAGCAAACTTCTACTGAGCTTAAAAATGTAGTGTGTCTGTAAAGACAGTAGACTCAGTAATAAGCAGCGCTATGACAACCTCAAACAGTATTCAGTGATTATACAAATGGGATAAACAGAAGGCTTTAGAGGATCAGTTTGCCAACCTTGTGGTTAACAGTGAGGAGAAGCATTAAAACATCTAACGTGGGCTGTATTCCAGAAATGAACTAGTCAATGTATGAGTATCTTGACTGGATAGTGCTAAGTTTATGCATGAAGTGTGAGACTTAAAAACCCCCACCACACCTCCAAACCATAGCTCCTATTCCATTAGCAAACACATTAATTATTAGAAAAGGTTTAAGCTCCCAGGTAACTACTAATTGCTTGGTCTCTATCCCTTTTTGCCTCCAATCAGTCGGGGAAGAGGGCAATAACACACGGTGTGAAAACATGATTTTCATCTTAATTGATATAAAATAGGTTGCCTTTTAAATTCAACAACTCTTATTATGAAAGAGTATTGTGTAGCTGAACTGTTTAGTATTTAGAATAAGAACCTCACCTTCATAATCATCATCTTTTTATACTGGATGTCTCCAGTCATTCCTGCATTCAAAACTCTTAGTGCTTGCTCTCAGTACTTATTGTCATGTGCATCTCTGAGATAGGGAAGTATCTCATGAGTAGAATGGACACACACACAAACTTAAAATCAAATTCCCTAAAAGTCATCGTGCAGTCTGTGGAAGTAAGACTGGAACTAATACTGTGTAACATAGAGCAGCCTTTAGTGTGTGCAGTGCTGCATCTAGTATTGGGGAAAACTACAGTGATTAAACCTAACTTAACAGTAATACTGGATGCCAAGGTGGCACATAACCATCAAACACAACTGTAAAAAATCACAGAATCCTCATGGCTGGAAAGGACTTCCAGGGTCACCAAGTCCAACATCTCCCCAACCTCTAGACCATGGCCTCAAGTGCTCTAGCTACTTGCCTTTTAAACACCTCCAGAGATGGTGACTCCACCTCCTCCCTGGGCAGCCTGTTCCAGTGCCCAACCACTGAGAGCAACAGACTAGCCCAAAGAAAAGACTATAAACAAGTGTAAGAGGAAGTCTAGTAAAGCATTTTTATTAGAAATTGAACTAGTCCAACCTGAAATATTAAAGGAGTACCCGTAGAAAAGGGTCTTCAAAGAGAAGAAGAAAGCAGAGGCAGAAAGCAGACAGATAAATGATGCAGAACAAGATTCAACTCTGCCTCCTTTTAAGCTTCTCCTCATTTCCATCCTGACCCTGTTCTCTTTAGAGGTCCCTTCCAATCCCTCACACTGTGATTCTTTTTGTTCTTTCATTTCCTATTCCAAAGTATTAGTTACTATGTACGTTTTACAAGTATGGACACAAATGTGCACACACCCCCCCACTCTTGACATTTAGAGAACTGCCTCTTTTTCCAAGGAATCACTGGCATTTTTAAGCTACTTTTTAAAAGGTCAATCTTGAAAGCACCTACGGCATAAAGAGAAATTCTCAGTTAACTCTATTGTTATTCTAAGCACCAGAATGTTATTACTCCAGGTGTTTTCCACAACTAATTCCTCCCACCTACTCCTATTGTCAGATGTTTTACTTGTCTCGGGATTATAACTGTGCTGCAAATATCTCTGGATAAATTTTTCCCATGCTCCATCCTGTCTATCTTAATGCCAGACTGTACACACTGCTATGCAATGGATGGTACTTGAGCAGAAGCAGGATTTCAGGTATAAGCCAAGCTGTGTGGCTCAGCTTCCCTTGAGAAAAATAGCGTTAATTCTTCATTTAGTAGGGACCACAATGAATGAAGCAGGAGAAAAAACGGGAAAGAAAAATCTGGGAGTGACTAAAACGGCCATCACACAAATAATACACAATGAAAGGATTTAGAATCACCGTAAATTACGCTTCCTACTTGCAGATCAAAACATAAAGGCAGCTATATGGGATCAAACATCGCTCAACACGTCTTCTGCAGCTGCGGCCAAAACGGAGTGCCTGTTGAAGAGGCATCCCAAGCATTTGTGACTCAGTAATTAAGAGCCGGACATCATTCCTGCAGAATCTTCAACAGATTTATTTCTCAGGAACTTGTCTCTCTTAAGCTTTCAGCATCCAAAACATCGCAGAGCAACCATCCCATGAAGATTCACATTTTTCCTGCCCCTGGCCTAGATAATAACAGCACTATAATATCGTTCTAGATTATCATTGTAGATGCCTCCCACCTGAAATTCTATAGTCTGCCCCCTGGGCATTTCAATTGTAACCCACAGTTTCCTCAAAATGCACAGTGCGTTTTTATTCATCCTCCTAAGAAGGATCTTCACACATACATCCGCTGTAGCTGTAGAGGTGGGACTCAATACTGAGGTACAACAGCCATTAAGGTTCCAAAAGTCACTTAATGGCTATTGTAACTGCAATCCTAAGAAAATTTACTGGGCTACATGCTGAAGGTAACCTGCAGCAAACAACACAGGTGCTCTACCCAAGCAGAGACACCTACAGAGTGTGTAACACACACCACCCAGTTAACTTCTGTCTACGGACTTCAAGAATGGAAAATTCAGACAAGTCAACGTCTCTTGCTGGAGCTCAGCACACAAAACCAGCTGAGCAACCCATCTCTCTAGCCCATTGAGAGTTACCTAAACCAAGGTGTCCTACATCACTTTTGTTGTGTGCCTAGAGTTATTAAACTGTTGTTCCAATCTAATTTAATGTTTCAAACTAGAAATCTTAGGATCAAAATGTCTATTTCATGTTACTAATATAGAAAGGCACCTGGGACTCACTTAAACATATCAGATATTGACATTTGAGAGGTGTGAAGAGAAGAAACATTAATAAAGCTGTCTTTTACTTCCAATTATCTTCCTGCCTACTGTGGTTGTTCCGCTTCACAAAGTCTCATTACTGGGAGCTTTTACAACTTCTGCCAGCCTGACACAGGTCCCTGTCTTCCTGCAGCCCTGCTGCTTAACATAGAGCAGAGCACTTGTACCTTCTTGACTGTGCATTATGACACCAAAGCCTACTGACAGCAACGTTCTTAGTTCTCCTAGAATCACAGAATCCTCATGGTTGGAAAGGACCTCCATGATCATCAAGTCCAGCTCTCATCCCAATATCTCTCCAACCCCCAGACCATGGCCTTAAGTGTTCTAGCTACTCACCTTTTAAACACCTCCAGGGGTGGTGACTCCACCTCCTCCCTGCGCAGCCTGTTCCAGTGCCCAACCACTCTCTCAGGAAAGAACTTCCTAAGATCCAATCTAAACCTCCCCTGGAGCAGCTTGAGACCATTTCCCATCTCCTAGCACAACTAACAAAGAAAATACTTAGGAGAGACCACCAGTTCAAAGTTGTATTTCGTTTTTCTATGCAAGTGTTCGTATCATGTTTGGCATTTGTTTCCTGCATTGATAGATACTGGTTTTTACCTTTATTCTCACAACCAAGTAAATGAACCAGGATTAAAGCTACCACTTTACAGTCTGCAGTTTCCTGATCACTGTAAGGCTGAAGAAACCGCTGTGAGAAGAATTGATTCTGTTCTCTGTACAAGTCCACCTGCCTGTGCTCAGCCCACTATACTAACACTGTGTCATTCACACAGAGAAATGAATTGAGAATTGATCTAAATTCAATTAATCAAGAATAAAATAAAAACCTTCCTAGGGAGATGCATTCAGAATTGTCCTTGCTACTTCCTGATTTACCTCTCCAGTACTATCTGAAGTTAAAATAAATCAAAGCCAGGTTTTAGGAACTTTCAGCATGCAAGGCCACTGGAACAGGCTACTCAGGACGGTGGTGGAGTCATCATCCCTAGAGCTGTGGACCTAGTGCTGAGAGACTTAGCGGTGAGCTGGCAGTGCTGGGTCAAAGATTGGACTTGACCTTAAAGGTCTCTCCCAACCAAAATGCTTTGTGTCTGTAACTGAAAGTAGAGGCAAAGCCCTCAAACTTTGGGGTGAGACACCCCTTTGAAAAAGCACTGCTGTAGAAACTTCTCTAGGCGTCTTCTTTGCAATAGAGCTGGCTGAACTAACAGAGTCTATTGCCTGAGGGGTCAGTCTTATAGAAAGACTGATCCATACAGTACAGACTGCAGACAAACTTCACAAATCAGCCTCTTGTGACAGCAGACAGTCTGTGAACATCTTGCCTGGTTACACACAGCGTATGATACAGCTGGCTCTGATACGCAAGAGTACACAACACATTGTGCTTGTGTGCCAGAGGAGTCCAAAATCATTTTGATCCTGTATAAAACAGTAAGACCACCCTGGCGACTATCAAAAGGATTTTACTGATTACAAAGCGACTGCCAGCTCTGCTGGACTGCTCACACTCAAAAGTTGCATAATTCAGGCTAGAAGAAACCATAAAACAGGCTCAGACAAGGTCTGCTCACAACAATAATCTTCTAAAATGCATGGGAAGACCTTGGCACTCTGGAATGCAAGTCTTGGAGGTAAAGAAATTTGAATTCCTTCAAATAAATGTGAAGGTTTTCAGCATGGTGTGGTGACAGACAATTTATCACACACCTAAGATGTTGAGAGAANAGCATGGTGTGGTGACAGACAATTTATTACACACCTAAGATGTTGAGAAAATCTTTTCCCTAGTGACTAGTGACAGAACAAGAGAAAACGGGGTCAAGTTGCATGAGGTGAGGTTCAGATTAGATATTAGGAAGAACTTCTAACAGAAGGAGTGGTGAGGCCTTGGAGCAGGCTGCCCAGGGAGGGGGTGGAGGCACTATCCCTAGAATCGTTAAAAAAATGGTAGACATGGTGTTTCCTGAGATTGTTTAGTGGTTAGAGCAGGCAGTGGGACCTGATGATCTTGATGATTCTATGAATAACAGTTTTTGCTGAAAAGTCTCTCCATCATGTCGAAAGAAGATGTTAACCCTGTTTCCTTGTAGCTATATCCAAGCTGGTACAGAATAAGACTATTATCCATTTCTTGAATATCACACTTTAATAAGACCAGTATTGGAAGTACCAGCTTCTTCAGAGTCATCAGAGTAACAGCTAGCAGTCACCAACACAACACATATCAGCTTTATTTCTAATGGAAGATACAGATAATTGCTGAGAAAATACTACCAGCACAAGGAAAATCCTGTTTAAGTTGCTGAAGTTGTGTTTATGAACCAAACGTACAGTAACTCACCTGAAGTCACACCCAGTCATTTTGCCTAAGCACACTGCGTGTTCTCCATACTGAGCTGCTACCTGCATCATGCTATCATGTTAGCAAAAACAGAACATTTTCCTCTTACCTCTCTGCCAGACTTTGACGGAACCTGCCCTTGTGTCTCTCTCAACTTGCGAGCATTCTCAAGTTGTTCTTGAAGTTTTGAAGCTAACTCCTTCAAAGAAAACCACAGCACTCCATTAGCTCAACCACTTTAAACTTATAGACACATTTACATCACTTGACAGAAGAAGTAACTACTCATTCCATTTCTTCATGTTTTGATTTTATTTTTTTAACTGTAAAGTCACTAAATCCTAAAGAAAACACCTCAGTGTAGCTCATGCTTTCTTTACTGGAGATGCTGAGGGAGCTGGGTCTCTTTAGCTTGGAGAAGAGGAGGCTGAGGGGTGACCTCATTCATGTCTATAAATCTGTGAGGGGTGGGTGTCAGGAGGATGGAGCCAGGCTCTTCTCAAGGTCATCTGGTGATAGGACAAGGGGGCTATGGGTTCAAGTTGGAACAGAGGAGGTTCCATATAAATATTAGAAGAAACTTCTTCCCAGTCAGGGTACCACAGCATTGGAACTGGCTGCCCAGGGGGTTGTGGAGCCTCCTTCTCTGGAGATGTTGAAAACCTGCCTGGATCCTGTGCAACTCGGTCTAGGTGATCCTGCTGTGGCAAGGGGATTGGACTAGATGATCTTTTGAGGTCCCTTCCAGTTCCTAATGACACTATGATCTCTGAGGTGTGTTCCAACCCTAGCCATTCTATGATTATATGATACTTTTTCCTCAGTAGTTATTTTATATTAATTAGGAAAACAGATCAAAACATGGAGGCATCTACTTCAATCATTGTCATTACTTAGAAGTAACTTCAAGCAGTGTGTTTTCTGTTAATTCACTTTTGAAGTTGGTAAGACTTCACATAGATAGGATTTCTAGAAAAAAAGCTTTGTTCAAAGACATTACCATGTCTCCCATGATTTCTGCTTTCACAATCCTTGCTCCCAGCCTGTTCATCTCCTCTTCACTAAGGACCCGAGGTGGCTCAGCCTCTGATGTGTGTCTGTAAAACACCAGCAGCATTAAACTCATAGAAAGACAATGCAATGTTCGTTGGTGTAACTGAGCATTCCAAGCCTACTGCACTGGTACATTATGCTCTTACTGTCAACATAACTGATAACAATATACTATAAAAATATATTTGCAGTCAGGAATTGCCAAGGACTCTGAAACCAAAAGGCTTGAATACAAGTTTCATGAGGTGTATTTCCTTTTGCTTTTGAAATCAATTCAAATGAAAAGCACCACCTCTGAATGTTTTATCTGCATGAAAAAATAGTCAAGAGGCAGCAGCAGGTGTAAGCAGACAAAAACAAAGGAAAAGAGGAGCACTAAGAGTAATTTAAACCCAGTCTGTAATTCTCCTTCCTAGCTGCGGTCATGCTTTTCTTTTTATAAAATATTTTATTTTTATTTGTTTTTATTTTATAATTCAAAGGTCAGTGTTCTTATGACAGGAAATAAGGTCTCTAAGAACTTCCACCAAGAGGCATCTAATAAGTGTGGATCTTTTTCTCTAACCTAAAACCAACTGACTGCAAGTAAAATAAGACGAAAGAGAAAGAACACAGTCATGATATTGGTTCCTGCTATCAGCGAATGAGAGACACCAATAATTCACTCACTAATCAATATGGTTAAACCCTGTAGGATTAAGAACAGGAGAACTTTGAAGATGGTGTCATTTCAGCTGTCAGATCTCTCCAGCCTGAGGAAATTACCAAAGTTACTTTTGTCTGCTTTGAAGACCAATCCAAAACCCAAACACTCAGCAGAATCACTGATATTAGCTTCATCAGAAACAGAACCCTCCAAGTTTCTGTGGGATTGTGAGTGAAGATTAAGTTCTTTTTTCCTTAAGCCACACTGTTCAGAGCAAGGCAGCCTGTTTCAGTGAATGGAGTGAGAGGTGTTTATTACCTCACAATGCTTTTTTGAAGTACTGCTAGGACTATTTAATAATCGACTGAACTTTCTGAGACTACAGACATTGTTTTGATTTGCTTTTTATTTTGTCTCAAATCAAACTCGGAGGCAGTGGCATTATTATGTGTGATCGTCAGCAAACACTAGGTGGATGGACATTTCCTCTGGGGAGATTTCTTGGCTATCCAATCAGCACTTTTAATTAACCTGTGTCATAACTGTCCGAAAGACTTTGATTTATAGGCTGATGAAATGCTGTCTGTGTTTTAGAAGGGATAAAACTTTGAAGGTACACTGTCAGCATGAGAGATGAGGATCTGAACCAGCAACACCTATTAATCTGAGCCTTCACATCAACACAGATTTATTTCTTGTGACTGACACCACCACTGGAACAGTACCTGTATTGCAAAACTTCAAACTTTGGAAAGAAAAAGTAGCCTGTAAATAATTCCCAACAGATAACTACTCCACATATTCAACCCAGAAATGTTTCAATCTTCAGAATTTTCTAACCAAACCAAACAACAGTTCTCAAGGAAGGAAACTGGAAAGCAGGTCCCATGCTACCTCAAACACACCACAGCTTAGCAGTTACAAGTCAGCTTAAAATAACCTGGAAATAAATCAGTCAATAAGCAAAGGCTCTATGGTTTTCCAAGCCTAAGTAATCTCCACTAATAAATCAGCTCAGTGATTGTATCGGTAAAGAAATGTAATTAAACTATCACAGAAGATGCACAAGAGGGTTTAACAGTACTAAACCAGAAAGCACATGCAAAGCAAAGTGCCAGCTAAACAGCTGCTAAGTCTAATACTCTTCTGTGAGGTGGTGGCTGACTTAGCCCCTCACTTGTTAAATTGTCTTTAGCCCTTTATCCATGTCTTTTGCTCTTCTGAATCCTTCTACAGGAGGACAAACTTACATGCTTTGTTTCCTTGGTCAACACCCAGCTGCACCCAAACAATGAGGAGCAGCGTTAGACATGGGTTCTCTCACTTAGCCTCTGCATTCTGGATAATCACCAGTCCAAACCAGTAGTGCCATAGTTCGCTACAGTTAAGTGAACTGGATGCCACAACTCCTGTTTGCCATCAGCTATATGACATAGCTGTTTAGATCTTAAGATCTTGCTTTCTGCTTGTAGAAGTCATGGAGGAACCAACACCAAGAACGAAGGCAGAATTAAAGGATTATATGGAATTTACACAGATTCATTGCTGCTAATCCGTGACACATTAGGGGTTCATTACAAAAGTGCATGATATTGAAGATTAAAGGTTAGACTTCAACCAAACATAACTGAGCCTTTTCATCTGCACAAAAGAAAAGCTTCTTAACAGGGTAGGGGTTTTTCAGACTTAAGAGTTCTGAGTGTACCTGAACTACAGTGCAGGTGCACTGGCCCAGCTCTCCACAGCATCTCTTCTTACAAGAATACTTAGGTTTCCTTATAGGAACCAATACACTACTCGAGGCAGGCAAAAAACATCCGTGGATTGTAAAGACCTTGTACCTGAACAAAGTCATGAGTGATACAGGACTCCAGAGCTGGGAAGTCTCCCAGGCTGCAACTCAGACACACTGGATTATTCCAATCAGAGTTCTACAAAGCACATTATTGTGGTAAACCCCAGGCTCTTGTACTTGGCCTTTGTGAGGCCTCATCTTGACTCCTGGGTTCAGTTCTGGGCCCTTTATCATAGGAAAGACATTGAGATGCTGGAATGGGTCCAGAGCAGAGCTACCAAGCTTGTGAGGGGTTTAGAGCACTAGTTGTATGAGAAGCTGAGGGAGCTGGGCAGGTTTAGTTTGGAGAAGAGGAGGCTGAGGGGGGACCTCAATGCCCTCTACAACTATCTGAAGGGAGGTTGTGGAGGGGTGTGTGTTGGCCTCTTCTCCTTGGTGCCTGCTGACAGAAGCAGGGGCAATGGTCTGCAGCTGAGGCAGGGGAGGTTTAGATTGGATGTTAGGAAGAAATCCTCTACAGACTAGAACAGCCTTCCCAGGGAGGTGGTTGAGTCACCACCCCTGGAGGTGTTTAAGAATGGTGCAGCCAGGGTGCTTCATAGCCTGCTACAGTGGCAGCATGGAGTGGGTTAGTTTGTGGTTTTGGAGCCCTCACGTATTTAGTTTTCTTGTTGATACCGGGATGGTTAGACTCTGATCTAGGAGATCCTTTCCAACCAAGATTATTCTGTGATTCACTTTAGGGCAGTAACTGCTTGGGCAGTGGCTATGAAACCAAGGAAAATCACTGAATTGGAATGTCTAATAATGTCTTCTACATCACATATTTAATGGTGCAAAGCCTATTTTCCAGAGTACCCAGAAGAACTACTTTGCAACAAAATAACAGCAAACCAGTACTAAAATAAACAATAAAATAAGACATGACCAGGATTTCCAGAAGTGCAGACAAACTATTCATGGCAGAGGTGGGCACATTCAAACTCATGCTTTAAAAAGAAATACAGATAGTAGACTAAACAAACATAATGCAGAACAATTTGTCTTCCTAAGGAAAGCTTTTATCAAAGTAGAAAATAGAGCAAGTAAAATCTGGGAAAAAATATGTAAAGAATTGTAGGTTCTAAGTTGCCTGGTTCTGATCAGTCACGCACTTCTCATTTAATGTATAATTAAGTGTTTAACAAACTTACAGTGAGGCACCTGCAGATACTGCAGTTAGGAACAGTCACAATAAATACTTCCACAGAATTGTGTGATTAGAATTGAACAGCTACAGGTTAAAGCTAAAATCAAATCCTCCTACAAGAAGTTTTTCTTTAAATAACCAGCGGTAGCATACAGGATAGAAATATTTCCTTTGATCCTGTTTCATCAGATGATGTTTCAAACTGAATCGGATCATCTTTCTTACATACTCCTGCCATGATGTGTTTTACCCATCAGCAACAAGAGCCTTATCTCTTGTACTCTGCTCCTAAGATAATGATCCGATAACAATGCTGATCTGATAGGTGTGGTGACTGCTTCTTGCTCAGCTTGGATTCAGGAGAAACAGGTAACAGTTCAATATCCAATGGCTAACTTGAACAATAAGCTCAAGATAAGTAGCTTTGACTACAAGTCAATCATCTTACCTATACAAATAGCGGGCAGCCCAAGAGCCCTTAGAACTCTCCCACAGAGCAGGAACCTCTCTTGGGCAAGGACCTCTGACAAGGAGACTCCTCTAAAAGGCTGACAGACTCCTTCCTCAGTAAGCACCTAACAGCATTGCAACACTGCAGATTCATTAAGGATATATATTTAAGACTTTTACAGAATCACAGAGTAATCCTGGTTGGAAATGACCTCCTAGATCCCCGAGTCCAACCATCCCCACACCAACAAAAAAATGAAAATACCTGAGAGACTGAAAACCACAAACTAACCTCCTCCACGTTGCCACTCTACCAGGGTGTGAAGCACCATGGCTACATGGTTCTTAAACACCTCCAGGGATGACGAACTCCACCACCTCCTTGTGAAGGCTGTCCATTGCCTCCCCACTCTTTCTGAAAAGAATTTCTTCCTAAGATCCAATGTAAACCTCCCCTGCCTCAGCTTCAGACCATTGCCCTGGTTCTGCCTGTTACATACAGTCTTTTAAATGGGCGGATCCCTTGATAGCTTTGTCTGACCCTGTTCTCCATGCAGTAAACAATCTGATGTGCCTCACCATCAAAACTGGATAAACAGTTTCATTTAATGGTCAAACTTTGTTAAGTCACTACGTTTTATCAATAAACACACTGTTACTACTCTTTTGTGAGTGAAGTGTATGACTCCATTTGTGACAACTCCATCCAAGACTATTTACTTGTCCTACTTTCCCAAGCCATTAAGTACCATCATCCAGCCTCAAAACCACCTTTGAAACTGCCTACCTATTCCTGGGAAGGTGTCAATGAAGGCATTCCCAGTAATAACAACACTGCAAGAACCAACCAGCTGGTAATACTGGGGAACAGGTGGCCTCAAACTAAGAGAAAGCTCAGCTGCTTACAGCTTACTTTTCTGACCACCTCTCCTTACTATTCTCTACGGTCTTTCATTAAAGCAAGCCAGGCAAACTGAAATTCCTACCACATAATTAGTGTTTCCCACTCCTATTCATCTCTTTTCCACAGACAATGCACTTTTTGTAATCAACACCTCCTCCTATTTCTCACACTACTACTTCAGCATAAGAGCTCATCTCACAGGTGGCAGCCCTATCCCCACTGTATTAATTATTTCAGGGTTTACTCAGCATTTTCTAACATTTCAAGTTTGTCTTTTGTAAATGCAACAATAGTTAAGACACTGTTGTGCAGGGTTTTTTGTCTAAGAGGCCAATTTTACTGCGGTGTGAACATTAGAATGGAGCTGAAAAGACTATGTCATTAGCAATTCTCAAATGTATCAAGGAGACAGGACAAGCAGGGTATGTTCACTGCTTATACAGGGCTCTATTTTAGCTGCCCCCAGCTGGGAGGTGAACCTTCTTCTAACTAAAAAGATCCGCTATGATCAGATCTAATACGTCAGAAAGGAGACAGACTTTCTGCTGTGTTTCAGCATGAAAAATAGAGCAAATAGAACAAATAAAGAGAAGCAAATGCATTTGTAAAATACCTAGAGCATGATGTTTCACTGTCAGATAAGGTTTGTTTCTTCTCCAGGATATTGCTGGGGTAATGCTGCCTTGATTTCTCTTTATCATCACTTGGAGTTCTTTCCTGGCTATTATCACCAATTTGTTCTCTAGTAGCTGGTGATTTCTGATCAGGTACTAATTTCTCCTTATCTTCTGTGTGAGTTTTGCTCCACGGTGCTGTATCCTCACCAGGCTTTCGGAAACGGCTGCTCAAAGAACTGTGAATAGGCACTTTGGAAGAGGAGTACTCCTCTGACTTGTAGTCTCTAGGTGAAAAATCATCCTCAGAGGGTTTCAGAAACTTGTGTTTCATGTTGCTTAGAGAGAAATTCTTTCCCTGATTTTGCTTTTCGTTGGAGTGTTTTTCTGATTTGGAACTGTAGCCTCTCAATACTGAGTCTGTGGTCCTGTGTCCAAATTCTTGGTCGTGTCTCGATGCACCTCGTTTATAACCTTTGTCTTCTTGGGTCCCCTCCCTGCCATACTTCTCCCTAGTATAAACCCCAAATACGTTCTGGTTTCTATCACCTTTGTCCCGTGTCTCTTTTTTCATGTACTGTTCCTCCTTTTCTTTCTCACTTTCTGAATAGTCAGCTTTCTTCCATCTTCCACTTCTATAATCATTTTCCTTTCTGGATGCAACTTTTTCAGCTTCTTGTAATCGTGACTGAAACACTTCCATTGACTATAAGAAAGAATAAAAAGAAGTCATATTGCTTCTAAGACCACGGGGTATCGTGCAGCTCCCTACAAAATACTGCAGGAAACTGAGTCACTGTGCAAAGGGCAAGGTATGAGCCATGGAGTGGAAAGGAGGACCGGTACAATAAAGGTAATTTATAGCACTGTCGGAGATGCTCTATTGGGAAGGCCTTCTGATCCCTTCTCCTGGACTATTTCTAACTTTCATTCCATGACTCTGAAGTTCTAAAGCACTCCTGGGAACAGGGATCAGCACCTCAGAACTGTCACCTGCTGGCAACCTAGAGATTAGTGGTTTTAGCCAGGGAGAAAGGCTTCCTCTTATTCATTAACTTGTAGTCATGTTCATCAGATGGTCAGCATCTAGAGAACCAATGGGCATTTCCACTAAACCATTTTACAATCTAGTTGAAGTCTTGAAAATACAGGACAGTATTTTTATATTATTATTTTATTTTTATCAAATCTTTAGCCTGAAACAAGCTTTGAACCCACCTCTGACTTTCTGAGTCACTATGCAGTTATACCAAAACATAGACTGTTCCATACAGGGGCTGAACAGAGTGGGTTCATGCTGTCTGAGCTCTAGTTTCATTGAGAAAGATTCTTAAAAATAATATTATTTACAAACAATGGCACTAAGTTCTGTCAGTCACCCAGAAATTGAGAACACTTAAATATGCTGATGCAGAAGCAGTATTTTGGATCTACTATAGCATATAGTTCAAAATGTTTAAACAAAACAGATATAAACAAGTCTGAGTATCTTTAAATTCTCCATGACTTGAGGGAAACTTGAGAGACTGCATTTTCCTGCTTCTTTCCTTAGGCCTTACAACACGCATTATGTGTTTGTGCTTTTACAAGACTGTAGTCTTTTCTAAGCATCTACTAATGTACAAAACACCCCCAGACCCCTACGTGAAGATCCTTACCCCGTATCTCTCAGCTACAATGTCCTCAAATTTTCGTTTCTCTCTTTCAGCCTGCTCCTTCATCCTGTGGTAGGACTTCCGTAACCAACTTAAGCCAGCATCTTCTACCACTGTAACTGAAGTAGAAAACAAGGAGAGGTTATAGTTTAAATTTCAGTAGTTATTCCTATTTAACCTTATTCTGTATGAGACATAAAACCCTCACCTGATCTTACTGTAAAATTGAAGGAGTGAAAAAACACCCCAAGAACAAACCATGTCATCGTTAATGCTGGACAGGCATCAGTAATGCTCCTAATATCATTTAAGCTGCTCCACGTTATCATTGAACACAAACACCAGTTTCGAAGACAAAAGAGGCATTTGGGAGGTTTTATGGAATTAAAGAACCTTCTTATTGTTTCCACTCTCTGTGCCCATTCTTTGGCGTACACTTCACATCCAAAAAACACGTTCCCCTCCTCAGAAAATTCATGAGAAAGCCAGTGCTCTGCATTTACAACGCTTGTGGAGGTCATCTTAACATTCAGAACACACGCTCACTGCTGTCTGTCACCTCTCACAGATTGCAGATCGCTGTGACTCCTAAAAGCGGGCATGAGGCTAGCAGTTTGCAGGACAGACTGTCCCCAGGGAAAGGCTCTCAGAGTGAAAAGCCAGGGACCCTACTGTTCCCTTTTGACAGAATACAAGCACCCCTCTTATCACATAATAAATGCTTCCTGACCTTCTGAAAAACGTTTTTCTAGCTGCTTTTGCTGAAAACAGCCAGGACAACCCGAGGCTATGAAAATAAGTGAAAAGGTTACAGAAATAGTATTTTTCACAAACTGCAGCTGTAATGTACTTCATCTTAATGTGACTCAGACTTCTGAGGCTGAATGTTTGAAAACTATAATTTATGTAATGGAATGAAAGGAGTCAAATGAGATTACATGCATTTATCTCCTTCTGGTTAAATCACGCTTCTCTTTAATTAGTTCAAAATGGAAGATCTCTGTAAAGATACTGAAGGTCAAACCTCTAAAGACTACACCAATGAAGAAAAATTCTGCAAAACAATATAATATTAACTCAATATTCACTCCTGAATCTTGAGCCAAATTTTACATGCTATTGGTAATCCTTTTATATCTACTTACATCGAACCTGTTAGCCACACAGTGACCAGAGACTGGAGGCAGAAATGTAAAGATTATTGCTGGAAGTTGCTGGTTACCTTTCTTAACTGAAGACACTTCCTCCTTCTCTGGGGGCAAACCTGTACCACCATCTTTCCAATAGGGATTGAGCTCTCTCTCAGACAGCATGGCCTAAATCAGAAATCATTTTAATGTGAGCATACTTTTGGTAATTAGATAAATGTTGTGAAGCTTACACCGCATTTACACAAAACAGAACTGCTTACTCAGAACTGGTGCCATCTAAAGACAGGTACAACGAAACATAACTCTCCACCTCGCCTCACAGCTCTCCACCATGCGCCTAGTTGTCACCATTATTACACAGAAGCAGTCTTACTGTCACACTAATATGCACTGCATCTGAAGTACTGCTGCTATGGGGGCTCTAAGTTTTACTTCAAGATACTGCTTTTCAACCTCAAACTGCGTTGTTTATTGCCATTCAGTCAATGCAGCGACTTCTCTGGAAGCAGACAAGGGAGTTTACTGCAAAAAAGGGTTGATTGGGCATCGCAGCACTGACACAATTTTGCATGTCTGTTGTATCTTCAGCTCATCACCACCGGTGGGACACAGTGCTCTGGGCATCACAGAAAGGACAAACATCATGGTGTAGAAACACAGAAGTACAGAGCTGTACGGAGAGCAAATGTCTGGGGGGGAAGAGTCTATGAAAATCATAGCATTGTAGGATCAAGAACACATAAATTGTCATTATGACAATTAATAACTGTTCTAGTGATTTAAGCTCTCCACACTGAATGGCCCTTCAACAACTCTGAAATAAAAATATGGGTAAAAAACCCAAAAAGATTAATCCCTCCTTCAAAGAGAGCAACCAAAGTGCCACACACGACACAAGAGTAATGCTCCAGGCCAGTCTGGTTCCTAGCCACAACACAACCAGAATACCTAACAGCACCATGTGGCCTACTGCGAGATGTGAGGATGAGTAAATAGTGATTAGCAACTAAGCTTTTAGATCAGACACCAGACTACACTGCTTTCAAGCTGAACTAAGGAATGAAGCAAGCAGCTTCACTTGTTCTGTATGGAAACTGAATTTAATGACAGAAACCCCATTCCCACCCAGACCCCAGCCCTCCCATGTGTTCATACAGGATGAAAGGCATAGCAACTACCCTAGATTCTTTCTTCAGGAGCCTCAACACCCTACGCTTTAACACAGTAACCTAGGTAAGCTTTTGTCACACAAAATAATGGGGCTTCTTTCACACTAGTAGAAGGCCACACCAACAGCCTGTCTATGTTATTAAATGAAACATAAGCCCCTCAAACATGACAGACCCTAGGACTAAAAGGACTGGCTCTCTTCTTACCTAAAAGGTAATTTAAAGGCTTTTCTCAACAAGACACACCCGCTGTGTTTAGCCTTCCCATCTCAAACAGAACAAATACCTCACCAATTCAGTTAAAAATCACTATCAAACCATGAATCAGGCACTGGTCTAAAAATTAAGACAAAGACCTACTTATCATAGAAATTTTACAAAGATGCTGAAAAAAAGTTGATGTATCAGTTCCTCCTACCTGCTCCAGTTCTTGAGCTTTCTGGCGCTCCAGTATTTTTTCTTTCTGTCTTTCACCTTTGACAGCTGCTACTGAGGTGGTTTTCAACAACATGAAATCTAAACTCATCCATTCTTCCCTCTTTAAAATAAACACAAAGAATCAGTGTTGGTACTTCCAACCAAAACATGGCTTCAGCACAAATCAAACCAGGACAACTACTGACAGATAAAGAGCGTAAGTTTTACAAACACATATGAAATACTTTCCATGAAAAGTAAATAGGATTTTAAGAATGCAAATCCTTCTATTTTTTAACACTCACTTCCACCAATTTCGTAAGTGTCTTTCTGTAATTTCAAATAAATCTTTACGATGTTTTTAAGACACAATGGAGCCTGTGAACTGTACAGACCGCTTACTGTTTGCTGAAACGGTCACTGTACATCTAGACCAGTTCCCTTTCATCTTGCTAGTTCTGACTTCATGACCTTTACAGCTCTTTGATGTAACTGCACCCTCAAATTAAGCAGACACCTAAATGCTGTGATTTATACCCACAGTAACAGCTAGAAAACTGCTTTTTCAAAACCTAAACTGGACTAAGGACTCTATAAAAATGAATCACAGAATGTTAGGGATTGGACAGGACCTT
Organism: Upupa epops; assembly: GCA_013397515.1. Lineage (NCBI taxonomy): Eukaryota > Metazoa > Chordata > Aves > Bucerotiformes > Upupidae > Upupa > Upupa epops. The sequence continues at coordinate 13,638 of VZRI01010159.1, read as the reverse complement.
GAAAGATCATCCAGTCCAATCCCACTGCCACAGCAGGATCCCCTAGATCCAGTCATACAGAAAGACAGCCAGGAGGATTTTAAACATCTCCAGAGAAGGAGACTCCAAAACCCCCCTGGGCAGATCCTTCCAGGGCTCTGTCACCCCCACCCTCACCGGGAAGATGTTTCTTCTCATCTTGATGTGGAACCTCCTCTGTTCCAACTGACACCCATTGCCCCTTGTCCTATCCCCAAATGAGCTTGAGAAGAGCATCGCTCCATCCTCCTGACACCCACCCCTCACAGATTTATAGACATGAATGAGGTCACCCCTCAGCCTCCTCTGGGTCAGTGCCTGGTCACCCTCAGAGTGAAGCAGTTTTCAAATGCTCAGAAACTCCTGTGTTTCACTCTGTGCCCAGTGCCTCTGTGCACTGCTGCAAAGAGCCTGGCTCTATCTTCCCTACAGGCTTCAAATCTGTAGCTTAGGGATTTTTTCTGTGTTTTTTCTGTATTTCAGGTAATCACTCTGGACTGTCCCAGACTGCTCCTGTGAAACACTTTGAGAAAATAGATGTTAACTCATTTAACCCAGCAGGAAATGGATTTACCTGCTCCAAGACCTCTTCATCATGTAATCCCAACCACAAAAAGGCATGACCAGGCAATTGCTTTCAAAGGCACACTCTTTGCCCTAATACAGACCAGCTCAGAGGACACCTCAGACAAGAAATGTTTTGAAGAAACTGGTTTTGCAGGACAAATACTCACAACAAACTTAAGGCTTTATATTTCATTGTCTGTCAGATAGGTTTTGTTCAGCACACTGCAAAAATGCTATCAAGGAACCTAAGCACGTTTCACATTTGGTCATGCTGAATTTATTTCTGGAGTAGTTATCAGCCTGCTCACCTGCAGGGAGGGCTCCTTCTTAGCATCCGATTGCTTGTTGACCTTCCAAGCCTTTTCTGTGTTATCTGACTGCGACACACTGGACTCAACCCATTCCACTGAAGAATCCTAAAAATAGAGTTTAATGTAAAGAGCAGTAATAACACCTTAACAGACTCTTACATGTTGATAAATGCAACACTTGCTAAGAATATTGATAATCAAAATTGATCACAGAATTATTTAGGCTGGAAAAGACCTCTGAGCTCATCCAGCCCAGCCCACCACCTGACATCACCACATCAACTAGACCAGGGCACTGAGTGCCACAGCCAGACCTCTGAGCTCATCCAGCCCAGCCCACCACCTGACATCACCACATCAGCTAGACCAGGGCACTGAGTGCCACAGCCAGCCTGTCCTTAAACACCTCCAGGGATGGGAACTCCACCATTGCCCTGGGCAGTCCATTCCAGGCTCTGATAACCCTTTCCATGAGGAAGGGCTTTCTAACATCCAACCTAACCCTCTCCTGGCCCAGCTTCAGGACCTGTCCTGCTAACACCTACCTGGTGTTAGTTGCTTGGGTGAAGAGCCCAATACTCATCTGTCTACAACTTCCCTTCAGGGAGTTACAGAGAGTGACAGTGTCTTCGCCCCCCCCGCCCTGCATCTCCTCCAGGCTAAACAGCCCCAGCTCCCTCACCCTCTCCTCATCAGGCTTTTTCTCTATTTTTTTCCCAGCCTCGTTGCTCCCTTGGACCCGCTCCAGCCCCTCAATTTCCTTCTTGAAGCAAGGGGCCCAGAACTGCCTCCTGGACTAGAGTGGAGCCCTCCCCAGTTCCCAGTAAAGGGGGAGAATGACATCCCTAATCTTGCTGGCCACACTAGTGCTGATAAAAGCCAGAATGCCACTGGCCTGTTGTGCCACCTGGACACAAAATGACTGTGAATGAGCAAACAGGATTATCTCAGCCCTGGTGGGAGAGGAACGGTTTTATCAAACATAATAGCATCTCGGCTATCTCATCTCAGGCCATGGGCAGATATGCAAATTAAGTACTCCATAAATAGGGAGTGCTGCTGTAGAACAGCACTCACAAGTTCCCCATGATTTGTCGGGTCCAATGCTGCATTGTCAATAAATTATTCCACTGCTTCACAAACTTTCGTAGTACTGAAGGTGTTTATAACACTCTGGATCAAAGGTAACAGCCAGGCATCAGCTGCATCGTAACCGAGGGCTCACTGATGTGATCTGAGGGGGTTTGACAACTCCTATGGGAAATGTGGGACATCTGTGTGTTACTTCCCACACTGAAAAATGTAGTTCACCTCTGATACCAGTCCCTGGAAAATACATCTCATTATACTGCATATTCCTTCTCTCAATAAAGGAGACTTTGCAAGAACAAAATCACAGTGCTACCTGACCTCCACCAAAACTTGGAGAGATGTTTTACACAGTGTGGGCAGCCAGGATTCTCAGTCTCTGCACTATTTTTCCAGAGTCCTCAAAAAATGTTTCCAGACTCAGACACACATTTGAGCCTGTCCTCTCATTCCCACACAACGCTCATGTGGTTGGGAGGGTCCATGGTTGAACGTGCGTGGAGGAAGGCTGCAGTACCCGATGCTTAACATCAAAGCTGCATTTTCAGACACATTGTTCTACCCTGTGCTGCTGACTGCAGGGAATCCGGGAATGTTTCCTGCTCTGTCCTAGAAAAACAATTTATTTCTATTTCTTTCTTCTAAAAAACTCTAAATCTCTTACTTCCTAATGAGTGAGTTCAATATTATAAAACTCAGAGGCACTCCTGCAACAGCAGCTTCTCAACTGACTAAACACTGGGTACATTGAAATGACAACCTTCAGCACTGTAAACAGATTTTTTTTCTATTTTCTTCTTTAATTTCATTAACTACATTCACTACTAATAACAGCACAGGTTTTAAAATGCTATTTAAAGCATTTTCAAGTTTGTTACTTACCGAGGAGCTATCAGACAAGTCATCCTTCTTTTCAGATTTGTTTTTCTTGTTTTTCTTCTTTTCTTTCTTAGCTTTTTTGGAATGCTTCTCCTTTTTCTTTTTTTTCCGCACAGAATGTTCCTACAAGAAAATGTTTGTAAATGAGACAGAGTATTTGCTACACTACATTTATTTCGGAATCCCAGCATCAATAAACATTTGTACTTTGATGAGATAGCTGCTCAGATTCCTATGCTAAAAGGGTATCACAACAAGTTAGGGGGGAGTGTTGATCTGCTGGAGGGGAGGAAGGTGCTGCAGACAGATCTGGACAGGCTGGGTGAATGGGCAGAGGCCAACAAGATGAGGTCAAACAGGGCCAAATGTTGGATCCTACACTTTGGCCACAATATCCCCCTACAGGCTACAGCCTGGGGGATGAGTGGCTGGGGAGCGGCCTGGCAGCACTGTTGACAATCAGCTGAATAGGAACCAGCAGGGTGCCCACATGGCCCAGAAAGCCAATGGCCAATGGTATCCTGGCTTGTATCAGTAATAGTGTGGCCAGCAAGACTAGGGATATCATTCTCCCCCTGTACTGGGCACTTGGGAGGCCTCCCCTTGAGTCCTGGGAGGCAGTTCTGGGCCCCTCACTTCAAGACATTAAGGGGCTGGAGTGGGTCCAGAGGAGCAATGAGGCTGGGGAAGGGACTGGAAGGAAAGTCTGATGAGGAGAGGCTGAGGGAGTTGGGGGGGGTTTAGCCTGGAGAGGAGGAGACTCAGGGGGACCTTCTCCCTCTCTAGAACAACCTGAAGGGAAGTTATAGACAGGATGCTCTTCTCCCAGGCAACCAGCAACAGGACAAGAGGGCAGGGGGATCTGAAGGTGCAACAGGTTAGGCTGGATGTTAGGAAGCTCCTGTCATGGAAAGGGGGATCAGACCCTGGAATGGGCTGCCCAGGGCAGCTGTGGAGTCTGCATCCCTGGAGGTGTTTAAGGACAGACTGGACATGGCCTTTAGTGTCCTGGTCTGGCTGATGTGGTGATGTTAGGTCCTGGTCTGAGCTGGATGATCTCAGAGGTCTTTTATAGCATACAATAATCCTGTGATTGTTACATTCAGACATCTTATTAAAGTCTCTCCCATTAATGACCACAATCAGAATTGCTAAGAAGCCTTGGATCTTCAAGCTGTTTTCCCCACGGGGGTGTACTTGTCTGGCAAAACTCACTAGTCTGCATTTGGCAGAATTTAAATCAATGACAGAAAGTTTCCTTTTTGTAAGTAAAAGATCATTTCCACTTAAAAACCGTAAATCTAATATTGAAACATAAATAATTCAGAAACTGGGAGGTGTCTGAAGATTGTATTAGAGCTCTCGAGCCCTGATCATACCAACATTACCACCACCATCAACAATTTGCAATTCCATTACCTTTTCCAGCTGTTCCACACGCTCGGTCACATCAGCCAGCATCCATGTGTCTTCACCTCGCAGACGCTTCAGCAAATTGTGTCTCTGCTCCTTTTCATAACTAATTTTGGCCTAAGATTAACAGAAGAAACATAACCATGAGTTCAGCAGAATTCACTTGCAGACCCACCTCTGTAAGCCACACTGACACCACCGTATACAATGTTGAGAACTGCTTGAGAACTTCTCCTTCTAGAAGACTGCAATCAAAGTATTAGTTTGTTACATCTTAAGGAGGAATTTCAGTTCACACATATTATTCGCCCTCCTTCCTCAAGCTACAGCTTTGACCACTACTGTCTGGCTTCCATCCTGCAGCAAGTTCACAATCCACCTCACTACTTGATTCTCCAGACCACACTTCCTCAGCCTGGCTGCAAGGATGCTCTCAGAGAGACTCTGGGAGACTGTCAAATACACGGCAAAGCAGGGGGTAACAGCCTCGGCAATATGCAAGTTACAAAACAGCTACAAGCCACACAGACACACAACTTCAGCTTGTAACTGGACAGAGATGAAACAGTGAAAGGGAATCTGAATACAGTTCTAGAGGGAAAAACACAACAACAACAGTCTGCACAGGTAAAGACAAAATAAGCTGCCAAGACTTAGGCTGGGAAAAGGCCAGGCCTCTTGTGTACTCCAGATGACTTTTGGTTTATTAATTTAATAAATTAACCAATTTAATAATTAACAAATAAGATGCAAAAAAGGATACTTTTTCTAAAGATTAAACAGAAAAAATACAGGCAAGTGTCAGGCAATGGAGGTACACGATCCTAATAAAAGCGGTAGACTGTGGCTTTGGCTGAAGCCTAGGCATAGGTATTCAGAACACAGAATGACTGGGGATGATCATCAAACTGCAGACTGCTGCCTCCTGAATACTAAATGAAACAGAACTGGGCAACATGAATCTGTAGTGGCAATGCCACCAGACTGTTAAAGAGACAGATAGACACAACACCATCAGGTAAAGGTTTATTTCTTCCAAAACACAAAATACAGACGATTCTGAAGAGTATCTGTACACAAAATTAAAAAGAGAAAGCTGACTAGAGATTGTAAAAAACAAAAGAATTTGCATTTTCACCCGAATTATCATTTTAACATGACACTAGAAAGTTAGCAGCAGTACGCTCTGATCCCTTCTAACTCTAAAAAGCACAGAGCTCCCTCTATCATCAACTTACAACAATCATTTTTATTGTTGGTGAATGCTTTCTCCTCACAAACACGCGCACACATACACACAGTTATTTAAAGATGGGTAAGAGGGAAAATCTGTGTGCTTTATTAGCTCCTACTACTACAAGTTTCTATTCTACTTGTCCTTATTAATGACACGGGGCTTCTCAGCATCTTCTGAAATGCAGAAAAGGAAGAATCACTTAGTTAAGTCCCCTGTTAGACTTGTTCTGTGCTGTGAAGGCCAGGCTCTAACAGTCTCACATCTCTCAGCTGATAGGAATTCAAGCATTTAATTCACATTAAGGTTCATTAATACTTTATGATGCCACAAAGACATTCACTGATTTATCCTTTCCCACTTACAACTGTGTGCTTAATGTTCAGCTTGGTTGAGGTCACTGCTGCAGTACTGCTATGTTTTTTCCTGCAGAGACACAGGATTCTACGTTTTTGAAATATCTCTAGTACAAAGTCATGCATTAATTATGCAAATGAGTGTGCATGCTATATATGGACACAGAGGACCATTCGAAGCAGCAATCTGTCTTGAGGGACAGTGGAGCGCCATGCTCTGTTATGTCCTTCTGTGACACCCTTGCAATTAATTGCTTAGAGTCTCCTTTTCAGCAAGCATGAGTTGTAGTGTCATCACAAAATCGTTCAGGTTGGAAAAGAGCTTCAAGATCATCAAGTCCAACAACCATCCCAACTGTCCTCGAGAAACAGCAACAGAAATGTTTCATCTGAATTCCATGGTTTGCTGAAATGCAGAGTTCTCCTCTTGTTTGTCACCACAGGAATTGGCATTTTGGAAAGGGAGGACTGGTGTGGAAGCACATGGAACACGGAGCTAGGCTTTAAAATGCCTGCTGACACTGAAGGACATGTGCATGGACTTGATGACCACAGTGTGTCCACAGAGGCATGAACGGTTGGAAGTTTCTTCCCTGTGACAGTCTGAGCATTGAAGTTTAGCTCAGTGATGTATGAACGTGTCATTAATGTCCATATATCTGTGTGCGTGCCCTTTTATGTGAGGTGAATTTGCGTGGGGGGACTTAGACAGACTGGGACAGGCTGGATCGATGGGCCGAGGCAAATTGTCTGAGGGACAGTGAGGCCAAACGCCAGGTCCTACATCTTGGTCACAACAACCCCAGGCAGTGCTACAGGCTGGGGGATGAGGGGCTTGAAAGCTGCCCAGCAGAAAAGGACCTGGGGGTTCTGGGAGACAGTCGGCTTCATAGGGGCCAGCAGTGCGCCCAGGTGGCCAAGAAGGCCAACAGCACCCTGGCCTGGATCATGAACAGTGTGGTCAGCAGGAGAAGGGAAGTTATGGTGCCCTTGTACTCAGCCCTTGCAAGGTCTCATCACAAGTCCTGTATTCAGGACTTGTTCTACCCAAAAGAAGAAAAAATCCCCTTTCCCCCAATAACCAACGAGAAGAAATTCTGTAACACCCAGGTCAGGGCAGCACCACAGCTTCCAACACCAGGAGCACCAGCTAAGCTGCTCTAATGACTGCTTTGGCTATAGACTGCTCCACACCCACCATCTCTCTCCTCTCCGCAGTTCCCAGTGCCTATTCTCACCACCCTCCCTGCACTAGTCTGTCCTGTGCTCTGGACTCACGGGAAGCCTCTTTAAGCACCAAAATGAATCCCTCCAACAGCAGACTGCAGCTTCTGGACGATGAAGCTTCAAAGCTGCCACTTTGGCAAGGCCATCAAGGCTACCAGTTTAAGTACAGGGAATGAGGGGGGGGGGAAATGACACTTTGGGGAGGAAGAAAGAGTAACAGAAACACTTTTTAGCAACAGATTTATGTTACACAAGTTCAAAAGATCTAACATCTAGCCAAGTCCTTCAGGCATCAATACAGGCACCCAAAATCTAAACAATGAGCTTTTCTTTGTCTGAAACCAAAGAGTGAGAAACTCAATGTCCATGAAAAACAACACTGCAACAGAACCACCACCACCACCGCGAAGCATGACCATACCAAGCCACAGCACAGACGCAAGGCTAACTGAGAAATGAATCATCACTAGGTGTTACCCAAGGGAAGGAGCTATCGTGTTTAGGGACAGTACAAATCCCTGCCCTTACCGAAACACACAAGATGATTTTCTCACTCTAAACTTGCAAACAACAACAGCAGTGTCAGGAACATTCAAACAAGATGCTACTTCTGCAGCTCAGTAACAATATTAACATCAACACTGAATTACTCCATTACTGATAATTATGAGAAACATTGCCAGTTGCCAGGTTTTGCTAATGCAGAGGGGAAAACAGCCTACACAAATAAAAGAATAAGCTTCTAGAATTTAAAAGAGAAACCTTCATCAATGAGTTGGGTGGTGTTTTCAATCTTCAAACGAACTGCAAGTTTGTAACTGGCAAAACACCATGAAAAAAGACATAAACCCATCTGGACTCTATTAGCCACACATGGAAGGGCCTGCACAGCTCTGGTTTGGTGAGGCAGTCCAAATGCACTGAGAAAGAGCCTTGCAGCAGTTTTCTCCCACTTCTGCTCCACCGCTATAGCAGCAGGCAGTTTAAACACACTATAAGTAACCCAAGCAAAGCAGAGAAAGCCAAGAAACTTCAGACATTAATCTGTTCTCACACACTCCTATCATCAATACTGTGCATATTGCAATGAGCAGATGAACATCATTAAGAGTTGATAAAATTCAGAAACACTCAAAATCTTCATGACTGGAAAGGACCTCCAGGATCACCAAGTCCAGCCCTCAGCCCAACATCTCCCTAACCCCTAGACCATGGCCTCAAGTGCTCTAGCTACTTGCCTTTTAACCACCTCCAGGGATGGGGACTCAACCACCTCCCCGGGCAGTCTGTTCCAGTTCTTCACTTTCTTCAAATGACAGCTGGCTTTCTCTCCCCCTTTTTCCGTGCAGCAAAGTAAAAAAAAACCCCACTCTATCAACTAATTTACCATTTACAATTTTTTCCTGCATAAAACTTGAGGCAGAGTAACTCTTCCCACCCAAGGGAAAGGTCCATTTTTTCATTTGTCTGTTTTCTGCTTTCTTCTAGTTATGGACAAACAGAGGAAAACAAAGCTTTTCATGCCTGCTCATAACAAAACCTGCTTCTAACTTAATTAAAACATGAGTTTATCCAGAAAAGTTCAAAACACAAAACCCAAAATGGAGTTCTAACTTAGCTATGAACCAATGAAGCATAGCTAACGCTGACTCCCACTAGATGTATGATACTTAGAATACAAAATCAAGATCATGGAGTCCAGCCTTTTCCTTATCAGCACGACTAAACCCTGTCCCCAAACACAACATCTACCCTTCTCTTCAACACCTCCAGGGTAGGCTGTTCCAATGCCTGACAAAGCTTTCAGGAAAGAAATTCCTCCTAACCAAGCTTATCTCTGACAATTTTCATCCCACCTTCTCCTTGAGATGCTGGGAGCAGGGACTGTTTTGCAGGTAACCTGTTCTAGTACTTCACTACTACCATTCTTCCTAAGAAATTTCTCACTCTGAGCCAGCTGTGCCCTCTCTCCTCCAGCTATCTTTAACCAAGTTATTACTGGATTGTTTTCATGGTGGGGTACTGACTCTATAGGAAAGACAGGCCAGGAAGTCAAGGAGAAGCCGCCTTGTACAGGACAAGAGAAAGTGAGCTCCAGTTTGTCAGGGCAAGTTTTAGTTAGCTGTTAGGAAACACAATGACCTTATTCAAAGGGTCATCAGGCACTGGAACAGGCTGTCTAGGGTGGGGGTTGAATCATCACCCCTGGATGTTTTTAAGAGATGAGCACAGATGAATCTTAGGGACAGGGCTTAGCAATGAGCTTGGCAGACCCAGGTTAATGGCTGGAGTTGATGATCTTGAAGGTCTTTTCCAACCTAAACGATTGTATGAGTCTGTGTCTCATTTAAGGAAAGGCTGAGAGCTCGGTCTGTTTCGCCTACAGTAGGCTGGGGAGTGGGAGTGGTGCCACCTAATCAACACATATAAATACCTGAAGAGTGTGTGAAGAAGCCCGGCCCTGGCTCTTTCCAAAGATATGTGCATAGAAACAGAGTAAGTAAAATCCTAAGTATCTCCATACCACTACAAGTGGCAAAACCCAGGAGCAGTCACTCAGAACTAAGTTCAGTTCCCGGTTATTTTCAGACACCCACGGTGCTGCAGCCCAGCTCGCCCGAGACAGAGGGGTATCCTCCCGGCGCGTCCCCCTTCTCAGCGACTGCCGGGGGATGGCGGCGGGCAGGGCCCGGCGCAGGATGCGATCGGCTCCAGCACCCGGCCCGGCCCCGAGAGACGCTGAGCGGTGCCCGGGGATGGACCGGACCGAACCGGGCACTCACCTGCTCCAGTATCTCCTCCCGCTGCCGCTGTCGCTGCTCCCTTCGCGCTGCCAGGCTACGCTCGCTCTCGAACCCCGACGCCATTGCTAGGCTCGGCCGGAAACCAACCGTCGTAGAGCGGCCCCGCCGTACGGCGAGTCGGAGAGCTGTCGTAAACGACATCCGGGGCAACGGCGGGAGCGAAGGGTCTACTAGGCACCGGCTTGTCCCGGGGCTAGTACAGTTGTCTGGGTGCTAGGACAGCTTTAGCAACGTTGCCAAGTAATGGCATCGCTTACATGCAGGTCTGAGCGTAGCGTGTGGTCGTTTGTTAGATCTTGGCGTGGGACAGCATGGCACAGGCCACAGGATCAAGGGCGGGTTAGGAGGGACCTCTGGGCATCATCTAGTTCGACCCTCTGTTGGAGCAGGATCACCCGCAGCAGGGTGCACAAAAACACATCCCGGCAGCTTTGGAATGTCTCCAGGAGAGACTCCACCACATTTTCCGAGTGATAATAGAAATGTAATCACCAACTCCATGGTGGTGTGGAGTGTGTAGATGGCATTGGCATCTTTGTACCATTCATGGTGTGATGGTTAACAGCATGTCAAGAGATACCCATTGCAGATGATCAGTAGGTAGAGAATGATGACTAAGAGCTCAGCAGACTCCATTTGGAAAAGCAGCAGGTGAATCTCCTTTGGGATGAATCAGATGAATACTTAAGATTCCAGCAGGATCATCTAACACTGTTCTCAGTCCACCAGTTCAGAGAAGAAAGAAAAATGCCATGTAACAAAAGACTTCTCTTATATCACAATGTACTTTTCTTACTGATGAACTGGGGAGGTGACGTCTGCACCACAATGTACAGCACACAGGGACTCTTCCAGCCAGCACATGGGGGCACAGTGGGCCAAGAGCCCCACGGGAATGCAGGCTCTCTCCTGGGTTTCTCTTGCAGTGTGAGCAGGATGCTCTGCCCTCCAGAGAGTGGAGGCACCTCCACCTTCCCACCTCCCTGGGAAGGCCGTTCCAGTGCCTCCCCACTCTTTCTGCAAAGAATCTCTGCCTCAGATCCAATCTAACCCTCCCCTGCCTCAACCTCAGACCATTGCCCCTGCTTCTGTCAGCAGTCACCAAGGAGAAGTGGCCAACACCCACCTTTCTACAACCTCCTCTGCTGGGGCTTTTGGTCTTGGGAAACCCAGAACAAATTCTTTTTGGCAAAATAATTTGCTTGGAAACGATATCTGCGGTTTGGCAAAAGGAGTAAACAGCAAATCGGGGTGTTAGACTTTTTCAGTCATACGTGGCTAGCAGTTGTTAGGTATCTCCACTTTGAAATCCACAGAATCTGCCTTCTAGTCCGATTTCATCAATCATCTTCAAGAGCCAGTGCCTGCCTGTCTGTGTGGGCAGGTAACCTGTCACACCAGCACCATGATCTGTGGTTTCTTCACTCCTCTCTCTAAGCACGCCCTGCTCCCTAAGACTTGCTTTATAAAACATACTGCAGGGTGGATTAGCTGCAGAGCAGTTTCCCCCTGGTACCAGAGCTTAGGCAAGTTACAACCCTGCAGCACCATCTGAGTCTTCTCCTCCAGCAGGGGAAGTGTGTTCTCGCTGTCATCCTTTTCCTATTGATAGGGCAGCAAAACAGTCAGATAACAAGTGTTAGGGGGGCTAAAAATCCTGCAAAAGGTGCTGTTCTGTGCCCTGGCTGTGGGCTCCAAGAAAGACAAATCAGACTGACAAGAAATGCTGGGACTCTGATGCCTGGTGCCATGCTGACACAACACACTTTCCATCTGAAGGCCTCCTGGTGGGATCTATCCAAAGCCATTAGCTGCACCAGAGCACTGACATCACTTTGTTTCACCACGTTTGTCAGTACCTTTCAAGACGGGGGTTTTTCACCCTCCCTGCAGCCCTTGGTAGGCAGAGCCCTCCTCCCTTCCCTTTGGCAGCTCTTCTGCACCATAGGGGAGTAACAGCAGGATTTTGGGCAGGCAGCAGCACCATCTCACTGCACAGGGAGTCTGAGGGGGGAATAGAGGACAGGCACAACAGGGACAGAAAATGAGCACAGAGGAGTCTAGGGGATCCATCTGTGAAGAGAAACTGCAGAAGAAGAGGGAAATGTGAACAACTGGAAGGGAAAACCACGGTGGAGAGAACATTGTGGAGACTCCTTTTCCAGAGGCATTTTAAACTCACCTGGACCTGGTTGGGGTGTCCTGCTGTGGCAGGAGGATTGGACTAGATGGTCTTTCAGGGTCCCTTCCAATCCCTGATGATTGTATGATCCTATGTCTCCCAGCACAGAGTGAAACTGGAACACCTGTGATGAGGAGCAGTTGGTGTGCAGTGGCCAGTGGTGCTGACCCAGCCTGTGGTGGGATGGCCAGCACCTGCCAGCTTGCCCCAATTAGATCTCGTACTCTGTCAGACGGTCTTTTAGATGTTTAGAGCAAGCCAATGAATCGCCAAAGGGTACCTGAGGGCTTTTCACACTCAGCTGTATGAGGCACATGAGGAAGGGCTCTGCTTTCACCTGGCATACCATTTCTGCCAAGCATGACATCAGCCTCGTGTGTGGTAGTGAAACACAGGATGCCTCCCTCCGTATTGAAGTCTCCCTCCATTATTAGCACATTTGCTGCTTGGTTGTGGTGGCTGCTTGGCTTTTTCTTTTAGTAATTCTGTGACAAAAACTAGACAGAGGTGAAAGCTGCTGTGCAAAAAGCAGCCAGGCACAAAGAAGGAAAGAAAGATTCGTGTATTTTCTTCATGGCAGGGAGTTTCGCTGTGATTCATTGTGCTACTGCTGGGCTCATAGCTTTCTCTTGGTCTTTTTTAGCTGCTGCAGTCAAGAGTCAGATCAATCTAGTTTAGGTGTTTGTTTCACTGTGGATATTCTGTACTCTGGCAGTCGCAAAGGCAGGGGGCACCCACCTGGAGACAAACAGATGATGGCAATTTATGGTGTGCCAGATGAGGGGGTGTGATTCAACACCGAGTGGAGCCACTAACTGGAAAGGCCATCAAACAGCACTGTACCCACATATTCAATCAGATCTCTGTCAGCCAGAGATACACATGAGCATGATGGCACTTGTGTCTTGAAGCACGTCCCAGTGCAAAGATGCACCCGTTCACACCAGTGCTTTTCTGGGAAACAAGCACAGAATCACAGAATTATTGAGGTTGAAAGAACCCTCTGAGCTCATCCAGCCCAGCCCAGGACCTGACATCACCACAGCAGCCAGACCAGGGCACTAAGGGTCACAGCCAGTCTGTGCCTAAACACCTCCAGGGATGGGGACTCCACCACTGCCCTGGGCAGTCCACTCCAGGCTCTGATCACCCTTTCTGTGAGGAAGGGCTTCAAAACATCTAACCTAACCCTCCCCTGGCAGCTTCAGGCCCTGCCCTCTCATCCTGGCACTGGTTGTCTGGGAGAACAGCCTGACCCCAACCTGTCTACAACTTCTCTTCAGGAAGTCATAGAGAGGGATAAAGTCGCCCCTGAATCTCCTCTTCTCTAGACTAAATCAGTGGTGCCTAGAGTGAACGGAGGCTCTGTTTTTGTTGCAGGAATTTTTGAGGTTAAAAAGTACCCTTCATCTTAAAACATCTACAAATTTGGCAATGTTTTTATATCATTATCCTACAGTGAAAAAGTCCATTTTACTTCCTTCTACCATAGATACAATGAACTTGATCTGCAATTCATGGTATCGCTACAGAAGGGTGAGCCCACTGTTACAGAATC